>AHAN01000963.1:0-342545 GCA_000260095.1 Tetrahymena borealis
ACCCCAACCCCAACCCCAACCCCAACCCCAACCCCAACCCCAACCCCAACCCCTAAGTATTTTATCATAAATATATTTGGAATCTTAAAGGAGAATAAAAATAAAAGAAAAATTTAAATTTAATAATATAGCTTTTAATTTAATTAAGTTTACATATAAAAATATAGAAAATAAACTATTCTTTTACTTTTAAATATAATTTTCAGGCATTTTGTTACTTCTTTTAATCTAAATGATTCTAAGATCCTTCTTTTTATGAAATTTATTCGTCACTTACACTTTCTTAATCATTATTTTTTGCATTAGCAAATTTAGATAAATTAGGGTGCTACTAACTATATCCAACACATAGGCAGAAATTCTCAAAATTTAAATTATTATTATTATCAAAATAAAAATCTATTTCATCAACAAGATCTTAGAATTTTTCTTCTGAAAGCTACTTTCCTTCTCTTGATAGAGCCTATGTATTAAAAATTATTAATTAAATAAATTTATAAATAATAAATAAATTTTTAACTGTCTTTATATCTTAGAAAGTTATATGACCCTTTTAGTCTGCATCAAAATAATTAAATACATCCCTAAGTTAATCTGTATTTTCTATTAAATCTTATCCTATACTTGCACTTAAGAAATCAGAATATTCAATAATATCTTAACTTTATAGCTATTTTTCATCATTATTTATCTACATAGTCAGTTTTTTTGCAAATTTATGTGATTATTCGCTGTTTATTCCAACCCTCTCCATAGCATACTATAAATCTTCTTAAGTCATGTATCCTTTACGCTTAGAATCCAGTGATTTAAATATTTCTCTTATGCTAAGTTCTGTATTCTTAGACAAGAAATTCTTAATGTAAATAGAAAGAACCTAAATGATTTTAATTAATTATTTATATTTTGAAAATTATTATAATTAATTACTTCTTTTTTAAATTATTTATAGTAGTTATATTGTGTAAATTTATCTAAAACTTTTAAATTATTTGGTCTAGAGTTTATAATTTATGTAATTTTTAAAGTAGTGCTTCTTAGAGTAAACCATTTATGCTTTAAAGCACCTTGGATAGAAATTCTTTACTTAGGATTAACAACAATCATCTATTTCATTAGATCTATCCCTTATTTAGAGATTTTCTTCCAGATAGGATTTGGAAAGCTTAATTGCCCTAAATATATTTATTGTTGAGATTTGAAAGGCATCTCCCCACTTAAAAGTCTGTACATTATAATACCTAAACTCCAAACATCACATGAAGTATCATAATCTTTATTGAACATTACTTCAGGAGCTAATAATTTAAAAATTAATTATAAGATTTGATTTATTTGTTCTTCTTTTTCTATAATTCAAAGTTATTTTTAATAAAAACTTGGCTAAAATGGTAAAAGGGGAAGTTATCATCAACATGAATTTTTAATCAATAAATAAGATTTGATTGAATAAATATTATAAATTAATTTTACCCATATATGCGACAGATCCTACTATAGTGTGTTTCTTACCGTTATTTTATTGTGAAATTCTTTTAGCTAAACCAAAATCAATAATTTTTATATCAGAGTTATCAGTATTGCATTCAAATAGGATATTTTCTAACTTTAAATCTCTATGAATAACATTTTATTAATGCATATAATTCACGGCATACAAAAGTTTTTTCATGATATCAAGAACATCTCCCTCTTTAAAAGTCCAATCTAATAAGCTCCCTCCTTAACAATACTCCATAACTATATATATATTCTACTTATCTATATAAGTTTCGAGGAATTTAATAATGTTTGGATGGTCTAGCTTTTTACTGATCTACACTTCTCTTTTAATATATTACAAAGGAAGCTTATCAATATTATGTAAGTTTATAATTTTTATAGCCACTTCTTTAAATGGTTCTCTCTTTTGTTTTGCATGATATACAGACCCATATGAGCCTGATCCTAAATGATTGAGAATATCATAAAAGTAATCTATATTTTCTATTGAGGCTATTGTTTACTCATTTTTATCATCTTTATCATCCCAATCTAGTTACTTTATATTGTTTTTAGATACTCTTCGAGTACCAGATACTTCTTTTGTAATTTCAGATGAATTAGAGCACCCCATTTTTATAAAGATGAAATCGTTCTTTAATAATTGGCAAAATGTTTCAATTTTATTAATTAAACTAAAGCTCTACTTTTTAGAAAATATAGGATTCTTTAAAAGTTTTATGTTTCAACTCTAATTATAATTGAAAGTAATTAATGATTAGTATCCATAAAAATAAAAAGCAAGTTCATTCAGAGTATTTTAAAAAAAAACAGCTTTACTCATGTAAATCTTTAATTTAAGCTTACATTATTGAAGAAATAAATAAACATAAATTTAGGTTCTATCTTTTTTTCTATCTTTAACAAAGACAGACATTAAGTTATTTCAGTATTAAAAAATTAACGAAATTAATTTAATGTGGAGTGAAATAGTCGTTTGTTTATTAATTATACATATTTTACAATAAATTTTATGGTACAATTGAATTTTTAATATAATTATGTTTATATGGTGAAAGTAAATTGGTTAGGTTAGTGTTTGTTAGTTCTTAAAAGTATAAACTAGTAATTATCGTAAATCTTATCATACTACTATCAAAGTCATGAATACTTATCATTTGTATCAACTTAGTAAGATTTTTATCTTAGTATTTATTAATCATCTTTATTAGATATTAAAGATTAACTCTTTTCACTTTCTTCATCTTCATCACTTTCACTAATTTAATCTTATTATGCAAATTTAGAAATCTTATTTTCCTAAGAATTGTAGCCCATACATGCACAAAAACTATCAAAACTCATAGTCTTATCCTCTCCAAAATATGTATCTATTTCTTCTATTAAATTTTAAAGTCTTTCTTTAGAAAGCTGTCTCCCTTCTCTTTAAATTGCCTATGATTTTATAAACAAATAATAAATAATTAATCTTATTAAAATATGTTAAATTATAAATTACTGTTTCTATGTCTTATTTAGTAATTTTCTATTTACCATCTGCATCTATTAAACCAAATGCTCCTTTGAGCTTTTCTTTACTACTTACTAAATCTTAACCTGTGCAAGCTGATAAAAATTCAGAATATTCTATTGTATCTTCTGTATTTTTGGAAGGAGAAATTAATTGTGATTAGTTAATTGAAGAATTCTCTGAAGTTTACTACTTATCAATACCTACTTTCTATAAAGCATCATCTATTTATTATTTAGTCATGTAACCTTTATATTCTGAATCGATAGATTTAAATAGTTTTCTATAACCGAGTTCTTATTCTTTTGATACATATCTCTTTACATACATTTACAATACCTTTATTAAATAAATTAATTCTGGTTACTATGAATTTATTGGATTAGAATAAATTACCTCTTTTTTAAATAATGAGAAAAAGTTGTAAATGCTGAATCTATCTAATACAGCTAATTGACTAGGTTACTATTTTACTAATTGAGATATTAAAATAGTTGACCTTCTCTATTAAAACCAACTGTGTTTCAAAGATTAATCTATAGTAATACGATATTATGGATAAATGTTTATCATTTTTTTTAATAAATCAAAAGCATCCCTACTGATTGAACTCCATATAGGGTTTTTAAATATTAAAACCCCTTCTATAATCTATTATTTTTATGTAAAGGGTAGCTCACCGCTAAGTAGTCTATACATAATTACACCAAGACTCCATACATCACATGTTCTGTCATAATGCTTATTACTAAGGACTTCAGGGGCTATAATTTATTTAAAAAAATATTTATAATTTAAATAAAAGTAGATTTGTTAAAATGATTTAAATAATAAAAAAAATACCACTCAAAAATTTCATTTTACTAACCTTTAAAATTTTTCTTTATGATAGTATTAAGTTTATCGTTTTGACATTATTTTTATTAGAATTTTAGTTAGAGGAGAAGAGCTAATAATTAGTATTTGTTTTAATAAAGTTTATTAAGTCTTATCATAGAAATTGCTAAATACTGAAAGGTAAATAGTTTTAATGTCTTTTACATATTAATTAATGGGTTATGAAGATTTTAAATTAATCTAAATCTAGAAAAATTATAGAAGAATTGTATGCAACACCATCATATTTAGATGAATTAAATATATCAATCAATTTATTGTTTGAGGTAAATATTGTTTTTAATAAAAAAAGAGGGTTAAACAAAATATTATCCATTAATATTATTTGGTATTAATTAGATGAGATATTTGTTTCAATATCAAAAAAGATTAATTGATTGATCGATTGATTATCAATAAATATGTAGGTCTGCTTTAAGAAAATTATTTAATGGGTAATATTAATAAATACTTAGATCTTCTAATTAAATATATAATTATCTTTGTATCTAAGTTTTTATAAATTGGTTCATTTAATAGTTTTTTTTAATTGAAAATACTGTCTCATTTTTCAAGATTCTTCATTTTTAGATTAATGTTTTATAACATTTTTTTAATCGTTATTTTTCTCTTGCATAAAACTTTTCAATAATTAAATCAAATACTTACCCATGTATGTTGCAGAGCCTACTATAGAATGGCGCCTTGCTTTCTATTGGGCAGGTACTTATTTAGATAGCCCAAAATCTATAATCTTAATTTCTGAATCTGGTGCTTTACTCTCATATAGAATATTTTCTAGTTTGAGATCTCTATGAATAATATTCCTCTGATGCATATAATTCACTGCATAAAGTAGCTTTTTCATAATATTTAAAACTTCTTATTCGCTAAACGATCTTTGTGTTAGGTTACCACCAGTGCAAAGCTCCATTACGATATATATATTTTTCTTATCTATGTACGTTTCTTAAAATTTTATAATGTTTGGATGATCTAGCGTTTTACTAATTTAAACCTCTCTCTTTATATATTCTAAAGGAAATTTTTTCAATTGCTACAGACTTAGTATCTTAATAGCAACTTCATCGAAAGGTTCTTTCCTTCTTTTTGCTAAAAAAACAGAACCAAACTGACCTTATCCAATTTTATCCTTGAACTCATAAAAGAATTCAATGTTCTCAATAGATGCTATTGTCTACTCTTATTGATTAGATGTCTTATCCCATGAAAGTTACTTAATAACTTTTTAATTTTTTTATATTCTTTTTATCTAAGTAGCTGAACTGCTAACAGATGTGGCCATTGAACCAGAACAACCCATAATTTTTTAAACTTTATTTTGTTAAAGATAAGTCTACTTTGTATTTGGTTTAGGAATTTCAAAGATAATTTAATTATATTTTTTTAATAGATTTCAATAATTAAATTCTCTATCTAAAATCAATATTTAGGAAAATTATGCAAACTATTAATGCTTTAATACTGTACTGGACTTTTGAATTTATAATAAATAAATGAAGGAGTTCATAATTAGGATACTTTTGTGTAAATAAGGATGGTTAGTCATTACATTATATTAATTGTTATTCATTCAAAGTTTTTTACTCGAAATTTAGTGTTGATTAGAACAATATTAGCTGAGAAACTTTTACTTACTTCGCTCAATAGTAATTATAACCTTTATATCCCAAATGAAATTCGATCAGTAGTAATCTAAAATAATTATTTAATCAAAGTAAAGAAGGATTAGTCTAGAAGAAAAAATAAAAAAAAGTGAATGAAAAATACTCTAGTTACAAATTAGTTAAATTAAAGAACATTGAACTAATAGTATCTAATATCAAATAAAAAAGAACTTCAGTATTTAAATCCAATTTGAGAAACAATTCAAAAACATTTAGTAATCAAAAAATTGAAAAGTACTTATAAATATAAATATAAAAATATTTTTAACTTATTTAATCTATTTATTTAAATTTAAGTAATATCTCCCTTCAGTTGGTTATGCTAAAACTTAAGAGCTTTGGCTTTACTTCTTCTTTTGGTTCTTAATCCTAAGGATTAGTATTAATTATTGAATTAGGAGCTGTATTTTATTCCTTTATTACAGATTTCTTCTCTACCTCAATTTACATTTCATTAGATTCATTATTACCATTTGAGTTTTTTACTCTCTTAGGGTTTAAAAATAAATTTTCATTTGGATCAAAATCTATTTTTTATGTTTCTTTGTCAAAGGTATTATTGTTTTTTTAATCCATTGAGTTGATCTTTTTATTTCTTTCAAGCAATTTCTATTTTAAATCCTGTTTATTGCTTCCTGATTAATTCTAACTTTAATCTTCATTTTTCTTTATCTTTTTTTATATTCTTTCTAATTATAATTCATTCTTTTTCTTGAATTCTTCGATATCACTTTTAGTGGCATGGCTAACTGTTCCTTCATATGTCTTACGATATCCTAAAATAATGTAATAATTGATTAGTATTTTATGTAATTTAGTAAATAATTATACTAGATCTCTTTATACAATTAGCAGGATTTTTGTTCAAGGCATCGTGTGTTTAATCCCTCTTTAATCCTATTAATGTTCCACTTTTTTAAAGAATAATTTTAAAATATAGTTTTTTCTATTTAATATTTACAGCATAATGATATCAAAAGGAGAACGATGATCAAAATCAGAAGAACATCCACTAGAGAATAGAATATTCTTTCCTTTAGTCATTTTCACAATATTAATGCAATTTGCTAAAACTGTTCTTTTCTTTGCAGGATCTTTATAATTAAATATTTTAACTCATCATATTTTATGATAAATAATTAATAAACCTTCAATAGCTTCTGAATAGCAAATTTCAAAAGAAATTCCTTTTCTTATAGCTTCTTGGATCCATCCTCTTTTAGGAAGGAAAGGAAGTCTCTCACTCATCTCAAAGGATAAAATATCGTAATCCTATTATATTATTAAAATAACTTTAATATATTATATTTTTAACTATTAATAATTATTTACATCATAATCTATGCAAAGTGAATGAAAAACTTTTTCATTTCTTGTTTTTATAGCAATAATATCATAAGTAGCCAAAGCACTATTTTATTTCTATCATATATATTTATTAAAAATTGCATAAGATATTGCTAATAATTTATTAGATATCTATAAGTTTAAGTATTGTCTTACTAGCTAAGGGAGATATTTTCCATCATTAATTTCAATTGTAATTCTTTTTAGTTGTTAGAATTTAGTGATATCTGGCAAATCTTTTTGCATGTTCATTGATTTTTCAATACTTTATTGAAGAGCTTGATTTGAAACTAATTATATTTGGCATGGCTTTAATTTAATAATAAAAGTTAATATAAAGATGAAACAGTCTAATAGCTTTTTATAAATACTTTTATTTGTGTATTCATATCAGAGTGTTCATAATTCAAAGCAACGCTGGTATAACCATCTTTATTTATTAAGTAGGAGATAAGTAAATTTTATCATTATTCAATTTATTAATATTTAAAAAATGAAATGTATATCTACCTTAAATGCAACTTGTCAATAAAGAAATATATCGAAAATCAAGGGCTGTATTCTTTGGGTCAGCACAATTCACTTTAAGATCACAAGACATTTTAAATGAGATAATTAATTTTCTTACTAATTAGTGTGATATTATTGTATTTTAAAGTTAACTTTATTATATTTTTGAGATAAATATACAAAAAAGAATGTAAAAAGGATTGAATTATATCTTAGTAACGTAACAATATTACTAATAACTTTCTAATTCTAATAAAAAGTGTCTCTAAATTAAATTGTATTCATTTAATCTTTAAAAGCAAAATATCTTTGTGTAGAATCAAAAATTCTACCACTTTATCACTCTATGAAAAATTAAATACATTGTTAGTTTTTGGTGAATTTTGGTTAAAATTAAAATAAAAATATAAATATAATAGTAAATACTAATTAATAAATTAATAGAAGATTTTAGTAGAATATTTAATATTAAATTAAACTCATTCCTTCATTTATCTTCCCAATTTAATTCAAATAAATAAATAATTAGCTAGGATTCTAAATACTTTATCCTTAAGGCAGTTTTTTAAAATTAATATAAAAATATATTCAAAATTTTTGATAGTAGATGGGTAGGATCATTAGATAATAATATTATATCAAATTTCAGAATAGTCTGGCTTAGTAATAACATTTTAAATTTCGGAAGTCTCATTTATAAAGGAAGATCTTTTTCTATTTCTTAAGTTTAATTGAGTTTATTAAAATATATGTGATTCTTCAGTTTAAATCTTGTCTAGAGATTTCAAGTATTCATCTTGAGCTACATGCTTATCTATTGATAAAGCCATAGCATTTGTTTTATTAGCTTAAGGTAATTATGAATCTTTTTATATAGCTCTTATGTCTTTAGCTGCACCATCTAGCTATTTGCTGAGTCTTAAGACCTTTTTCTTATAATGCTTTTTAACTGCATTAATTTCTTTGCTTCTATAACGAAGAATAGTAAGCCATTTAGAATATTATTTTTTATTAGCTATACTTTTAAGGATAAAGAAAACTATGATACAAATTAATAAAGGTCTCCAGAAAATAATATCAAGGAAATTCTAAAATCCATTCTAATTAAGCAAATACTAAAAGGTATAAGAAAGTAAACTTGTTGAATCTTTTGAGAAAGGACCACATACTCTGGTAGGATCACTCACATAATAAAAAAGAGGCTAATCTAGAGTACTTATAAAGAAGAAGTGTATAAAATTCAAGAATAAAGAGAATAAAAACATCACAACTATTATTCCATGTGTAGCAATGCTAGAAATAGTTAGATACTCAGGGAGTTTCGTATATTAAATTAACAAAGAGTTATGAATTAAAAAAATAAAAGTGAAAACTAAACCGATAGGATAAATAGCAAAATTGAATGGGGAATTCATTAGAATTATCATATTTGATATTACTACAGGAATTGTATTTTCTATTATTTTAAACTATCTTCTATGCTTATTCTCTTTCAAACACTTGAGATCTCCTTTAATATAATTATCAACTTCCCTAAAGTGATTAACAATTCTTTTAAGGAGCTATTTTATGTAAAGAATGAAAACATAGTGAACTAGATACAAAGAAAGCAAACTTTGAGCAATTGATTGTTGTGGACAGTCATATCCATCTTTTGAGTAATCAGTGTCCACTAAATTTTATATTATTTATTGGTTTTTATTGATAAAGGAGCTTCTGATAAAAATATAAAGTGAATATGCTATTGCTTAGTAAATGAAATCCTTCATATAAGTAGATTGTTATTATAGGCTATTTGTTTCAAAGTGTTACAATAATTAAATTAATAATGTTATTATAAAACTACAGATTTCAATGAATGCTATTACTATTCCCGAAATTATACATTCATTCAAAAACTGTGATAGAGATGATATCCTTTTATCTATTATCTCATTATTATTTAAAGCTAGCAGAAAGTAGCCACTGCATAAAATTACTCCCAAATATAATATGTAGAAGAGAAAGTCTTTGAATAATTAAGTCAGTTAGTTAACATATTTTAATTATCTATATACTTAGTCCTCTTCCTCAAATGAAGAAAATACCTTCTTTGTTAATGATAATTAAAATAAAAGCCTTGGTTTTTAGTGTGGTAATTTCCAATTATATTCACAAAATATCATAGTAAAATATTTTAATCCTTTAGCTTTTTGCACCTCAAAAACTATGGCATTCTTCTAGTAGTGCATATAACGATAATACGCCATACAAATAAGAACTGCAGCAATCAGTAATAAAAGGATATTAAAGTAAACAATTCCTCCTTAACTATTTTCTAAGTAACTTAGATAAAATAGTTATATCCCCTCAGATGAAAATCTATCATTATATATTATCTATTTATTAAAAATGAAATTAAGTTATGTTTAAAATGTAAAATATCAAAGTTCATCTTATTAATTTATTATTCCTCTTAACTGAAGTGCAGAATTAGAATAGACAACAAATAAACTCTTCAGTTAATAAATTGGTTTTGAATTCAGGTAAATTAAGAAAAGGGTAAAAATAAAAATTCCATTTCTCAAAAATGGAAATTAATAAATGTATTTACCAACTACTTAATAATAGGGTACAAGAACACTAAAGTACCAAAGATATAAAAGTTAATGCACGTGGTTAGGAATTTAAAGTGAAAAGTGGATTTCAACCCATAGACATTGACTATTCTATAAACAAAATGACTTAGGAAGTGCTGATATTAAATATACTTAATCAACCTTGACCAAAACTTTTTTGTATAAATTATACAATTGTTATAAGCTAGAACATTTTTATGCTTTTCTTTTAATTCTTTATCTTTCTCTCTATTAACAAATTCTATGTTATCAACGCTCTTCTTCCTCTAAAGGATTTATGTAACGTTATTTAAGGCTTGTCTCTACTGGGTTTAAATTCTGTTTAGTTCTTTATTTTTAATTTCGAGTTTCAAAACATCATCACTTTCCTTTACTTAATTTTCTTATTAATTTGCCTGTATAGTAATATTATGGGAGTTATTTAGAACACCATTCATAGAATTACTCATAGAATTATTTATAGGTTAGATTCTAGCAAAATTTGAAATGTGATGCTATTAGTTGGCACTGAAATATTAATTACTATTATTATTTAGTATTTAAGGAGAATTCAGTTTAGTTTAAGGCGAGAGCACTTACATGCTATTTCTTAAAGACCCATTATTACTAGCTAAAGAATTATTACTGATCAATAAAGCTTTTTGTGATTATCTTCTTAAAGGTACTTTTCTAAGATTCATCTAATCAGCATTAAGGGAATCTTGAAGATCTTCCTCCTATTATTATTTCTAGATTTAATATGGTGTTTGCTTATTGAAACTATCTTAGATCTAGCTTTTAGTTCTTGATCTTACTGCCT
The DNA here is from genome assembly GCA_000260095.1 of Tetrahymena borealis. Classification (NCBI taxonomy): domain Eukaryota; phylum Ciliophora; class Oligohymenophorea; order Hymenostomatida; family Tetrahymenidae; genus Tetrahymena; species Tetrahymena borealis. The sequence continues at coordinate 10,852 of AHAN01000963.1, forward strand.
ACTCTACTATCTGTTGTTCTGCATAGGTATTGGTCTTATCATAAATTTTAGTTCTCCTTGTATTCGCTGGAACATGAAAACCATCTTCTGTATCATTTAATGGAATAACCCTCATAGATTTAGAATTAACTCTTCCATTTCCTTTTTGCGGAGTTCCGTTTTTTTTCATTTCTAATATTGTTGGTATTTTTTTAGGGAAATTATAATCATCTTCAATATCTCTAGTTTGCTTTTTAGATCTTCCTTGATAGTTTTTACGCTTACTAGATTTATCTTTATGATACTTAATGCTTGGAACAGATTCTGAGGAGGAATTAGAACTTGATGAATAAGAAGACTAAGATCTAGAGCTATTAGAAGAAAATGAATCAGATGATTAATCATATTTATGGTAATTGTGCTTGGTTTTCCTTCCCATTTGTTACTTAATATTTATAGATAAAGTAATTTTTAATCAAAGATTCAATTATGATCACCCAAGTTATAAGGATCTATATTAATATTAATAATTCCTACTACCTTGAAAAATAAGTAATTAATTTAAATAAAAAATAGACCTTTATGAAAAACTATCTATTTTAACATGAGTTAAGTAAATCAAATTTTAACAAATTAAACTAAAAAATTATTACTTCTTCATTAAAATCCATTCTAGTTTACTTTTTTTAAAAAATAGTCAACTTATAATCTTTAAATTCTAACATAACTAAATTAGAAAATAATTAATTTTAAGTTAATATTTATTATAAAATTTATCTTTAATAATATTAAAAAAGTTTAACATAAATTTGAGGAAAGCACTTCAAACCAAACTTAATACAATTGAAATATTTTCATTTAAAATATATACCATATTTTTTCTATAATCTAATTATAATTCTGTCAAAGTAAGTTTTATGATAATAAATTTTAAAATTTTGAAATAAATTTATTCACTATTATTATTCGAGAGTAGTATCTGTTTTATCTTACTAATTTATATAAAATTTAAAAAGATTAATCATAATAATATTTAGTTAGTTTAATTTCCTGAGCTATAAGAGGAAAAAAGTTAATTTTTCTTATGAAACTATAATGAAAAAATATTAAATGATTGAAAATATTTTTAATCCAAAGCTTATTTTCTTAGAATATTTGTAACTATTAGCCTCATAAAATAATTACCTCTTCGCTCATAAAGTGTCATCCGGTATTAAATTATCTAAATTAAATAATCATAAAATGAATAATGATTTGATTTGTAGTTTAAATGATTTAGATTCCAAATATAATAATATTTGAAACAAGGATTTAAAGGTTGTGAGAATTTTACAAAATAATGATTTCAAATTAATAATACCAGAGTAGTAGTACTTTTAAAGGATATTTTTAATAGAGATAATTCTTATGTTTATATAAAATAGTTAAAAAATAATAAGTAAGCAAATTGAAATTATTGATTCAATAATTAGAATATTCTTATTTTTATTACTTTATTTTATTTAATATTTCTTATCCTCTTCTATTTTATTTTATGAGATAAAATTTCTAGATACACCATTTATTATAAATTGTATTTTAATAAATGAAAACATTAAGTGGCAGCTTAAAGTGTTTAAAAGTAATATCTCAATCATAAAAACTGCATTTCCAAATGTATTTTATTTATTTATATATTTATAAATAATCTAATTATACATAAAATAATTCTTCAAAAATTAGTAATATGAAGTATTTTGTTAAACTTATTCTCGTTTATCTCAATAATTTTAAATTCCACACAATTCTTATTATTACTTTTTACTCAACAATATAATAAAATATTCCAAAAAGAAAGTAACTTCAACCAGAATGTAATAACATAAATAAATCTAATCCTCTTTAGATATGAAAGTCTGTTGAATAAATATTAAATGCGAACTAAGTCTTTTACTTTTTTATTAAAAACCCTGCAGAAATAATCATTCATTTAATCGGATGGATGTAATTATACATATGTAATTTTTATTTGTGGTTAATTTATATTTTTCTCTCTCCCATCTTTCAATAATTTCATCATAATACTAAATTTGTATTTACATGTTTATTGTTTTGATAATGTTATTATTTTTCTCCAAATATTCATTTTAACAATCAAATATTTAATATTTTTCTATAAATACATGAAACTCATAGAATACTACCCATTTTGTATAATATACTTTACAATCCTTTTCTTAATTATTTAATTTTAAAATTTATATTCTAAGCAATTTAAAATAAAAATCTTTTCTCCTTTGGACATAAATTAGAAGACTACCTATAGTTTCTTAAAAATTACATTAACTATTATAAATAATTTAAATACTTTAGAAATTATATTAAATCATACTATTATACCAATTTGCTGTAAACTTTAAAAATTTATAAACCTTAATTAATTAAAAAATCCTCTTCAAATTTGGATTCCCTTTGAGCATTCTGGTAATTCATAGTACTTTAATGAAAATAAATTAATTTTTTTGTTGGCTTACAGTCATGATAATTTATTAGAAAGAGGAAAAAAAGAAAGAAAAAGTTTAATTGATTTGCAATAAGAACAGAACAGAACTAATATTAATTTATTAATAACTATTATCTTTGCAAATACAGCCAAAAATCCTTATTTTGATGAGAAAAGGATGACTCTGGGCAAATTTTTAAATATTTAATACCTATTAATCGTGAAATTATATGAAAAATATAAATTCAAAATAAAAATGTGAAAAAGGTGAGATGGTTATTATTAAATTTGGAATAAATTTTGTTATTTTATTTGCTTTATTTAATAAAGTTCAAAAATGTTGATATATTTTAAGCTTAGAGAAATTATGAAATAAATAGGATTCTTTATCAAAAAATATTCAGGCATAAGTTAAAAATTTACTAGTTTTAATGAACAAAAACTTAAATTCTATTGATTTACTTTTTAGTACTTGAATAATTTTATTTTATGTCTTTTTATTTAGTGTTAATTTACTATAGAAAAATAAGATGAGGAGTAAATCCAAAGCATTTACTCTTAAAAGTGAATTTTAGTACCATAATAAACTATAAAATAAAGAGATTGTAGTAAACTGCATTTCCATCGAGAAAAAATAATTGTGATAAGGCTTAACTCAAATAAATTAAATGGAATTGATTGGATTATTGAAGTAAGGAGAGAAAGAATGAAAAAAAAATATTGTAAGGCCTTTTTTTAATAGAAAAAGTGTTATTGAAAACAATATAGATTGGATTGGGTTTATGATAAAAATTAAATAATATTGAAGCAAAAATTAAAAGAGTGAATTTCAAGTTAACTATTTATTAATTATTATTTTCTTGAATAAATCAAATTATTTCTTTCTTCATTTCAGTGGAATAAGGTTATACATAAAATGATATTCGATGAAGAAATTATAGAAGAAAAATATGATCCAAGAAAATTGCCTTCAATGATACCCTCGTATCATAATGATAAAAGGCTTCAGTAAGAAAGAATTTTAAATATTTCCACTTGAGGGTTGAGTTTAAGATTATACCCCTTCCAACAATTTCGTTATTTTAAGTTATTTTGTAATTACATTATATTAGAGAGAAACTTAATGGAGATTAAATTATCCTTGAGAGTTAAGAAATAACATTAGGCAATAAAGTAGTTTAATCCGAATTTAAGATAGATAGTTGCAATCCCTATGATTAAAAGACTAGTGAACATACTCACATTACCGAAAATGAGGAACAAGCTCCTTTTAATTATATGCTTAAATATCAACATCCTCCACCCTTTAGTTTTAAGAGAAGCAAATATCATGATGATTAAGATTCAAAATAAGTAGAAGTATTATAAAGTTATAGTGAAAAGTATGCACAAGGGGTTAGATCGATGAAAGTGAACTAAAATATTTTACAATCTATCAATTTAGCTCAATCTTAAACATTTTACAATTGCATGCTCTGCTTCCATCACCACTAAGATTAAACTAATTAATTTGAAAAAAATTTTCATCCAAGAGAATCCGAATCTTTACCTTTTAATTCAAAAAGAGGTTCATGCAATAATACAGAAAAGTTATTGGATAAATTAAGATTACGCAGCTCTTCATAGATCAACTAAGGGCCTCTTAACCCCTTTATGAAGGGAAATTATAATAATACGTCATAAATTTATGGGTCAAATTAGACTTAATTATGTTTGTGTAGCTGCCATAGCACTACACAGGGACATGGAACATATCATAATCATCATTCTAGTGGTATATCCAGCTCTAAAAGTCATGGATTTAGAAAGTTTCATTAAAAATTTCACTCATCTATAATTGATTCTTCTTAGTTTATGTAAAATAATTCTCCTACACAAGTTAGAGATACTTCTTTAAGTAACCAATCTAATATAAAAAGAGTAATATCTCACAATAATATTAGTCATTAACATAATAATATACGCTACAGATAAAAAAGAGCAAAATCTATGATTGAAATCATAGACAATCCGGAAATACGTAAAAAATGGGCACTAACAAGAGTACTTTAAATGAATTTTGATGCGCAGCTAACCCACACTCTCATATAGTCAATAGATTACTTTAACTTGTCAAAGGAATAGATCCTTGATTAAATTATAGATAAACTCTTAGAATTTAAGAAATACAGATAATAGCAGTAATTAGAAGGCTCTTTGATACAGCCCCAGATATCACACAGTGATTTTTTAAAATAATAATAAAGCATAAAAGTCTAAAAACCTAATGTACGGAATGATAGTGCAAATTACTTTCCTCAACATTTCTAAAAATAATCCTAATTTTTCATCTTCAATAACAATTAAAATAATTATGAAGATATGTCCATTTCTTTACCAAGGGGTAATGAATATGGATATGGGAGAAATAATGGAGGATATGTACATATGTATGCTAAGCATCAGTCTTAGTCTCCTACACCTCATGAAAGTATTCAAAATAGCATAGGATTAGGAAGAAATCATAACATAAATTTTAATCACAGTGGTCATCTTAATGGAAACGGGGATAGCATAAGATATGCCGTTTCTCCAACGCGCTCAAGAAATAATTATAATACTCCATCATAAAAGAGATAAGCACCTAAATATAATAATTTTTCCCATGCAAAGCTATCGTAAAGTAATAGTCTATATGCTCCTATTGATAGGACAAAAATAAGAAAGAGATCTTAAATTCTATAATAGAAATTTAAATAAGAAACTAAGTAGGGTATTTGCAGTGTTTGCTTGGAAGAGGTACTACTTATATAAATATCGAGCAGATGCCATCATTATTTCTGTTCCTTTTGTATTACAAATTATTTTGAAGAAAAGATAGCAAAGTGTGATGTTTTAGAAATTAACTGCTTGAATTTTCAATGCTCCAATAAATACACTGAACCAGAGGTTAGAGAAGTGGTAGATTCAAGTACATTTTAATAGTATCTCAAATTTAAAAGACTCATTATGATTAGATAGGACTAATCTCTTAGATGTAAGATTTATTTCATATTTTTATCAATTCTAAAATATTTAAAATATTTTGCTTTATTTTCCTAACCAAACTTCAAAAATTATTGGATTTTATTTTATATTTAAATATATTTACTTATCCAATATTAAATTTAAACAGGGTGCATAACATTAGATTGCAATGGTGTTCTAAAAGGAAGCACACAAAATCCAAAAATGCAATGTCCTATTTGCTAAACATTTTAATGTTTCATTTGCTCAGGAGCTTGGCATGAAGGTAATAGTTTACACTAATAAAAATTAAAAAATATAAATTAATTGTATTATGATAAATAACATAAAAGGAAGAAGATGTGACTAAGCGATTAACGAAGAATATGAGAAAGAATAATTAGAATTAAGAAAAAATTGCCCAAAGTGCTTCAAATAGGTGAAAAAATCGAAAAGTAAAATAATAAATTACTGTTCAAAACTTACTTTAACTAATTTTACTTTAATATAGAATGCATCAACAAGAGCACATGTAGAGCATGCGGTCACCGCTTCTGTTGGTTATGCAATAGAAAGGTTACACCCTTCCATTTTAGTACATGGAATTTCTTCGGATGTCCAGGTAGATAATATATTCTCATTCAAGCATAGATTTATAAATAATCTATTTTAAAATTAGGAATGATTAACATAAATTAGATACCTTCTTATTATTAGAAAATGAAATACAAAATTAAAGCTCTTTTTGAATACATAGCTTAATTGTTTATATTTTCCATTTTACTTATTCTCTATCCTATCGTAATGCTGATTGGAAGCTTTTTCCTCCCCTTACTGATATTCTTTAATAAAAACGGAGGTACTGTTAGATATCGTGGATATCGTAAATTTTTGGCTGTTACTGGTCTTATTGCTTTAGGTATTATTTTTTATCCGCTATGGTATATTATATCAATTGTACCTGGAAGTTGCTGGTTTTGTAAGGAGCTAGGACAGTATCTTCGGAATCAGAAAGAAAATTCGAAAAACTAAGAAAGTGAGGATGATCTAGATGATGATTTTGATATCTTCTCCTAGCAAGTCACGAAAGGAAATAACGAAAGCGGGATAACAAAAAATATATGAATTACTTCAACAATTAGTAAAATATGAAGCATCTGGATTTCTGATATAATTTAGGCAACAATGGGGAAGTAACATAATAATCATAATAATAGGAACAGTTTTGATATATAAAAAATAATTAGTCATATCTACTAATGAAATAAAATCATATATTTTAAATTAACTGATGCAAAGATATTTTGCAACAATTTTAAAATACGTAAAAATAAGAAAAATAAAAACCTCTCAACTTTAAATAGCTTAAAAGACTTAAAGATGTAAAGTTTATCTAATGAGTATTTAATAAAATACCTTTTCAATAATTAATATTCTTCTAATACTATAATATAAAAACTTATGCAATTGAATCAATCAATCAATTAACCAATCAAACAAACAAACAAACTATTTATCTAAAACAAACAAACAAACCAATTCAAATAAACAAGCTTAATAACTAACTAACAAACAAACAATCTTCTTACAATTAATTTTATCTTATCATAAATCAATAATATTAACCATTTATAAATAAATTTCTTGCCCTTCTATCTTATAATAAAGCCTATTTTTCCTTTTTTGTATTCTTTTTAAGAAATTGCATCAATATCACTTTGTATTATATCTTTTTGTGATTAGTGATTTGCTTTCAAATTAATTAAAAATTAATCAGATTAAATTTTAATTTGTAATCTGTTCTAAAAATAGATTTTCTTAACTTAAAATAAGAAAAATTTTCTTTTGTTTCTTTCTTCTAGCTATAGAGTTTTAATATCGCCTAAATCATTAAACTTACATAACGCATTTTAATTTCTAATAAGTTATTTTTTCATAACATTCTCTCTAATTCTAAAGAATTTACAAATAATATAATTCATATTTAAGGCATTAATCATAAATAGCTACATTACTTTTATGAAGATTAAATTTCCATTAATAAAAATTTTCTAATAAATGAGACTAATTAGTTAGTTTTAAATTAATTTGTAAAATCTTCATTTTATAATTCAAAAGCATTAAATTCTATCAAATATATATTTTTGATGGATAAGATGAGAAAGTTATTTATTTATTTTACTTTTATTTCTTTTTCAAAAGTACTTATTTATTTGTGAATTTTTGTGAAATAAGTATCTTTCATGATACTAACTAAAGCTTCTGTAACTAATTAATTAATTGTCTAAACGAAATTCTAAATGTTATTGACAACAATCTATAAATATATTAAATCTAATTATATTTTTCTTACTCGGTATTATTAAAATATCTTTTTTTAAAATACATTTAGAAGATAATAGAATTTGAGTATATTAGAATTTAAATAAGCTTATTTTTAGAATATTTATGGAAGTATTCTCTAAAGCATCCCTAACTAAATAATTGTTTAGCTAAATAGTATACTAAATAAAATAATTAAAAAATATTTTTTAAAAATTATTAAATAAAATACATTTAGAAAATTACAGAATTTTATTATTTTAGTAGAATGATTTTTCATTTATTTCAATAAAGTTTTTTTTAATTATGGAGATATTCTTAAGAATATCGAATGATAGATCTTTCCACCACGAAAGTAGAATGATCGAATAGAAATTTATAAATCATCTATTTGATTTTTCAATCGATTAAAATGCGTAAATAAAAAATATTTGGTTTTTTTCTTCTTCAAAATTAGGTATTTTTGACAAAGAATAAGTAAAAAATTAAATTTTGATAATTTTTAAAAATTCAATAAATCAAAAAATAGATATATTATTAGATTAAACAAATGGAATAGGAATAACCAGCAAATAATTCAGCCATGTAGGAAGAAATACCAATGAGATTGTTAAAAATCAAAACTCTAACTGACACTACTTACGAATTGAGAGTTCCTGAAAATGTAATTGACTTAAAATAATTTAGAAACATCATTTTATTAAAGATTGCAATTTATAATTTATTAATATATTATAACTTTAAATTGTAGATGTTGATAAAAGATTTAAGACTTAAAGTTTAAGAAATAAGTGGTGTTCCTGCTGAAAGACAGAGAATGATTTGCATGGGTCAATAACTTATTGACACTAAAACTGTTGGCGATTATGGTAAAAATAAAATATTTGAATTTTAGATTTAGCAAATATTATTATAAAACTGATTTTTTCAGCGTGTCTATAATCTCATTTTTCCAATTTTTTTAAGATAATTCAATTTGAAATTCTATAAATTTAATGTCTAAATTACTATTTATAATAATAGCTAAGGATCCTGAATAACCTAATTGGATTCATTTAGTAGCAAAGGTTCAATCTTAGAATTAGGGTGAGCAGAATCAAAACTAATAATCTTAACAATAGCCATAGTAATAATAACCTTAATAGCAAAATAGAAGACCAGGCTTAGACATGTTCGGTGGAAATGTTTAAATTCAAACAGGTGTAGGAGATTTATCTCAATTATTAGGAAATATCACAAATTTATTCAGTATTCCTAATAATAGTAGCAGATTGTTATAATAGCCATAATAAGGATAAAATCAATTGTAATAATAATAATAATAGTAGTAGTAGTAGTAAACATAATAATAGGTACACAATCCTATTATTTAAACTGCTTAGTTTACAGTACCATTATCAACTAACATTCCTTTAGCTTAAACTCAACCTACTTAATAAAATAGCTAACCTTCTAATGTTAGATCTAACTTAGTTAGCAATCAATAGCCTATTACAATTTAAAGATAGATTTAATTACCTCATTAAGAACTTCTCAATTTAGGTTTGATTTGCAATAATCTTATGGGGCCATAGAGTTCTTTCCCAGGTCCTCCTCTTCCTTAGATTCCAAATAGAACTCCTGCTTCTTTAATTGGTTCATACCTAAGCAACTGGTAATTTTAAGTATAACGTACTCTTCCATTTGTTCATCGTTTAGCCGAGTTACTATAGAGAGAACATTATATGAATATCCAAGAAGATAGAAGCTCTACTCAAGCACTTTCTCTTGAAGTTGGACGTGCATTAAATGAATTAGTTGCTTGCACCTAACCTCTTGTTGGAATTTTAAGCGATATTCAATTTAATTAACATCCTGGATAAGTTAGATTTGAATAAAATCAAGGAAATTCTGCTCCCGTCCTTACAAGACCTCCTCCTCTACTTCCTTCATAGCTAACTAGTTTCCTTTCCTCAAATAATGTAGGAAATAATAATGGAACAACACAAAATAATTAAAATACATCTAATTCTACAAGTTCTACTACTTAATAAGGTAGCAATATTTCTTAGACTCTTAATTAGCCTAATATTTAGGCTACAATTTAAGTTAGTGCTACACCCATTACTTCTTTTTTCTCATCTCAACCAATCAGAACTTAAGCAAGTACTTAACCCGCTCAAGCTTAAAATTAATAAGGTTAATAACCTCCTCAAACTAATATCAATATTTCTCAAAATCCCACTAACAATAATAACAGCTCTCTCAATGATTTAATCAATTAAATCAGTGGTGGATAAAATGGTGAAGTTCGCATTGGAGTTATGAATACTTAAGACAATGACTAAGAAATTCAAATTGTAGGAATTGGCTAAACTCATGTTGTAGATTCAGACTCCAATATGAACTTATAATAAGTATTAGGAAATATTTTAGGATAAGTTGGTAACCAAAACGGTAGTATTAATATTAATTCAATCAGTTCTGCTAGAACCAGTGCTTAATAACCCAATAGTAGTAATTAACCAAATAATTCAAATAGCCAATAAAATTAACATGTTGATGAAGAATGGGAAGATGAAGAAGAAGAATAAACTATTGGAATAGACATCAGTAATACAATTAATTTAGGTGGTGATAATCCTCTCTTATAAAATCTTTTATCTAGTCTTGGAATTAACGGAGGTAATACCAGTGTTAGCATTAGTGGTAATAACTTACCATAAGTTTCCACTACTACTATTAGTGGAGCTTAAGCTGCTAATTTACTCTCTTAACTTAACAGATAAACTCAATAATTAAATTCTTAATAATAATAATAATAATAATAACCTTCAACATCTAATTAAACTTAAAATTAATAGCCATAATAGGCATTTTAACCTTAATAAAATATTTAAATTCCTTAATAAAATGGAGTTTAATAATAATAATAACCTGCTTAGTAAACAGGATTATAAGGATTATCAATGATGATGTAAGGAGGAAATGGCGGATTTAATCCTCTTAGTATGCTCATGGGAGGAGGTTTAGGAGGTATGATGAATATGACCGTTGATGAACTTATTAGAGAAAACATGACTGCTTAAGATGAAGAGAATCAAAGCGAAGCTGATGAGTTAGTCTAAAGTATTATTGGATAGTTAAGAATTTCTGATCTTGTCTCTAGCTTTATCAGTATTAATTAAATATACAATAAACGATAACATGTTACTTAATTTTATTTTTATAGGTGGTCAATTTGGATTCTTAAATACAATTCAATAGAAAATTAGAGATCAAATAACTTCTCGCGGGTTAGGAAGTAAATTATTTTTTTCTTACTATCTAATAAATTAATAATATTTATCATTTAAATAAAGGAGAGTAATTTTCAGAATAGTTTGCCTCTGCTTTAAGTTAATATTTAATAGTTCCTGAATAACACTAAGGCTTAATTTTTGAAGGAATTGAACCTCATAATATTGCTTTAGATATCTTAGAAACTAGACTCCCTGTAATCTATGATATTATTTTCAGAGATTTCCCTGAAGATGGAACAGACAGATTTAGTGGAGAATTTGTTTATGAAATTAAAAAAATTGCAGGAGAAGTTTTTTCTGAAATTTCTGAATGTTTGCATGGAGGTATAAATGATTTGGAAAGAATCTTTAGAACATGGGTCAATGAACCTATTGTAAGAATTATGGGAGAAGGAACATAAGGATTAATTGATTCATTCATTACTTCTATGCTATGGGAAAAAGTGAAAGCTTTAGTATTATAGCACAAGCATGAATAAGTAATTAATTTGTATAAAATTTAGAAAAAATAAATTTAATTTAAATATTTAAAATAGCAAATTGACTAAAGACCTTCAGAAGAATAAAAATAAAACAATGATGGATCTAGTGGATAAATGGAAATTGAGAGACCTGTATAAAATCGCGGAGAATTAGAACTAGATGTAATTTTTAAATAAAGAGTAACAATTATTTATTAAAATATAATTGAATATAAAAAGCTTTTGGAAGATATTGAAAACTAGCTAGAAAGAGATGAAACTAGATTCGAGAGATATAATATATAGCTATCTGATGAATATAAGAAAGGAGATTTTAAATAAAATACTAAATGACATGGATAATAAAGTTCAGTCAGTACAAATATGTATTTTTTAATAAATATTTAATAATATATGTACATACAATCTAATTAATGTTAATTATTAAATAAATTTTTCTTTCTATTTTTTTGAAAAGATTAAATTAAATATCTAATTCTATACAACATAAATTCTTTTAATCTTATTATTCATTTTCTATTCTTTATTAGTACTAGAGATGTATACAGTTAATCAATAAAAGATTAAAAAAAATTGATATTATGATTAATTGTTTTATAATATATTTGATAATTTTTCTAATATTAAGACATTTTTAAATTAAATAAAATTAACATTATTATTTTACTTTTTAATTTATTTATATAATAATTTCTTTTTTTTATATAATAATTACTATTTTACTTATTTTATAATTATATCTCATACATGAATAAACCTTTATCTATATTCCCATATTTCCTCAGCACATTCTTATATATCATGAGATTATGAATCAAATAAATGATATGAATCAATAGAGGAAAAATTTAATTAGATATCTTAATTTACATAATTTTTGCTAAAAACATAATTTTATGGACCAATTTTAGATAAATAGTCAGACCAATTACTGCATTTGAATAAACTAATGCCACCAGCAATTTAAGTTCCAATTGAGTTAAGATCAGAATCTTTGAATGATTCAGCAATAGTTTCTAATGATTATTTTGAAATATGGTTTTTATAAATTTAGATAACTTAATCCCGAGAATAATTCTTATCTGTGAAGAGTTGAACTGAAACCTTTTGATAAGCACCTATCGTTACTTCGCTAAATACCTTATTTCCTAAATAACTAAATAGGGAATTCCAATCATAATCAAACGATTTAGTATCACATTTATTGGGTTCTGACTAAAATGTAAGAACTGTTGTCATATTAACACTAAATTATGACAAATCTGCTGAAAGTACTAAACCTCTTCTCAAAAAAGTATGTTCTATATTTATTTCATACTTTTTTGTTTATTCTTAAGTTTAAGTAACAAGAGTAATATTGGCATTGATTTATTCTTAATCAGGGAGATTAACCTTTTCTACGCTAATAAAATCTGGAACAATCAAACCATTAAGGAAATCATATGTTTTTTATTTTGAGCAACATAGTTCAATAATATCTTTTTGATACCAATTTTCAAAGTTAAACCCACTGCTAACAAAGGTAGCGCCTAGTATAGTACCAGGAAGGATCTTATTCATTTAGGATTAGCAAGGTATTTCGCATTATGGATAATCATTAACTTAAGAGAAGAAAAGGTTTTTTAAATTAATGAATCCAAAGCAAGTAGAGGCAAGTGCTAAAAGTAAAAACCCCTAAAGTAATTTGTTTCTCATCTCTAATTTTAATTTTGAATGTATAGATTTTTAATTTAAATTTATTTTTATTCCTTATATCTGTATGGTCAGGTAGCTTTTATATCAATTATCACAAAACAATAGTAATTTTTTTAATAAATTTAGGCTTTTAAATTTCTGATAAGGGAAATTTGATATCCCCTAATCAATCCTTCGATATTTGTTTTTTTATATTAATTTTGATAACAATTAAGAATTCTCTTTCCTAAATGCTCATTTAAAAGAAAAAATTATGATCATTTATTTAATTGAGTATCAGTGGCCTTTTTTCTGTAATAAAATATCATACTTATATCAGCTAAAGAATATTATAAAATGAAAAATAATAATTATTCTTATATTTTGAATGTAATATTATTTTATTCTAAATTTTCATAACCTTTTTTTACCTTTATTATTGAAATTTTTATTTTTAAACATGTTTAAAATTTCTCTTATAAAGAAATAATACTAAATTCTAATTTAAAATGATCAAAATAAGAGAAAATTATATTTATTTTAAATCTATTTTATATGCAGACAGAATATAAATTATGATTACTTTAAATTCAGAAATTTTATGAGACTAAATTACATGTTCATTACGAGCTTCATATATTTTAATATAATTCTTCTTATATAGTAAAGAATTAAGATCTAATACATATTTCTATCTTAAATAATAAATGTTTATCAACTCAAACTCTTTAGTCTGAAGCTCCTAAAAATATAACACTATTGAACCTATTTTCAATCACTCTGTCATGAAAATAGTAGGTGTTTTAAAGCTTTTTTAAATATGGAGTTGCAGCAGTTAAGAACCCTATAGTACAAAAAAAGATTTTCCAAAAAACTTTAATAATAATGCTAGTTAAGATATTGGGAGGGACAGGTAAGTAAAAATCATAAACTATAAATGAAAAAATTTCTAGACTAAAATATTTGACTCACTAAATTTAGTTAATATTTTTATTTTAATTGTATTATCAAATTATAAGAAATATTCTTAAATATTTTCTAAATTAGCAAGTTAAATTATCTTTAATTTTAAAAATATTAACTATTTATTTTGTATATATTATTGTGGATGGAGAGAAAATAGAAATGAATGATAGCTTGTTTAAAATAAAAAATATTTTATAATTAAAAAAAATGATTAAAAGACTCAGTTAATTTGATTAAAAGAGTAATTATTTTTTAAAAAATTTAACATTAATGATTTTACTTATTTATTTATTTTTTATTTTATAATTTCTTTTTTTATATAATAATTACTATTTTAATTATATTATAATTATATCTCATTCATGTATAAACCTTTATCTATATTCCCATATTTCCTCAGCACATTCTTATATATCATGAGATTGTGAATCAAATAAATGATACGAATCAATAGAAGTGTAATTTAACTAGATAAATTAACTTTCAGAATTTTTACTAAAAACATAATTTTATGGACCAATTTTAGATAAATAGTCAGACCAATTACTGCAATTGATTAGACTAACGCCACCAGCAATTTAAGTTCCAATTGAGTTAAGATCAGAATTTTTGAAAGATTCAGCAATAGTTTCTAATGATTATTTTGAAATATGGTTTTTATAAATTTAGATAGCTTAATCCCGAGAATAATTCTTATCTGTGAAGAGTTGAACTGAAACCTTTTGATAAGCACCTATCGTTACTTCGCTAAACACCTTACTTCCTAAATAATTTATAAGAGAATTCCAATCATAATCAAACGATTTAGTATCACATTTATTGGGTTCTGACTCAAATGTAAGAACAGTTGTCATATTAACACTAAATTATGACAAATCTGCTGAAAGTACTAAACCTCTTCTCAAAAAAGTATGTTCTATATTTATTTCATACTTTTTTGTTTATTCTTAAGTTTAAGTAACAAGAGTAATATTGGCATTGATTTATTCTTAATCAGGGAGATTAACCTTTTCTACGCTAATAAAATCTGGAACAATCAAACCATTAAGGAAATCATATGTTTTTTATTTTGAGCAACATAGTTCAATAATATCTTTTTGATTCCAATTTTCAAAGTTAAACCCACTGCTAATAAAGTTAGCACCTAATATAGTACCAGGAAGGACCTTATTCATTTAGGATTAGCAAGGTATTTCGCATTATGGATAATCATTAACTTAAGAGAAGAAAAGGCTTTTTAAATTAATGAATCCATAGCAAGTAGAGGCAAGTGCTAAAAGGAAAAATCCCAAAATTATTTTGTTTCTCATCTCCAATTTTATTTTTGAAAGCAGAGATTTTTTTATTTAAATTTATTTTTATACTTAATATTTGTATTATCAAGTTGTTTTTATACCAATTATCAATAAATGATAGTAATTTTTGGTTTTTAAATTTCTGATAAGGAAAATTTGATTTCCCCTAATCAATCTCGAGTATATTATATTTACTATTAAATTAATATAGATAAGGATCAAAAATTATCTTTCATAAGTATTTATCTAAAAGAAATAGAATTATTATCATTAATTTAATTTATTATCAGTTATCTTCTTATTCCTTATATTTATATGATCAGGTTGCTTTTTTACCAATTATTAATAAATAATAATAATTTTTGTCTTTTCAAATATCTGATTAGAAAAATTTAATTACCCCTAATCAATCCTTCTTTATTTATTATTAAATTAATATTGATAACAATTAAGAATTATCTTGCCTAAGCATTCATCTAAAAGAAATAAAATTATGATCATTTATTTAATTGAATATTAGTTAGTCATAAATAAAATTTCATACTTAGATCAGCTATTCACCATTTTATTTTAATAAATTTATTATTTTGAAAAAAAAGAGTAATAACAAATTATTTTAGAGGGTGAAAATAAAGTATTATACCATAAATATTCTATTTTAAGGAGAAATTTTGAATATTTATGTTCGAAAATTCTCTCCATAAATTTTCTCCTTATATTAAATCCTCCTTATATTAGAGTCATTTTAATTAGAATATTTACGGTATATTCTATGATATATTATTATCCAATTTAACTAATGCACTAAAAAATAGGTAATTCAAATAGATTTTCTTTTAATGTTCTTTTAAATTCTATCTTTTATTTTTAAGGGATAAATTATTTTTTCATATTTTAGAAAGAAAATTATAAAATGAAAAGTATTAATTATTCTTTATATATTTAATTTAGTTTTATAATTCATATGACTATAGCTTTACCTTTATTAGTGAAATTTTTATTTTAAAACTACCTATAATTATATCTCAAAAAAAATCTTTTAAAAAAATATTAACATAATTTTAATTTAAAATGATCAAAATTAAGTGAAAATTAAATTTATGTTAAATCTATTTTATATGCTATGCACTGAGAGGCAGAATATAAATGACAATTCCTCTAAATTCAAAAATTTATGAGACTAAATTACTTGCTCAATACTAACTTTATACATTTTAATATAACTCATCATATATAGTAACCAATTAAGCTATAATATCTATTTCTAAATTACTAATATTCACAGTAGAATAATAACTATTTAATTTTAATTGAAAAAATACACTGTATGCAAGTAAAATAATAAAAAATATTAAATTTACCAAACAATTCCAATATAAAATTTTTTAATTTTCAAATTAACAAATTTTTATTTAATTTATAGAATATAATTAACATATTTTTCCAATCATGAATTAAATATTATTGTCATTTTAACTTAAAAATACTATAAAATTCTGTGTATCTCATCAGTTAGGACATTACTTATGGCATTATTTCAATCTTTACTTATATCCTATGAATTTACAGTTAAAATAAGAAGGAATGTTTTTTATTAATTAATTAAGTTATCACAAATTAAAATTAAGTAAAAAGTTACATATGATTTCAAAGTTATTGGATTTAGATTCATGTAAGTGGCATAACTGATAGAAATACAGAAAATATTTGAGATATCATCTTTTTACTAGACTAATGTGTAAATCTCATAAATTATATATCTTTTATAAATATGCTTTTTGTAGTCTAAAAAAAGATAGATATGAATATTTATTTCATATAAAAACAAAATTACACTTATGTTAGAGATAATAGATTGATTAATATCTAATAAGAATAATTGTTTAACTTAAAAAATATTCATATGTATATAAATTACTTTATTTTTATTATATTTTCTATATATTTATATTATTAATAAAGTTATGCTTATATTATAATTATATCTCAGGAGTGAATAACAACCTTTTATCTCATCTCCCATATCTCTTCAGCACATTCTTAAATATCATGAGATTGAGAATCGAATAAATGATATGAATCTATAGCTGTAAAGTTTAACCCACCTTATTAATTGAATTCTTTTTTGCTAAAAATGTAGTTTTAAGGGCCAATCTTTGATAAATAGTCTGGCCAGCTACTACAGCCAATAAGACTAACACCACCTTAAATATCAGTCATAAGCGAATTAATATCAGAATTTTTGAATGAATTGTTAAGAGTATCTAATGGCTATTTTTAAATATGAGATTTATAAATTTTAATAGCTTCAGCCTGAGAATAATTCTTATCAGAGAATAGTTTAACAAGAACCTTTTAATAAGCACCTATGGTAACTTCACCAAATACTTTGTCTCCTAAATAAGAAATTATGGAATTCCAATCATAGTCAAACTATTAAGTATCACATTTACTAGGTTCAGGTTTAATTGAGAGAACTGTTGTCATGTTAGCACTAAGTTGAGATAAATCAGCAGAAAGCACCAAACCTCTTCTTAAGAAAGTATGCTCAATATTTATTTCATACTTTCTTTTTTATTCTTTAGTTTTAGCAGCTAGAGTAATATTGACATTGACTTATTCTAAATCAGGAAGATTAGCCTTTTCTACACTATAAAAATCTGGAACTATCAAACCATTTAGAAAATCATAAGTTTTTTGTTTAGAGCAGCATAGTTCAATAATATTCTTTGAGTACCAATGGTCAAAATCAATTCCATTATTAGCTTAATTAGCTCCTAATATAGCACCTGAAAGCACCTTCTCCATTTAAGATTAGCAAGGAATTTAACACTATGGAGAATCATTAGCTTAAGAGAAAAAATAACTTCTTAAATTAATGAATCCAAAGCAAGAAGATGCAAGGGTTAAAAGGATAAATCCCTAAATTAATTTACTTCTCATTTCTAAATTTAATTTTTTTAATTTATTTTTTGAGAATTAGTTTTTAATTAAATTTATCTTTTATACCTATGATTTGTATGATAAGGTTGCTTATAAATGAGTGACCAGAAAACTAATGTATATTAAAAATGTACTTATTTAAATTTCTGATAAGCAAAATTTGGTTTCCACTTATGGATGAATCTTTTTAGTACGTAATATTTTTTATTAAATTAATTTGGTAACCATTAAAATGATCCTTCTTTAAGCTTTCAGTTAAAATAAGAAGAACTGAAATTTTTATCACGTATTTAATTAAATATCAAGTAATCAGTAATCTTATACTTTTATTTATAAGTTAGTTATTATTAATTCTGATTAAATATCATGTAAGCTATACACTTTGCTTGTAATTTATGATTCCTGCTTTAATTTAATAAGCGTAATATTACATATATTTTACACATCCTTACTTCTTATTTTTGAAAAGAAAATGTGTAAAATAATAGCTGTAAAAAGATAAAAGGGATTATAAAAAATTTGAAAGAAATAACAAAACATAAGTTACTATTTTGTTTATTTAAACATATTTAAATAAAAAATTAATTGTATTCTTGCACAAACTCCATTTTTAGTGTTCAGTATTATAAAATAATTTAGATATTTAGTTATCCCTAATACTACTATTATGAGGAATTTACTTTATAAAAATATAGCAAATAATTTAAAATTTCGAATAGCTATTTAGTAAGAATACAAAATTTCTTATTTTGGCATAAAATTTTAAAAGTTTAAGAAAATAGGAATATAATCTATTTTTTTCCCTAACACTTAATATATTCTACACTAAATTATTAATCAAATTTTAGTTTATATTAATAAAATCAATTTTATACTTAGTTTTCCTTTGAAGTATATTAAAATTTATTATTTTGTAATCTTTTTTAATTGACTAGGTTTTCAAATAGAAAAGAAAGGAGAATAATATTTGCACTTTTGTAATTAATAAATTTTAATTAACTGTAATCAATATTTGATTTACAATTTATATTTTTATCCTAATTTTGATTGAGGCTGAATATCTATAGGTGTTAATATTCATTATATCAATTAATAGCTAGTATTTTATCAATCATGTAATCATTTAATAAATATAAATTGATATTAACCTACAAATTTTCATAAATTAAGTTATATACCCTCAAATAGATTGAGTAATTTCAAGATTTGAGAAAAAATTTATGTAATATTAGATTTGGTAGGTAGTATGAAATAG
Organism: Tetrahymena borealis; assembly: GCA_000260095.1. Classification (NCBI taxonomy): domain Eukaryota; phylum Ciliophora; class Oligohymenophorea; order Hymenostomatida; family Tetrahymenidae; genus Tetrahymena; species Tetrahymena borealis. Next base: position 30,516 of record AHAN01000963.1, read on the forward strand.
AAATTATTAAAAGATAATAATAAATAGATAGATATGAATTTATGCTAACTATTAAACATACACATATTACTTAAAATACAAACGAACATAATTGTAATTTATTTATTTTATTAATTTTTCATACACCATGATAATCACCAACACCATCTTATTATTAGAGTTACCTTCTTATTGTTTCAATCTTATTTTATAGAATCTTTACTTCACTTTTATATCCAGTACTTTATACTTTTCTTTTTTAATCTAATTTTTGATACCTTTAATATTGTTAGATAAGTTATAAATTGTAGAAATATTTAGAAGTTAAAATAAAATTACTTTTCATTAAGATTTGAAAGATCTTCTTCTAATTATTTAATCTTGTTGAGATATATTTTCTAAACTTGGTTATATTAGTCCTATTTATTATTTTATGAAAACATTTTACTCTGAATAATTTTTTATAAAACAACTTACTTTAAGAATTTAAATATTTTCTTCCTTTGATCTAACTTAATTTCTAAATAAATTAGCTGCTTGCATAGATACTCTATTGGCTTCATTTTATGTTTATCTGTTCTCTTACTCTGCTTTCTTTTCAATGATCAATAGTTTGTTGGCAATTGCAGTATTCTTAAGTCTTTATAACTCATTTTCTTCTTACAATTTTCTTTCCTTTTCATTTGTTTGTACTCTTAAAACAAAAAGATCTTTTGCTAAATCAATATGTTATTTTTCTAAAGCTTGAGCCTTTTATTATAATTCGTCAATTCTCTAAACAACACTATTGTTATTATTTTAAATTTTCTACTCCCTATCTTAAATTTATTGTTTTAACTCATTTAACTTTTCTATCCAGGTTTCTTTTTCATTTTCTATCTCATCTCTTAAAATAAGATTTTCTTCTTCGATACTATTAATACTATCTACTGGTAAATGAATATTTCTGATAAAGCACTTAGGATGACTTTCTTAAAGGCCATCTTTTCCAACTCTATTAACAAGTAAATAAATAAATTCTAATTTATTTTAAATTTTTATAATCTACTTACTTTTTAATAGCGCTCTCAAAAGCTGCACGGTTACGATGAATATTGGTATCAACTTTAGAAAAGGCATGATTAATTTCTTTATTTATAAATAAATGTTATTAAATTCTGATATTATTATCTACTAGATAAATTACCTGGTTTTTTATTCTTATTTAAATATATGTTTTCTTAAACAGGTTCAACTAAAGCTCCTAATTCTGCAATCTTTTTTTAATCATCTAAATCTTTCAATTTAAGTAAATCATTTTCTCTTTAGAGAACAAGGACATTCTATCTTTCTTAATAAAGAATATTTTTGAACTTATCAAGAGTTTCTTTTACAGTATTAATTTCATCTCTTCTGCGGGTTAGTTCCCATTATAATTTATGCTTTTCTGATTCTGTAGTTACAATTTCATTTAATTTTTGTAACCATTCACTTCTTTCTTTATCAAAATCATTAACTCTATCACGATAATAAGATAAAAGGCTATTAAGATTATCTTCTTAATTGCATGCCATTTTAAATAAAAGAGCCTAATCCATTTAAGGGAAGTGAGATGCATTATCCTTGATTGTATACATTGTTATTAGAGTAGAATATTTTTTATTAATTTATTTTATTTATCCCTTATTTGTTATTTAATATCCTATCCTTTATTTTTCAAAGTCAAATCTTAACTTTCAATAACTTAATGCGAAATAAGCTGTTTTAATTTCAAATCCACTCATATATCTGTGATTTAAATTCCCTCACAAATCTTTAACTATTTCAAAAAATAAAAAGTATTGATGGAATAATAAATAGTCAGCAAAAAATAAAAAAAGTTAATGAAGACAGAAAACAAATTTATTAAAAAAAATAAAATATTTTGCCAAACAAAAATCTTTGCAAATAATATTTATTTAATCAAACAGATGAATAATCAAGAAAAAAAAAAATGAAAGTAGGTTTACTGGAATATTTATGGTTAAAATAATTAATAAAAGACTAAACAATTTTATAATTTAGAGAAGATAAATAACGACTTTAATATCAACGTATTGATCAACCTCAATTTTTAAAATCAAAGATTGAATGATGATGATAGAAATTAAGGAATGATCAAATGAAGGAATTCTTATTTTTAAAAACACTTTATAATTTGATAAAATAATCCTTTTCATCAAGAAACTCGTTGAATTTTTGAATAAATATTATTTGAAAAATCAATTAAGTTTGTAAGCAAACAAAATAAATAAAGATTATCACTATTAAATTAGCAAAGAGCCATAAAACAATAAAATAGAGAAATAGAAGATATTTTATAACAAATAAAAATAATAATAGAAATACCTAACTAAATTAAATCGAAATCATAATCTCAGCAACAACTCATGAAGCTATCAGCATTTTAGCTTAAGCAATAAACTTAATAGTCATCAAATATGGATGCATCATTTGGTAATGGAAGTCATTCGAATTAAAATGTATCTGCATTTTCATCTAATTATTTTGGATCTCTTAAACCAGGTGCTAGTATTTAATCTAAAGTAGGGAGCCATGCTTAGAGCACTATATTAAATGACAATAAAGAAAATTCTTCATTAGGAAATGAATCTTAAAAGTAAATAAAAGGTATTTTAAAGAATTCAACTAAGCAAGGAGGCTCTTAGTATAATTCAATTATTGGTTCATAAATAGTATCATAAAATTCAAATGGAATTTAATCTAGTGCTTTTTATAGAGGATAAGCTCTATCTGAATAAAATGATAACATATTAGCAGGGTAAGATGATGCTAAAAACATCTTAATGAGAGTAGATAACTTATTGTCTTAGAGTTCATTGGCAATCAATAATCCTTAGAAATTTTTTACTAGCTAAAATCTACTTTAGCAATCATAATTAACTACCTATTCGCAGTTCTCCTCAAATTAATATGCATCTTTACCATCATCATCTTCTGGTATCCTGAAGACAACTAGTAATAATTAAGACCTAAGATCTTATATCAATAATTTAGAAAGTAAAGTGTTAAAAAAGAGAGAAAAAGATTTGTTTGAAATAAAAAAGAGTGCTAAGTTAGCTTAGAAGAAGAAAAGACAGTTAAGGAGACGTAAGGATAGTGATAGTAGTATATCTAGTATTGTTGAAGAGAAAGAATCTGATCTAGACTCATCTAGTAGTAGTAGTGATTCAAGCAGTGATGAATATGAAAATAAATATCTTTCAAAAAGAAGCAGAGCAAGAAAGTAATACTAATATAAAAATGAAGTTGGAAATGGTAAAGATTTTAAAGAGCCTAGTCAAAGAAGTAAATCCTAAAATATCCTTCACTCAAAAAAGTATGATTAAAATAATAAAAATACTGAGAAAGCTGATAAAAGCAAAAGAAATTAATCTCAAAACGAGAGAAAACAAGAGAAAAAATCTAAGTAGGAGAAATAGTACAATCAAAAAAATAAAAAAGAGGAGGAGGATTACTTATCTGTATCAAGTTATCAATCAAATGTGACACACAACGGTTTGAATTTTAATAGAAATGCAAATTTTGCCACCGATCTAGTATTTTGTATTGTTTGTGAAGATTACATTCATGTAGAGAAAGTAGACGAACATAGTAAATACTGTGAAGAAAACTAATAAATCTTAAGTTAAAGCAGACGCATTGTGGAATAATTAAGCTAGAAAAATGAGATAAACCCTACATCGAAAGCAGCTGAGAGTCTATATTAAGTAGAAAAATTAAATTAAAAGCTGATGAAAATAAAGATTTATTTGGAAGAAATGAAAATCAATCCTAATATTGTCAATTCTTCAAAAATAAAGCAATATGCTAATTTTTTAACACAATGCTGTATGAATGTAATTTCAAATAATAGCTATTCCAATGAAATGGCTTAGAGTTTAAACGATCTCCATATTCTTAATAAGAAAGTTTCTGATTTAGAGAATCTTTCAAATAAAGCTGTCATCTTAAGTATTCTCGTTTTAGGGGATAAGTTGAAGGATTTCACAAAGAAAAAACTAGAAATTTTAGATAATTAACCATAACAAAATATTTAATTCTAAAAAAATAATTAATATGATACTAAGAGCCAGGCTGATGCATTCAGTGACTTATCATCAGTGAAAAACCTTACCTAAAATAACCTCCCTTCTACTCCTAGTACTCAAAATTAAGAAAAGAAAATTAAAAATAATAATATTTTTTAAAAATAACATCTAAATCCCCATAAGACAAACTCTGCCTCAGATAACCTTTCTTCTTACTAATAATTAAATTCTCAATCTGATCTCGATAGTTATTCAGTGTCATCTTAATCTATCCGTGATCAAAAGAATAATCTAGTATAAAGATTAAACTCAAACCCTAATTATAATTAGAATAACAACTTAACTTAATAGCAGTTGCAATAAAAATACAACTAATAAGGTAGAAGACCTCTTTCAAAAATATTTTTAGAGGAAAAACCTAGGGAATCTTAATTTAAAGTGTAGTAAGTTACTCATATAAATTATGATTAACAATAAAGATAGTAGCCACAATAATATAACTAATAGTAATAATATTAATCTGTGCAATAAAATTAATAATAAGTGTAGTTATAGTAACATTAAACACAAGCTCCAAACAAATAAAACGCTTTACAACTATCACCTGAAGTTGAAAAGAAAAATTTTTTTGAGCTAGCTGTGAATATGAAGAAATAATATCCCTCTAACAGAGCGATTTAATAACTTTTAGTAGTTGATTTATATAATTAATTTATGTAAACTAGAAAGCCCTATGCTTAAGCTGAAGCCTTTATTTAGAATGCATTTAATAACGTGCAATGAAAAAGCATAAATTTATGAGCTCTAATTTAATAATTAAACTTATTTTATATGTTTTATTTTAATTTCTTAAATACTCACTAAAAAGTCCATTACTAAATAAATCAAAATATGCATTTTAATTATTTTCCATATTTTTATATCATTTTTGATATTTCAAAATTATTTTAAATAAGTTAATTATTATTATTATTTTAATTTTTACTTTAATTAATTCATAGCATAATTAAATCAAATCATAAACTAATTACTTTCCTATTTTAGAATATGTTGAATGTAGAAAATTAATAAAGTAATCTAAATTATGGCATGAAGATTAATTACTTTTTAAAAAGATCATTTAATAATATTTAACTTTAGAGAATGATGAAATAATTGAATAACAAAAACACCAACAAAAATTATTAATAAAATCTCTGCTGATTAATTTAATTCTAAGAAAGAAAGAATATTACTTACAATAGATTGATTTTTTAATAGATATCTATCGATCTATTTTACAATATATTTTTTTATTATAAAAATTACTTTTGTTATACAAACTAAAAACAAATATTTAAATTTATTCTTTCAGAAATTACTATAACCGGTTTATTTTTAACTTAATATGCTACCATAAATCAATAAGATCGAGAAATTATCTAGGAAAGTATGGAGAATTTTAGGGCTGAATCCTGGGTAAGCATTATTTTTAGGATTAATTATAAACCAAAAAAATAATTAAATAAATGAAAAATAAATAGACCTTTTACTCTCTAAGGAACTAATACTTATTTAATTGGAGAAGGAAAGAATAGAACTCTCATTGATTGCGGATAAAATGAAGATGGATACAAAGAATTATTAAAATAAGTAAAATTTATAATAACTTATCTTAATTTTTTAACTACTATTTTATTTATACTGAACAATCTATAATTAGGTATTAGATGAAACATAAAGCTAAATTACTTAAGTGATTTTTACTCATAATCATCCAGATCATACATTAGGAATAAAAGATATCCTTGAATTAAAATAAAATTGTACATTTAGAAAATATGATTATCTAGAAGAAGATAAATAGCTTGAATAGGAATACGGATTTAAATATGAAAATAATAGTTTTTAGGATGAAGAAATTATCAAAGGGGATGATCATACTTTAAAAGTAAAGCTTAAATTAGAAGAAATAATTTTTATATAAAAATTTTATTTATATTTACTAAATATTCTTGTAAAATTAAAGGTTATTACTACCCCTGGTCACTGTCCTGATCATGTTTGCTTTTATTTAAATGAAGAAAAGGCTTTATTTACTGGTGATTTTATATTATCTGGCTCAAGCAATGTTATTAGGAATCTGAAAGATCAAATGAATTCTTTTAAAAAGTGCTTAGATTTGGATGTTGAAAATATTTATTCTGCCCATGGTGTTGCTATAGTAGGAAAAGATCTGTCTAAAAAAACTATGATTGAATAAATGTAGCATCGTTAAATGAGAGAAGATAAAATTATTGCTGCAATAAAACAACTTGGCCAATGCACTTCTCGTCAGATTCTTGATATTGTTTATCCTGGTTTATAAGAAAATTTAGTTAATGGAGCCCTTCACAATATATCAGTTCACATTACTAAGTTAATAGAAGATAGCTTAGTTGCTAAATAAAATGATGACTTATATAAATGGGTTTAAGAACCTAGTTTGTGATATAAATAATTGTTGTGGTTATGTAAGGTATTTCTGAAAAATGCTGAAATAAATCAACTTTTAGAAATAATTTGAATGATTTTATAAATAAATTAATTTTGTTTTAACTATTTTTATAACATTTATGTTATCATTTTGCTTAAAAATAATTTTATGGTTATTAAATGTCCAATTGGTTCAGTAACTGTTTGATATAATGTTAAAATTCAAAAACCAAAAGAGTGTTTGTTTTAGAAGTCTTTAATTTGAATTAATGTTAAACTATTAATAATTATTTAATAGTATCTTCACTCATTGATCTGATTAATTTAGATATTAAAAAGAGATTAATTTAATAGGAATTAAGTAGGTATATCAAATGAACTATTCATCTTATTATCAATCACCTAGTCTAAAAGAAAGATCTAATATTTAAAGGTAGTTTTTAGCGAATTATAGTAACTTAGGTTATACAAGTTCCTAGCTAACAACTACTCCAACAAATAATTACTAATTTTAAAGACATTATGAGGCTTATCCTTATTATTACAATAAATATTATGAAGATTACCCCTATTCTGCACCTCCTAAGCAACCTGAATTATATTAATCAAAATACTCTCATGTAGCAATAAATGAGAATGATAATTCCATGAAATCGAATAGTACGTTTTTAGATAATAAGCCTCCTCGTACTTATACAAGTACTTATAATGTTATTTATAAATGTGGTGAATAGCTAGAAAATAAATTTAAGAAAGAAGATTTGAGTAAAAGTTTAACAAACTATGAGCAAGAGAAAATAAATAATTAATATAAATAGCCTAGCTATTTAGATAGGAGTGTATACAACAGTTATTATGCTGATCATTCAGATTAGGAGTCCAGAGAGGCTCTTTTAAAAACTGTATATAGGGAATAAAATAATTAATTCAAAGAGTAATTAGTGTTTATATTCAGAGAGATGGTTCTCTTTGAAAGAGAAATTGAGAATCTTAAATAAAGCTTGTGTAAATAAAAAGATCTCTCTTTTGATTAAGTTTTTAAGCTATTTGATTTAGAATAAAACAACTAAGTAACACCTTATGAACTGGATAGAGGGTTAAAGTAATTAAGAATATTTGCCGATAAAACAGATGTTTATTTACTTGCAGTTAGATATTCTAAATATGGAAGAGATACAATCACGTAATTTTTAAATAATACTTGAATTTTTATGTTAAAATATTCTTAATAATAAATCCTAGTATTGAAGATTTCTTTTAAATGATGGAACCTTCTAAGCAAGATATTGACTTTGGTCATGTCTACTAAGATAAAAATATCTTATTTAATGTAAGCATCATTTAACGAATATAAATTTAAATATTGAATTTTTTATTTAAAAACCTAAAGGATATGTGTGATTTGACACAATAGTATATAGTAAAATTATTTAAGATGCTATTGAATTAAGAAAGTGCAGTCTAATATTATTGCGTTGAAATACAAAATAAGAATGTAAGTATAGAAGAAATGTTCAAATAGTTTGATATTAATAACAGTAAATGTGTTTCAAAAGCTGATTTATACTCATGGATGAAAGAAAATGGAATATATGTAAATGAAAACGAATTAAAGAAGTTCTTTTAGAGATTTGACAAAAGTAATACAGGAGTTTTGAATCTCATGGATTTCACTGCTGAGCTAACTCCTAAATCATATAAAAGGGGAATATGATCATTTTTTATAACTTTCTTAAATTTTCTATCAATTCTGCTAAATTAATAACTTAAAAATGTATATTTTAGATGTTTAAAGTCTTTTATGTTAAATTTTTTTAAAATGTTTCATTTTTATATTTTTTAATATCTATAGAGAGAGAGAGTTATTTTTTAAGATTTTTTACTGAATTATTCTGTTTTTATTAAATAGAAGTTCAATCAAATCTCACTTAAAATTGGTAAAACTGCACTATCAACTTTTTTATATCTTTTTTTATTCAGATTTCATAAATCAGTAATTAGTAAACAAAACTTAAACTTGTTAAACAAAATGAAACCTCTGCAATAAAATAATCCATAAAATAATATTAAGTAGGAAAATCAAACGTAGCAAACATAAGAAAAGAGAGTAAAGATAGTAGATTAAAGAGATAAGGTAACTAAACCACCTTCATAGAAATAAGAGCTCTCTAGAGAGGATTTTAAATCATTTTTAGATAATCTATAATCTAAATATTAAATCCAAAAACCATTTGCAACATTTAATAATAAGAACGAATAAAAGCTAAATAAATAAAAATAGAGTAAAGAAAATGAAAATCAAGAAAAAGATAATTAAAAAAAAGATATTTAAGGAAAATATTCTGAAATCGAAGAGGATTATGAAGAAGATTTCGAAAGTGATTACGTAGAAAATTAGAAGATAGGTCATTAATAAGCATTAATGCAATAAAAATAGATTTAAATTAAAGATAAAGAACAAACTTAGAAGGTGACCCAAAAGGATTATTTAACTCCATATGATTAAAAAATAGAATAAATTAATAATAAGAATTTATAAAACTTGGATAAAGGAACTCATAAAGGATTTTATACTGCATTTTAGAAATTTAATGAGACTCCAGATTTATATTTTAAATATAATTAGAAAGATAAGTTATAGAAAGGACAATAAAGAAGTTAAAGCAGGGATAAGGTAGATAATAAAAGATTACTGAATCTCCCAAATTAAACAACTTATAAGCTTTAATATTCTCAATCAGTAACAAATGCAGAGCAAGGGAGAAGAATCCCTTCTTTGCCTTCATTACCCTAAACCGTTTCTTAATAAAAGTAAAACTATTTTCAATAAAATAACTATGTATAACCAGTATTGAAAGAAGAAGCAAAATAATAAAGTGTATAGTCATAAAACTCTTAAGGCTAATAATAATCTTTAAGAAATGAAATTTAACCAATTATTAATACATAAATGTCTCACCCTTAAAGTGCCAAAGACCAATCAGTTTTAAATACCACATAAGGAAATCATCCTACTAATAATTATAGTTAATAATAAATGGGAAATGGAAAATTTAGAATAAGAAAATCGGATTCTGCAACACTCAGACAAACACCTAAACAAGCTTTTTTTAAAAACATTTATCACAATCTAAATAAAGTTCCAAATGATGATAATCCCTAAATAATAAAAAATAGTAATGCACTGATAAATGATGTTTTTAGAATTCATGATCATGAAACAAAGAGTGAAACCAAAGCAGTTGAAAGTGCTCTCTTTATTGAAATATAGAATTTAAAAATTTAAAAGAATGAATTCATTTAAGAAAATAATGAGCTAAGAGAAAAAGTTGTAAATCTAGAAAGGGATATTAAATAAATGACAAAGTAATTACAAAAATGGAATATAGAAAGTAGAATGGTATTTGATGAAGATGAAGAACCTTATTTAGATTCTTAAAGCTGTGAAAAAGTCTATGAGGATACTAATTTCTACTTAATATCTCTTAGATAAAAGGTAAAGGATATGAAATCTGAAATAAATTAACTTGAGGAATAAATTAAAACTTATAATGATACATTGAGAAACACAAGGACAGATATAAGAGCAGAATAACGTTAAACAGAGTTAGAAAAAGAACTTATGATAGAATATTAATTATATAGGGAATCATTTGAATAAGTATACAAAGAAGAAAATAGAAATGCACAATAACAACAATAGGCAGAAAATATATAAAATATTTAGAATGAGAAAAAAGAGTGTATTAAATAGAGAGACTATTTGTTAGAATAAATTAAAAGAGTAAAAGATGATAATAAAGTTATTATGGTTGAAATATCCTTGTAAACCGAAATGCAACAAGACACTGACGCAGAGATTGTTAAGTTAGAAAAGAAATCTCTTTAGAGATAGTCTAAATTAGCCTTACAGAGAGAAGAAATTAAGCACAAATCACCTGAGGATTTATAACTTAAAAAGAATATTCTTAGACAAAAAACAATAAAGATGGAAGAGGAAAAGAAAATCAGAAATGCAGAATAATAGAATTCTCTTATCTAAACTTAATTTGAAAAGTTAAATAACTTAAAATTTGACTTCCAAGAATTTAGAAGAAAGTAAATTCTTGATAGTTAATAATCAAATAAATTCAACTCCGAATTACGTTAACTCATTGATAAGCTTAAAGAAGATTATATTAAATCATAAGCTTCAATTGTAAAGAAGAAGAAATTAATCAAGAAAGCTATGGTGGATAATAACAATAATAATAAGTTAAAAGTTGGTTTCCAATTAGAATAATAAAATATGTATTTGCAGGAGGATTATTAAATTGTAGATGATGAGGAATAGGAAATAGAAGAAGAAGAAGAATACATAAAAAATGAAATGCAATCCCTTCCTTCAGTCAAATAAAATAGTTCTAAGCACAGTAGTGCTATGCATTCTAAAAAACCTAGTTAAGTTTCTTTGTATAAATTAAAAGAATAAAATCAAGCAATCAGTTTATAAAAATTAGGTATATAATCAGATTAAAATGCTACTCCTTTAAATTAATCGCTAAACTCTACTTACTTAGGCAATTATGGTGAAAGTTAAAAATCTAAATATAATAATGATGAGCCTATTTCGATTATATTTGGAGTGAATACTATTGAAGTTTGATTAAATTAAATGTTTATTATTTATAATTAAATGAAATTTGAAAAAATAAATAAAAATTTAATTTAATTTTAACCAATAAAAACCTTTTATATAAATAAATATACAACATACAAATTGTTAAAAATCTTGATGAATATATACTTACATAGATACATACATCAAAATTATTTCCTCTTTCATCTATCATTCTTATTAATGACATTCAATTCAAATAATTTTTTTTATTTTTTCTAATTTTTAACCAAATTTTGAATATTGAAATAATTTAAATAGATGGAATCTCTACTCCACTTAGAAATTAACATGAAAAGTTATTAGTATAAGGAAGGAAGAAATAAAAATAAACTAGATACTGAATAAACTTATTGACAATTAAATAAATAATATTAATAAATATGTGAAAAGCTGTTTTCAAAAGCATTCTATGAATATTCTTTAAAAATTGAAGTTTTAATTTGTATTTTTGAGTTTGATTATTACTCGAAAATATTTCTTTATTATAAATTCTTTTTTTTTTATTTTTTAGATTTGATCAGAATAGAAAAAAGAGAGATTTTTATCCAAACTTGAAAATTCAATAAATCCTTCTCAGGATTTTCTAAAGTGAATTGATAGTCTACATTAATAGTACTATTTAAATGATAAGAAGAAAGGTTATTTAATTTTATTTGATTATTTGAATTATTTAGAAGTAAGCTATAAGTTTTGAATAATTATGATAGTTGTTATTATTGAAAATGATTAGATTAATTAAAAAAATAAAGATTAATACTTCAAGCAGAACAAATATAGAATGCAAAAAGAAAAATATCTTTCTAAAGATATTTATCTTCATGATATACTCTAAATTACTTTATTTTTTATTCATAAGTTTTAATGAGCATTATTAGTTAAGAATCTCTTATTATACTCTACAATAAATTTATCACTTTGCAAAAAGGCTTTTGGTCTTGCAAAAAATGTAAGCAATTTTTGATACTTTTCAGATCTTACATACTCCTTTATTCTAGGAAGAGAATGGAAATCATCAAGGAATTTATCAAATCCTGATAAGTGTTCATCATATAGCTCAGAGTCTAAGTGCTTGAAAAGTAAAAGAATCTCAACAATTTCGAAGTCAACAATAGTAAGGTAGGGAAGAAGGAATGTTTTATTTCCTCTAATTTCGAGGAAATCTAACATTTTTGGAAGAATTGTAAGTAGGGTTTCTCTTTTAACTTAATGAACATTAGGGTTAAAGTGCAGAGCTTTTAAAACATCTCTTAAATCATTTAAGACGCTCAACATTTAGTCTACAAAAATTTCATCCTATTCTTTACCCAAAAGCTCCTTGAATTAAGGGAAACGTTTAAGCAAGTATTTTATGATGGAGCATGTTTCAGTGAGGTATTGATTACCAGTTTTGAGGTATGGAAGATTTGCGAAAGGCTTAAAGCTCTTCTTATCTTTTTCATACCATTCTTCAGGGTTATCGTAAGAATAATATTTTTATTCAAATGGAATTCCCATGTACTCAAGCAAGAATTTAAGAGGCTATGGTCTTCCTCTATAATCCCAATAACCAAAGATAATTTTATCGTCAGACATAATTTATTTACTAATTTTTTATTGTAAAGATTTTTTAATTTAATTATTATATTTTTAGAAACAATAGATAGAAGATATTTTTATAAAAGAATCTATTATCAGAAATATCGTTGATTTAATCAATTTTAAGTAAATATTATCTTTAATTGTTTTTAAAAATGGACGAATATCGATAGAAAATGCAAGAGAAATTCACATAGAATTAGCCTCTTAATAAGCAAAAGTAACTATTTTTTGACTTAATAAACTATATTAACATTTACTAATTCAAAATAAAATGATAATCTTTAAATTAGTTCACTTTTTGGTTCAAAAATATTCAATAGTTCGAATGCGAATTAATAATAAACAATTACTTAGAATACATATGAAATGAAGGATTTAAAAACTCCAACTAATTACGGAACCTAATTTGATACTGTAATGTTTATATTAGGGAATATACAAGGTAGATAACTCATTATTTTATTTGATAAATATAAAAAGTAGATGTAAATTAAGATGAAAAAGATGAGTACTATATTTAGTGATATTTAAAAATAGGGCATAGACAGTGACAAACAACTAAGATAATTAATAAAATCCTTATTAAAATGGTAAGAGTTTAAAGTTGAAAGAAATTAAGAGTGAAAAATTAATTATGATAATACAATATAAATTGTTTTTATATTTCAATTATAAATAGAAAACTAGTATGTGAATATGGATGATATGGAATAGTCTTCATTACCTTAGTAGAAGTTGAGTTTATTTAAAAATATGAATCCAAATACTAAAATACTATTAATTATTAACTTGGTTATTCTTGCACTCATAGTAATAGTCCTCTATCTTTCTTGTTGATGATATAAGTTCAAGCAAAGTAAACTAAATTAGAATAGCATTTTGAAAATTATCTAAAACATAAAATAAAAATTAAAAAATGCATTTCTCGATTACTTTAGTAAGTAAGAAAGAAAGTATTAGAATATAGTTATTTAAACAATATAACTTCCTATTTACTATTGGTAAAATAAATAAATAGATAGATAAATAGATAAATAGATAAATAGATAAATAAACAAATAAATCAATTATAACCTGTACAAATATTATCTATGTATGATATATAAATTATGTCTTTTAAAATTAAATTCATTTTATAAATAGGTTTCTTTTCAATATTTTATTTAATTAATTTTTACCAGAGATTAGCATTCTTATTTAATTTCTATATCTTCCTTTATCATACTATATTTTCATGATAATCATAATCCTCTTCAAGTTGCATTGAATCAACAGATAAGTCCTATCCGTGACTCATTGAAGCACCTATAGTATCCTCCATGCTACTAAACATTGGATTCTTTTTTTAATTTAAATTAGTATTATTTTTCCCTTTAGTTTACTTTGAAATAGGCTTATAGTCTTCTTCTTCATCTGAAATCTAATCAAATCCACCCATCGATTCATCAATTTCGTTATTATCATATAGATTACTTTAGTTTTTAATATTATCATATTTTGTTACTGAGTATTTATTTGTACTGACTTCTTTCTTTTATGTATTGCTTTTAGATATCGGCTCTTCTTTTTATTTAGTCTAGTTTTTTAATGTTTCTTTAGGGGCTGCTGCAGCAGATGAAGATGCATCATTCCAATTTCCAGCTGAACTTCCTCCCTTTCCACTTAATGAATTTTAAACAATTTATACTAATAGAGGTTTCTTTTCTGATTTGTTTGTTTTTGTTTTTTATGATAAACTGCTTCTATCTGGATCATCTTTCAAATTTGTTTCACTCTAAAAAATATTTAAAGTATAATCCATTTGATAATATTCAAGAAGCTCTTAAACTAGCATTAGTGTCAATTTTTCTTCTTCATTTTTCAATGCATTTTAAACAGCTTTATTACTCATATGCATTTTTGATTCAGCTTGTTTTTATTTGGATGAGAGTTAATATTTTTTATCTTTAGGGTTTGGTGGAAGAGGTTGCTATTCATCATTAACTACGTTAAAGACTTACTATCTAATCATTGCCTTAACAGCAGCTAATGATCCATTTACTTCTAATGTTTGCATAATCAAATCAGATAACTCCTTTTCTTAATTACCACTCATTTTTTTCACTATTCAATTTAATTATTTTTCTATATAAACTTAAGTAATACCAAATCTACTCAATACAAATCTTTTAACAAATTAAAGTATAATTTTTAAATATTAGTTTTTCAAAATTATATTTACTTTTTGATTGATTGATTAATTAATAGATAGATAGATGATTAATTATGAAAACAATTTAAAAATATATAGTTGATATTTTAACTATACCTAAACTCATTTAATGTACACAGGTTTTATCTTATAATCCGTTTATACTATTTTTCACAGAATTGTTAAATAAAATAAAATTACAAATTATTAAAATTTTATAATAACTCCAAAAATAGAAATACACAAATCCTTATTATTTTTTACATATTTATTTATTCAAAGAATAAAAACAGTTTTTATTAGTAGATCTAATTATATAATGATTAATAAGCAGGGTTAACTTTAAGCTTAAAGTATCAAAACATTTTATTTATTATAAATACTAATAAACATATTTAATTAAGCATAAATTCTCATAAATGTAGAAATTAATTTAGATCTATATTTAGCAAGAATTATATTTAAGTTTTGATAAAATGCTATCAATAAGGTATTTTTTGACTTTGAAGAAAGATAAAAACCAAAATTTTGAATCATTTCCATGCACATGCACGTTACATACCACTTGCATTATGAATATCATAATTAAGTTAGTTGTAAATAAACAAAGATCCTAATCCCAGAATTAAAGCAGCATAAGAGCCTATTTTTAGCAACTTTTACCTTTTGAATAGATTTAGAAATAAGAATTAATTTAAAGTTAGTATTTAAACAATTTATTACTTTGGAATCTCTATTTACGAATATATAACCGAAAGGAATAAACCAGTCATCAATCCACCTATATTTTAATTAAAATATTTTAGAAAATTGAAATCTATTTTTTTATGATCTCTAAGAATATTAATTATATCTTAAATAATAACATACCTATGTGAGCAGCAGTATCGACAATACGCATTTCACTTTCTGATTTTTTGTCTTCTCCTTCCAACTAAGAAGGTTTTTATGATTGTCCAAAGAAATTAGCAAAAACCATTATTAGAATGTATACAATGTAAAATAGCTTTTGGTTTTTATTGATATTTTAATTCTCCATTAAAAAGAGAATCATTAAGGGGAACAATCCAAATAATGATGAAGAAGCTCCTACAGACAATTATTCCGGAGAGTTAAATCCAGAAAGCAAATTACCTCCAAATCCACAAAGTAGATAAAAAAGTATAAACTTTTTAGTTCCATAATACTGCTCTAGAGTGAAAGCATAAAAAAAGAGACCAAAAGAGTTTGAAATAATGTGAGGAAAGCCTCCATGAAGATATACTGGTATAATATAGCGATGGAACTCATAATTAAAAGTGATTGAAGGCTAATACTATGCTCCAGCTTAGAATAAAACACAATTGTAAAGATTACCAGAGAAATAGGCTACTAATTACAATATTAAAAATACTGCCCAAACAAGAATTAAATTAATAGCAGCAAAGCATTTCCATTTTAATTTCAGTCCACTTAGTATACCTCCCTATTGTTAATTGACTTAAACATCTAACTAAGAATATCCTGTTGCTTATTATGCTGGCTATTGTTTCATCCAAGGATTGTACTTTCCATTATTATCAATACCTCCCATTCCAAATGACCCACGAGAGGCATTTGTTGAGTTGCTTTGTCCTTCATAATCGTTAAAATTTCTAATATTTGACATATCCCAACTATACTTATTGTAATATTTATTGAAATTGCAGATTAGATTTTATGTTATTAATTTTTTTTAAATAAAACTAGTTAGCTATTTAAATTCTTTTTTTGGGTATAATATAATATATTACCATAAAAAAATTATTAAAATAAGATTAATTAGCATCATTCTACTTATATTTTAAAAATCCTTAAAATAAGGGTTGAAAAGAATAATTCTAGGTTGCAAATTGTGATTGGATTGATTGTCATTTCTTATTTTATGCTCTTACTACCTACCCATTTATGGATACAATTAAACCTAATCTGCTAAAGAATTGTAATTGCTAATTAGTTTAAATAGTACTATACTTTCTTTTCTTTATTTATCTTTTTAATTATTTGAAAATAGCTACCTATCTATTAACAAAATAATTTAAAATAAATCAATTTTAGACGATTATTTGTTTATTTATTAACTATTTATTAAATTCTTTTTTGTTTCTTTTTTATTGGGCTTAAATTTAATTAAATACATATCAATATTTTAACTAAAATTTAGAATGATAGATAAAAAATATGAGAATGAAAAAGACTATTGATAGATTGTTATATTTGATTATAAAAAATAAGGATTTTTTAATATACATATTAAAATAAATCAAATTAATTCATAATTATTTAATGCGATAAATTTAGCAACATCATTTAAGTTTAGAGCAATCTTCTCCCGTAAATCCCTTGTAGCAAGAGCACTTACCTAGAGTGCAAATACCCTTACCTGAGCAAGATAAAGGGCAAGAAGAAGGTGAAAAACAGAATCTAATGATATCAGGACAAGTAACAACACCTTTACCTGGGATTTTAACTTCTATTGTAGAATTATTGCAAGTATATTCCTTATCAAACACCTTAAATATAACAGAGGTGCTTGTGCCACTAAAATCACAACGAGATTCTAAACAAAGAGAGTTAACATTAACTTATTTAGCAGTTTGTGCAATATTAGTATTAAAACATCTTGTTTTAGAACCCCAAGCTCCACCAGAACTAGTATAAATGGATTTAGTTTTTTCATCAGGAAAGGTACAATGCTGCTAGTAGGAAGGCTACCAGTAGGTACAACGATCGGCTAGGAAATCAGTATTAGAACACTAACCTGGGCTAGTGTAATCATAGCTGCATCCAAATTCATTTCCTGTACAAAATTCTTTCTTAGATTTAGGGCATGTATACTCAACGAAATCACACTACTCATTAACACCCCATGTCAAAGTACTAGTCATAAAATCATTTATTTTATACCAGCCAGAAGCATTGAACATAGCAGCAGTGAATTTAGAAAAAACACTATCATATAATTGAGAACCTGTCATAATTTCATTACCAAAAGCTTTTCTTTCCCAATGGGTACCATAAGTAGCTGGGCCACCTTCATCTTCAAGAGGAACTTTAGAGAGAGAAGGACAACCAAAATGTTCTTATGCAATTTAAACGATAGAACGAGCAGTTACATAAGGTTTACCTCCTATATTCTAAACTGGTTTCTTTTCATTCAAAAACATATCAAAATAGTTTGGAGAGAATACTAAAGAATGAATTGTTTCATGCATAGTAACAAAAATCCACTTAGAAAGTGCCATAGGATCCTAAGAATTAATATCTTTTTCCAGTAAATTTAAATTAATGCTCATGTAAGCAACTGTAGGTCTACCACTAGCTAAACCATAACCTACGCTCTGAGGGCAATAACTGGCATAAGCGAGCATACTACTGCTATCTCTAAAAGCTTAGATATAAAATATTAAATCTGTATTAGCAACTCCTATTGTTATATGCTCAGTTGGAATTTAAACTTTACCAATTCCACATTACTAGTTTTTATAGAAAGGATCCACTTTGATAGGAGCAGTTAGTCTCTAAACCTTAATCAATTCAGAAAAGTAATTAGACATAGCTGGAATAATCATAGTTTTAAGAAAATTTTGAATGGATTGAGGTTAATTTGAAATATTGCTGTAGTCTATAGTAATTCTTATAGTATTGAATTCCTTTTCAATAGGTAAGATTTTGCTGATATCTTCCATATCATAAAGAGATTCATCAAAAGCTTGCTTGGGTTAATCTAATAATTTCTCTTATTCTACTATCTTGCTATGGCTACATTCATGATTATGCTTGTGCACTAATTTATGAACACTGCTCTCATGAGGCTTGAAGTATTTCTTGAAGAAGCTTACACTACCTATAAAATCCTATGTAGAGTATTCATTGTAGATTGCCATTGTTAAAGAAAACAAACAAAGTACACCTACTAATGAAACTACTCTCTTTATATTCGTCTTATTCATGTATTCAGTTTTTAAATTAACTTTTATTTCTTAAATATTGAACTTAAATAAATTTAATGTTCTACTATCCAAAGATTGTTTTGCAATTATTGATTGTAAAATCTTCCTGTTTAAATTCAGAGTATTTTATTTTCAATTGATAAAATTTTAATTCAATTAAGTTAATTAGAATATTTTTTTACTTCTTAGGCATTTTTATTCATCTTTTTTTACTAATTTTTCTAAAACCTTAAATTTTTACCTTCATTATTCATCAGACAAACTTCTAAAATAAATACTTTATTATTTTAAAGTTGATTGAGGATAGTACTAACAATTCTATTTTTTAGAAAAACTTTATCAAATATAATAATCAAAATTCTAAGCTATTAACTAATCAAAAACAACTATTGGTTTTATTGGACATAATATTTATAAAATTATAAATGATATTCTTAAAATGAAATAAAAGTATTATTTAGCTTTTATAAAATATGAAGAATTAAATGTCTCTTCTGTCAAAAAAGTTAGAATATCATTTCTTAAAAATATATCAGGTTTTATTAATCTCCTAATTAATTTGATCATTTCAATTTTTAAAGGATATTAGAATAATAATTCTAAACAAAAAAAAATAAAACCAAGAATAGTCCATTAAAATTGAACTTTATTAATCACTTTCAATGGAAGGAGATATATTTTTTAAAATTACTGATTTTTTATAATAAAAAAACTTTAGAGTAATAAAACCGAAAACTTCTGATGAATTAAACAGCACTTATCTAACATATCTTAGAGGCTAAGGTGGATAGTCTTATGTATTTAGTGGGTAAAATACTATCAATGGAATAGATGTAGCAATCAAAGTATAATTTATAGATGAAATTGAATTTAAATTGATTCAAGAAGAATAAAATATTATTAGCAACATTAAAATAAAAAAATAGATAGTAGAAATCTATCAATAATTCTATTTGCATGATCTTACCATTTGTATTTAAATATTAGAGCTATGCCAATCAAGTTTAGATGAAGAAATATAAAAAAGGAAGCAAATATATCATTAATATTCTCCTGTTGAGATATCAAAAATAATGTTCTTTTGTATCAATGCATTATATGAAATCCATTCAAATGGAATTTCTCATTAAAATATCAAACCTTCTAACATATTAATTTCTTCATCTGGTAATTACAAATTAGCTGATCTTTCCTTCTTAAGAAGAAGCAAAAAAATTGAACCAGACAATGAAAGATTGATGGAAGTTGAATATGATAATTCCAGTATTTAAATATTAAAATCATAGGATATCTATAGTTTGGGTCTAACATTTCTACAATTATTAGACCTTTAACTTGATAATGAGAATTAAAAATTTATATAAAAAAGAGATCTAAATTAAGTTTAAAGCTAGGTTAACCCTAAGTATAAAAATTATTTTTCTTTCATTTGGTGTTTTATGCTTTAAACCACTTTTGAAAAAAGGTACACAATAGTAAGATTAAGAAAGAGGTTCTTAGATTATTTTGATTACTAAATTTCAGTAGAAGAAGATATCCAAAGAATTAATAGTATACTCAATGAATATGAAGAGCAAAAGATAGAAAAAGACAAAAATTATGCATTTTTATTACTTTAATTATCTTAATTAAATGAATAAAATTAAAATGAATCTGCTATTGAGGATTGTCTAAGTATTATTTAGAATATTTATTAATAATAATCTACATATGAAACCACTCTTTTTCTTGAAGAGTACTCTAGGATGTTATTCAATAAAAGTGAATATAAGCTAGCTCTTGATGTCAATTAATAAACTATTGACATATTATAAACATTAGATCCATAAAATAAATTTGAAATATCATTTTAATTATAATTAAAGGCCAATAATTTTTAATAATTAGGTAATTTATAAGAAAGTATATTTCTTACTTAATAATCTTTATAAATATTGAATAGTATTTTTCAAGAAGATCACCCTGATATTGCAAATACATTACTATTCATCTCTTAATTATACTTTTATATTTTTGAATTTTAAAACACCTAGCTCTTTAGTCTGTAATCATTAAAAATGAGTTAACTTTTATTTAGTGATGATCACCCATTAATAGCAGATTGCTTAAGAGGTGTTGGAATTTGTTGTTATGGACTTAAAAACTATGAGCAAAGTCAAAAATACTTTTTATCTGCACTAACAATTTTAGAAACTATAGGTTCAAAAAATAATTAAAGAATGGCTTAATTAATAGATAATATTGGAAGCACTCATTATCAACTGAATAACACAAATGAATCTCTTAAATATTAAATCAGAGCATTAAAATTAAGAGAATCAACGATTATTAACAATAAATTTAGAGAACTTGGATAATCTTATCATAATATTGGAAATATCTTTTATTATTTAGATTAATATTAGAAATCAATCATTTGTCTTCTCAAAAGCATAAAACTGCAGTCAAAATTTGATTCAGGAAATACTTGCTTAGCTTTAGCAGCATATAATTGTGGTATTACTTATGGTAAAATGAGAAATTATGATAAATGTTTATCACTTTATAAGAAAGCATTAGAGAGAAGAAGATTAACTTATCCTGAAAATCATTCTTCGATAATAGAAGTAAAGAATAAATTAAAATCACTACGTAGTAAGATTTGATGTCTTTTTATAAAATATCTGAGCATTTCAATTAATTTAAATAAAAAATTGTTATAATTTGAATCTTAAAATTATTAATTCTAATTTAAATCAAAATTATTGTTTTTCAATTTTATATTAACATTCGTAATGGGAGAGAAAGAAATATTTATCATTTTAATAACTAATAAGGTAAAGAAAGAGGATCCGAGTTTTTATAGAAAATATAGATTTTGTTTGCATTTATTTCATTAAAAAAAATTAAATTGAAGTTACAGTTCTCGTAAGTTTAATTTTTTAAAGTATTTAAATAGATTAATATTGAGATTTGCTAATCTTAAATTTAAAAATTGGCTCTAAGAAATTAATATCTTTGAATGTAACAACATTTATATCAAATTAATTCTATCCAAGTAATTCGTCATCTACTCTGCTAGAACATATTTTTGTCAAATTTATTTATTCATAATTTTGTTTGAATTGATTAATAAAATTACTTGTTGTTGCTATTCTAATATATCAAGTAAAAGAATATCAGAATTAAAGAAGAAAAAAAATTAAACCAATCAAAAATAAAAGTAAATATCATCAACAAAAAAGTAAGAATCACAATTAAATAAACAAAAATGGTAGATTCAGTTGATTTACATGAAGATTTGAAGAATATTGTTAAGGAAGGCTGGTTAGAAAAGGAATCCAAGTTTTTGAGATCATGGAGAAAGTATATAAACTGATTATTTAATAAATATAAAAGAATAAAGTTCATTTTATGCTTTTAGCAGCGGAGAATAATCATAATCAATGCGAAAATTTTGATGTTAAGTATTTTAAGAATTTATTTTATTTTTAAAATAGGCGTTGGTTTGTTCTCACAAATACTACTTTGTACACATTTAAGGAATAAAAGGTTTACAAGAATCCAACAGAAGTAATTTTCTTGAAGAATGTTACTACTATAAAATCAGCTGATGATGAAACAAATAAGCCACACTCATTTGTAAAAAATAATCTACATTTATATTGGTTCTCTTTCTCTCATTAAAAGAGGGCAACAAAAAATGAAAATTATCCTGTATGAATGAGAATCTAATTATTTATTTAAATATATAATAGAAACTTGAAGTTGGAGATAGAAAGTTTTATATGGTCGCAGGTGCTAATAATGAAAAGGAACAATGGATTGGTGCAATAGGTAAATAGAATTATAAAAAATTAGATGTGGTTTCTATTTCATAAAAATGTGGAAAAGAAAACATCTATTAGAGTATCCTAGCAACAATAAGATCATTTTATAATATAGGAAAATAAATGGTTAAGTTGACATAGAGAAAACCTTCTTTCGACGATGATGATGATTGAATAAACCAATTTAATTAATATATATCTCAATCCTCCGCTTTTTATCCTTATCAGACCTTTTGTCAGGTGTAAGTAAAATACCAAAAAAATAAAATAAAATAAAAAACAAATAGAAGGGTGATATAGATAAAGAAGCGTGTGGACCATAACTTATTTGTATAATAAAAAACTAAGCAATTTTTTTGAGGAGATAAAGTTTCTGGTGTGAGCATAAATCTATGATAAAATCTAATAAGTAATAGTATAATTAATTGATTTATTTCAACTAGTTTTTTAATGTAATATATGTACTGCTCGCATTAAGAAGAAAGCATAGTTAGTTATAAATTGAATGAGTATTAAGTATTAAATTAATCAAAGTATTTACAAATTTAATATTCTTTTATAAGTAAACAAATCCACTTCATATCTTCATCTGTATTTTTTTTTACGTGTTTTTATCATTACAATAAAAATTTTATTAATCAATACGCCAAATATATATTTAGAAAGTAAGATACGAAAAGATTCATTATTTTCATTTTGATTTGATTTCTTTTTTCTCATCAAAAATGCTCACCAAATTAATAATTTATAATTTTAAATAAACATTAATTAGATTTTGTTTGTATCATTTTATTTTTCGATTATTAACTATCTATTTATCTATCTATCGATTCATTAATTTATTGATTGATTGATTGATAAAAATCAATTGATATTGTCATTATTATCTTTTTCCTAATTATCAACTTGAATATATTCGTTTGCAGAAGATTTATTATTCTTTTTTATAATTTTCTATTTTTATTACAATTAATTATTCTTTGGGACATTTAATTACTCATTAATTTGGTTAAATTATTCCTCTATACTATCTAATTCTTCATTTTCTTCTTCTTCATCAGCCTTTTCTTTATTTATCAATTTATTATTATTTTTTTTGTGGTCAGTTTCTTTACCAACTTCCTCTAATTCTTCATCTTCAGAGTCTTCATTTTCTTATTCTTTATATTCGTATTGCTATAAATTATTTTATTAGCTTATTTCCTCATCTTCATCTACCTCATCTTCTTCGTCTTCATCTTCTTATTCATCATCTTCACCTTCTTCCTAATCTTCATCGCTACTTAATTCTTCATCTCTATTTTAATTACTGACTAAATCGAAAACTTATCTTATTTATTTATTTTATTATTGTGATCTTTATTCAAGTTGTTAAGTATTATTATTAGTTTCAGAAGTAGAAGATTATTCATTTTATTATATTTAATATGCTTAATTAGGTGCTAGATATTAACTAACCTACTATCCAGAGTTGCTTTCATCATGGGTGATATCTGAATGATTTACAAAAGGAGTGTTTAAGAATATCTAGCTTCTATCCACAGCCAATGTTTCTCCTTCATTATCAACTCCTTCTCTATTGTGCATACTAGTTAATTCTGTTGTTGTCTAATTCATCTTGTGGAGAACTTCTATTAGTATTGGTTCATAATCATCTCTACATTAAGGACATTTTCTATTATTACCAGTAAGAGCCCACTTATCAAAGCATTATTTATGGAAAACTTTTTTGCATTTATAGTGTAAACGAACAACTGTATCAGATAAATATTTTTCCAGACAAATGCGGCAAGTATCTTCTTATTAATACTCACCTTCTAGTTCACTAAACTTTTTGCTAGTGTATAGTTATAAAATAGAGGCATTTTTCTTTTCAATTTTATATTTATCATAAACATAAATTAGTACTATGCCTGCTATTATTACTAAGATAACAAGAACGGTTATTATCATAGATAAGAATTCCGATTCTGGGTCATTCTAAATATATTCCTTATCATACTCGTCTATAATTTCTTTAATCTTATTTTCATTTATATAAATTAAGAAATGAGTGTCATCTTAGTAGGAGAAAATACAGAGTAAAAGAGGCTAATTATCTTTGTAAGCTTAGTCTTCTTATTAATTTGACAAGAATGGAGGAGAATTCGGGGATTCATTGTTTTCATTCGAAATTCCTTATCTCATTATGAATTTTTTGTCTAGAATTATTTTTTGAGGTTTGTTTAGCAAATATTAAGAAGAAATTTAAAATGATCTTTAATCAGAAAAGGCAACAATCTATATAAAACCTTGCAGAAAATCTAGTAAAACAATATCAGTTGGTGATTCAATTTAAACCCACATTATTCCTTATATATCCATTGATGCTCTCCATGGCTATCTGTTTGCTGCTTACAACTTAAATTCGCAAGATCTTCCTATCGTATCCTAATTACAATAGCAAACTCCTTTAATACAATTTCCTCTCATATTACAGTCAAAAGGACATCTTAATTCCTCATCTTTAGGCTTTCCCAGCCAAGTTTACCATCTTACAGTATATATAATTTTATTTCCTTCTTATTTCATTAGCCTATCGCTTACAATCACAGTTACAAACTACTCAAATACGTTTATAGGAATTTCTTTTGAAATGAATAGCATTCCAGAACGAAAATTTTACTAGTATATATCCAAGTTAACACTATTAATACACTGGCTACCCAAGTAATCAGATAAACAGAAGTATAAATCATCTTATTCAAAAATATCATTATGGTCTAAATTCTTTTGGAAAGATATTTCTACTTAAATATATATTAATGGTTAATCCTAATGAGAGCTTTCTTCTAAATTTGATTAAGGTATTAGACTGGATTAATCTAATGGTATTCTCAAGTCTATTCTATTGGTATCTTACTTAATCTCATTTTAATTCTTCAACTAAACTGCGAAACAGGATTTGTAAATTGCTAACAAAAATATGCTCAAAATATAAACTTAAACTTTCATTTTATTCGATCTCCAACAATATTTTTAAACTCCTTGATTTAAAAATAATCAATTAATTTCTCTGGCTATAATCTTTAATTTATTTATATATTTTTTTGGTAGCCTATTTGCCAAGTATAAATAAATTGTATTTTTAAGTTAAGTTGATTTTCCATATCTATAAAAGATTTTTAAAGTATTCTCATAAAATCCAAATTATCTTCTGATAATTTTATTAACTTAGCTTCAATTTATAAAGTTACTTTGATTAAATTTAATCAATACAATCTTTCTATTTATAGAAAGGATTTGTTAGTATATTATGATTATTAATTATATTCATATAAGATTTAATTTGTATCATATTTTAGCAATAGTATTTAGTAAGTAAATCTTATAAAATTTAGGTTAACAAAATATGTATCAAGGAAATACAATCTATTAGATAATTTATATTTTTAATAGTATTTTTTGAACCAAAAAGTCTAAGAATATTTATTAGTAATAGAAATTTACCTTAGAATTCATAATTTAATCCCTTTATTTATACAATTTAAAATTCTTTTAAAGGATATTTATAATAAAATTTATTTTTAACATTTATTTAATATTAGGGATTTAAATTAGAAGATTTAAGGTAAATTAGTATTCAGCCGTATTTTGAGTAGAGTAGGTATTAAGTTATGATGGAAGATGGGTTTGTTTGCTTAAAGTTGAAATGGTGAGTTATTTTATTTTTCTTAATTTCTTATTGAATATTTAAATTAAATCATATTTTAAAACCATATCACTTTATTTTTAGTTATAAATAATGATTTGTTTTTATCCTCACTATCTATCTACTTGAAGATAAAGTTTGGTTTTGCTCACGATAAATATAAATTGGCAAGCATCAGTCTTTTTTTCTATTTCTTCATTGTATTTTACTTCTCTTTCCTATTCATGAAAACAGAATCACTTTTATATAATAAAAAATCATAAAATGTATACAAACTATTTTTTTAAATGATAATTAATTTACTTAGGGATATTAAATAATGAGGTAATATTCTCATTTTCATAAGTGCTTAAAGGCCTATTTAATTCATAATAAAAAACTATTATAATTAACTGTAGGATCATTAATTATTACTTATATTATGAAAAAGTGATGTTGGCATAAATTGAATAGCTTAAAGGTATTTGTACTTTTACTGGGAATCCTTTCTTAATAATGGTTTCATTAACAGATGGATCTTTAAACACTTCATAAAGATTCATTAGAAGCTAATTGCCATTACTCAGGAATTATAGAAGTGGCATAAATACTTTAAATTTCATAGGAAATTCCTCAGAGACATATAATCCTAATGTTTATTTTTTAATTTCATTTTTATTAGTCTCTGTAATTTGAATCTCAAATGGATTTCCATTATCAATTCCATTAATTTTAATTTCTTTCATGCTTGTTTGGCAACTAATTGGGTTCTAAAAGCTTTCATTTTTCCTATCACTCAAATATGAAGCATCATGCGGACTTATAAGAGTTTTTGTTGGAGATAAATCTGTGTTAGAGACCATATATTTATCATAATTTTTTAAGAAAGGTATTCTTGTTTTCTTAAATATCATGTATCGATATCTCAACTATAGGTCATACTTATCGCACTTATATCCTTGAACTTTCTGTGTTTACTTTGACCCAAAGAATGATTTACTTGGATTTATGGTTGTTTTTTCTACCTTTAAATTACCCTATATACTTTCGGAGGAACTTAAAAGATCTTACATGATTTTCTTCTTTTCCTCAAGATCTAGCTCTTGCTATTATAATTACATTAAAATTATTATTAAAACTCTGCCAAAATAATATATTATTACTAGTGGGAAATGGAATGTTTTTTCTTCTTTGTGAATAATTGTTAAAAAATCAAAATCTGTTTAAGCTTAAATATTTTTAGAACCTAAATTTAAGCAATTAAAGATTAAAGATTAAGCTCTTCTTTTAGCACGATATTTTTAAATACCAGCAAATGTGCTATCACATCTAACTGATCTTCCATATTTCCATATTTTAAAAGTATCGGAAGGAGCAATTTTAGATACGAAAGGAATTAAATTACTTTCAAACTCCCACTTCATCTCCATATAAAAATCAGGAACATCTGAAAGTAACATATTATCAATTTCTCTTTTCTAAGTTAGTAGAGATTTCTTTTTAAAGTTAATTAGATTTTCAAATAAAAGACTAGCTAGTTAAAAATCCTTTTGAGATGCTACTTCCTCAAAGCAGCTCCAATCTTACTTATCTCTTATTCTAGGATCAGCATCTTATTTAGCATAAAACGATATATTAATATTCTATTACACAATAAATAAAAATATTTACCATGCTTAAGAAGGAGTTTAACAATAGTATAATAATTAGGGTTAGAATAGGCTAACTTAACAGCTAGCAAGAGAGGGGTATTTCCTTTTTCATCTATTAAATTCATTATGTGATATCTTTCTTCATTTGCAATTCCTATTTATATAAAATTTATATTTTATCCTAAATAATATTTATAATATTATTACTTTTCAGAATTGATTCAATCAGCTAAATATTGCTAGAAAATATAGTTCTAATTAGAGAATCGTATAACTCGCTATCTATGAGTCTACTCTATTCCTTTTTATCTACCACCTTAGCCGTTTTAACAGTTTAAGTATCTACTCTTACATCTATCGTATTAATTGTACCTGCAAAAGTTTCATTTTCAGGAAATCCTAATAAATCATGGTCATTTACTAAAGATCTTTTTGATTTACGGTTGGGACCATCTACCGTTGTTTACAAGAATTATTAATTTTAAAAATTATTCTATAATTACTACATTTTGAAACTAGATTATTTTTCAAATCCCTATTTTTATGAAACAGAAGATCTCGATTATGCATCAGGAGCCAGATCAGTTATGCTACTACCTAAATGATTGATTCCAGAATTATAACTTTATCTCACATTTAACGAGTCTACATCTTAAAATACTTATTCTTATCTCTAGTTTGGAGAAACCATACTTGGAAGTTTTGAAGGAGCTAAGTGTTTATCAGTGCTTGTGGAGCTTTATTTATTATAAGAGCTAATTTATTGGGTTGCCTTAGTACTTTGAGGGGCCGAAGTAATTTATTATTATATTTTTGTATATTAATTTTATATAGAGTTAGATTAGTTGTTATTTATTGTATAAATTGAGTTTGTTGTATCAGCTTTCATTTATAATCCATTCACTTTTTTAAATATTTAATCCTAGAAAGCTGCCTTTTTTTCTTCAATGTTTTTTGATTACTCTTCTAATTTTGCTTAGATTTATTATGATTTAACGATCTATTTTTATATTACTTCTTCTTTTACTTATTTGTGTTGACTACTTGTAAAAGATGATTGTCTATTTCCACCAATTTATGTTGAAAATTAAGAAGTTGGTGTTTATGAATTTACTAAAGGGCTATTATTCAGTTAAATGAGCTTGCTTAATTCATTAGAGGAAATCTTCATTTATGGGTTAGGGATATTATGTTATTATTACTTTGCTCCATTTAAAGAATTTGTTGGGGTATTACTTGTATTTTTAAATTCTTTGCTATTAGTTAAAGTTTGATAACTTTATTTCCTCATCTATTAGATCTAACTATTCTGCTACTAAACATTAAAATTTAAATTGAATTTATTAGCATCCAAAACACTCTATGGTAGCTATTATGCAATTTAATTCTAAAGGGATTGCTACTATAATATATTCATATCAGAAGGTTACAATTTTTTTGAAAGATAATCATCAATTTAATCATTTCGTTTATTTGTATTGTTAATATTCTCATTACTTGTTACTCTATTCACCATTGCACTTTTATTCCTCTGTGGCTTAATTGAAGTATTTTATCCTTAAAATTCATCAATTGATGTATCTTGTATTCTTTTTGTTGAGCCACCTCCCTTAATATTTAATAATTGATCTGTATCATCAATAATTTTAATTGGGCTATGCTAAATATAACTTTTAGTGGTTTTGTGATCACGAAAGTATTTCTGTGCTTATTTAGGTAAAAGAGTATGACAACGAGCTTTTCTCTCATTAAATTCCTTAATTTTTTGATTGAAGAATGTATTTTTATACTAATTTAAGATAGACTAGTTGATATTATGAGAAGGACCAATTGCCTCATTTTCACTTACATCAAATTCTGAGCTACTAAAATCATTATCATTAATATTTTCTTCTGCGTAACCTGCTACCCCTTAGCTTTAATGATGATGGTGGTGATGGTTGTGCTTATGATGAGAATTGGTTGATGATTTATAATTATTTCCATTTTCTATATTAGATTATTATTATTATGAATTATTTTAAAAGTTATTTATTGAATAAATAGAGGGTTGTGATCCATTCCGATTATATTATTGAAAGCCTAACTTCTACTGAGAAGATTCGTTTGTAGAAGTCATAGATCCTGGAAATTAAATTGCTCCTATAGATTTATATACTTAGCTACTTAACTAATTGCTGGACACTAGAGCATTCAAATCATTTGGGCGAGGTTCAAAATCTGTTTGTTTAAATTTACAAAAATGGTGAGAATTAATAAAGCTTAATATAGAAATGATTGACAAAAAGTATTAGTTTATCATATTCGCTGAAATTTAAGACTTCTTAGTAAGATAACCCATATGTAATTTTATTCTGTTTTCTATACAGATATCAAAAAATTAAACATACAAAACAGAAAAACTCGTAGATAGTAAATTAAAGTTGATTGAACAAGAAATAATCAATTAAATAATTGCAAAAATTTTGATTACCTGGTATTTTTTATTTTTAGAGTCTTGAAGGATTCGAAAAATACTGGCTATTTCCAAGCTTTTTCATGTTTGAGTACACATTCTTACTGCTTTCATTCTCATCCTCATCAATTTGCTAATTATTTAAAAAGTAATTGTATGATTAAATTTATCACAGTAAAAAGCGATATTGCTGATTGTGAGATTTCCAGTATCAATAATTAAGAATGATGAACTTAGCACAATTTTATTAATCGAAATACTTCATAACTACAATATGAAAATAATTATTATTCTTACAGTAAGATCATCTTAGAAATCCTAATGCCTTTTCTACATGTTTCACTACTCAATTTATCTAATAGCAATACCTAAATTTTGACTATTTTGAGTCTCTACTTCAATTGACTATTAATAATTTCTTTCTCTATTATTACTGAATGTTCTTTTCTCAAATTTAATATATTTCCAAGTTCTTATCGACTAACTTATTTGCAAATAAATAAGGATATTAGTTTTTCTTTGATTTCAATTACTATTTATTCAATTCCTTTATTTTTTCTTCATCAATTTAGTGGCAAAAAACTTATTGGGTTGAAAAACTAAATAAATATAATCAATCAATTAAACTAGCATCGAACCTTATCCTATCCTATACATCAATAATTTCTGACTTTGAATTTATAGCTAACCCAATTATATCATGTGCTTGCTATTGTAAAAAATAAATCAATAAGAAGTATAAAAAAGTTTTAATAATAATTCACTTAAATTGAGGGAATTAACAAATGTGTTAAGTAAGATTTGAAATTTTTCATTAACATAGAATTAATAAAAGTATGTAAAATTAAGGAATGATGAGAGTATATTGGGAAGTATCAATCTAAGTATTGAAAAAATAATTTAATTCTACAAATAAAAACTATACATCTATTTTAAGATAAAGTAGTCAAAGATATACATTCTAATTAGAGACGAAATTGAATAATAGTTTTTAAAAAGAGAATGAAATTTATTTTTGTGGTAAATATTAAATGATTGGTTATAAAAATATTGGATATCGATTAGTTATAAGTAAGTAAATAATTATATTTAGTAGGACTCAATTTTTTCTTTGCATGAATGGAGAGACTCTTTAGAAAATATTCATAATATAAAATATTAAGAATTGAGTAATACAAATATTAAACTAAATAAATATCTCATCTTCATAATTTGTTTTAGCTCCTCATGTGCTATATTATCTTTTATTTAATTAGGAATGATGATGATGAAGGACTTCAAGAAAAAATATTAGAAAGAATTAAATATAGGAATCAAATGATTTTCTTATGGGTGAGGTAAATAAATATTATCCCTATTGACAAATAAATAATTTTACTTAATGATAGCTATTCCAACATTCAAAAGATTATAGATATGTTTTGGATTATACATGGGTAAATAGCAGATTTCTACTGTTAATTAGAGTAAATTATTTACACAATGTTTCGCTAATAATTCTGTAAATATTATCTGACAGTGGAAATATTATAAAAGATATAAATGAGATTCATATGTTTGGGAAGGAAATTAATATGCTAACTAATATGTAAAAATTATCTCTATCATTGATGTAAACTTAGCTTCATTGATTGCAATAATATTCTTACTAAAATTTCATATCTAATTGTAGAAATATGAATTAAAAAATTAAAGAGTTTGCTTGTCTATTTGAAAATATTACTTCTGTTTGTAAGCTAGAATATTTATCTTTAGATTTAAGGTAACGCATTTTTTTAATTTCTTTAATCGAATTATTAATAATTATTTCTAAAAAAAGAGGTAATCAAATTTCAGAAGAATCTTATAAAGAAATAAGCGTAGCATTATAAAAGTTAAAGAAATTAAGACACTTAGAGCTTTTATTATCGTAAAATAAGTTATTTATAATGCAAGTTGATAGATAATAAATAATTAATTATAGATTTACTGATACTAACAATTTGAGATTAATTCATTTAGGTGATTCGTTGCAATAGATGGGTTAATTAGAAACAATTGAGATTGATTTGAGGTATTTCATTTAATTTATTTAAATTCTTAATAAAAATTATTATCTATGAATATTTTAGCAGAAACTCTATTGACTCAAAAGGATTAGAAAAATTTTTATGTAGCTTTGGTAAAAGCAAGTTTTAGGATTTATAAGTACTTATTTTGCAATTAGACAACAATAAATTAAAAGATGAAAATGGGATTTGTAATTTATCCCATATGATAAATAACTTTAAAGGAATTTCATTAATAAAATTACATTTATAAGAATGTCAAGTAAATGATAATTTGATTGATATGAACTTATAAAAAATAAATAAATAAACTATAATAAATTATAATATTATAGATTTAGGATAGAGAATTAAAACAATTTGTAAATCTAATTGAAAATAATATAAACATAAAACATTTTAAGTTAGATTTAAGGTAAAAATAATAATTACATACTAAAACTTTAACAATTAAATTGATATATCTATATAGTTTCAATAATCTGAGTAATTAGAGATATTCATATGTTTCATAATTGCTGGAGAAGATGACAGGTTTATAAGATCTAGAATTAGATTTAGGATAAAGGTATTTATTTTATTACTTTCTATTCACAGCAAAAATATTAAAAAAATTACTTTTATGTTTAAAAAGGTAAAATCTAGTTGACAAGAAAGAAGATCTAATAAAATTCTGCAAAAAATTAACACAAATTAATTTTATGGATGTTAAAACAGATTTAAAGTAATTTCTATTGTATTAATTTTATAATTCGAAATCAAATAAAAATCATTATTTTTTAAAATTTAAGGTATGTATAAGAGTTTTTATACAGTAAAAATGGATATATGATGAGAATTAAGTAAGAAATGATGAGAATTATTATTATTGACAAATTACTAAAAAGGATTGACAAAAAAGTATAATTAAAGCTGTGGTTTATATGAAAGGTTTTTATATATTGAATGAAATTATTCTTTAAATATATGATTATTGAACTCATTCAATTATTTATTAATTTTTGTTGAAATTAAAAGAATATCTTACTTTCTATCAAATTTCTTAATCCGTAAAAGATATTGATTTTTTAATTGAAAAAATAAAAACAATTCCAATATAAAATAAATTAAGATTTATCATTTCATTTTATCATGAGTGAGTATTATTCTAATTATTCTGTAGTTTTTAATACTGTTACCAAAGAAGTATTAATGATTGAGGAATTTATTAATCATCTTTACTTTGAAAAAACATTAAATTGTACTTATCTGATGGTAGAAGAATAACATTTAAATATTGATTAAATTAAAAATGAAGTAGAATCAAAGTAAAAAAGTTCTTTTAAAGAAAAATAAATTGATTCATATACTAGTGACAATAACAAGAAAGATTAAAATACAGAAATTCAATACTAAGCTAGTTAAAAGAGTGACGAAGGTAGTGAATCATCTAGAAATGTGGAAAAAGATGAATAGAGTTATCTATAAAAGGTAAATAAACAAGATACAGAATAAGATGAATATGATAATGAAGAATTTGATTCAAGGAGGAGACATTTCATTAAAGAGTTTTTTAAATATGAGGATTTAATGAAGTATGATCGTTAAATAATAGTAGAGGATTTCATTATTAATATCCTGGAAAAAAAAATAATGTCTTTAGACAAATTAGTTGTCTACTTGTTATTAAAATAATTAAATAAATACTAAATAGAAGATGCATAGAATTTTGGTGTTGATTATACATTATATAATTTACCTCCTAAGAAAGATGATAGCAATGAAAAAATCATCTAAACCCATTATCATTCAACTTACCTTTTAAAAATAAATGCTCCTTTTGATAAATGGCTTGGTTATGCAAGGATTGCTCATAATGTGAACAAAGTAAATCTTTAAAAATAAATATTTAGTCTTATAGTTTTTTTTATTAAATAGAAAATGATTATTGCCTAATTGTAATTTACAAATTATTTGGATGAAGATATTTCTACTTTTAATAAAGTCATTCAAAATTGGATTCAAAATAAATTAACTTAAAGAGAAGCTTCTAGCAATAAAATAGAAATATTACCTTCCTAAAAAGATTCTTAATCTGGTGAGTGTAGTCTAGAAAAATAATTAATTAAGCTAGTAAATTTATTTAATTTGCACTTAATTAGTTATGGAATGAGTAAAGATCATTGAATATCAATGATTTCTTAGAGTTGATACAATCAATAGAAAAATAAATATTAGAATGAAAGATAATCATAAAAAGGAAGGAAGGAAGAATATTAAAGGTAAAAAGTATGAAAATGTTAAATCATTTTGAAATTGAAAATAACATGAGAACATAATAAATAATTGTTTTATAAAGTTTATATTTATTTAGGAATTTATTAATTTTAATTAGTTAATTAGTAAGTTAGTTAGATAATTAGTAATTATTGTTTGTTAGGGTTGATAGGTAGGTAGGAAGGTGGCTTGGCTCGTTTTTATTTTTATTATTTATTTAAATTAAGATTTTCTTCATCAAAAATTCTATAGAATTAGTGAATTTAAAATAATTCAGCTATCTAAAGCATAAGATTTCTCTTCATTGATGCAACTCTAATGATTTTAATTTTATCTTTTCTTTTATTTCATTTATTATAGGTTTTCGAAAAGAGATTTGGATTGAGATTAAGGATTCCTTTAATTTTTATTATTATTATAAGTTTGTTTATTATTACATAATTGGTCTTTTTTATTATTATTTCTAATAAGAAGTGAAGATTAACTCTAAAATACTTTTTGGCTCTATTATCTTTTCCTGTGTTGAGATGATCTTTTGTAAAAATTTTTAATTGATTGATTGCCACTACTCATTTCATCATCATCCTCTTTATCATCGTTATAATCAAATTCATCGTCATTATCGTATCCTTTTAAATACTATTAAAGTTTATATTTACTTCCTATTTTAAATTAAGATGAATTCTAATTTTCTTCTTTATCAGTTTCGTCATTTATTTGGCTATAATCACTCTCATATCCGTTTTGAAGATTATAATATTTGTAAGACTATTTCACTTAAGTATTTACTTTTTTCTTACTTTATTCTAATGAAAGTCTGTCATATAAAAACTCAACTTCCATTTTACTTTCATGTATTGTATGATGGATTTTTGCCTCTTCATCATTTTAAATTTCCATATTTTTATCATTATATTATGAATATTTAATGGCATTTTAAGTTCCACTGCTTAGTTCTTAATTGAAATTTTGAGATTCGCTACTGCTTGATTAATTAATATTGTTATCTCTTTTAAGGGGATTGTTGCTATTATTTAACATCATATCTTATTTATTACTACTAACACTACAAGAACTTGAAGTATTCAAATTATTTTTAAGATTCTCATGGCTTATTCTTCTTATTTTATTATTAATTGTTGAGGCAGTACTACTAGTATTTCCTTGTAAATCTAGAGTTTTATAGCAAGCTAATTATCTTTACTATTATTAGCTTAAATGAAGTTTATCTATCTTTCCACTAATTATTTTTTCCTCGTTGAAAATATTTAAATTCCTTTTCATTTCCTCATTTTTACTTGTCTTTCTTTCAGAATCCCTTTGATTAGTTGAGTTATTTTATAATTTCCTTTTCTTTAAAGGTTATATTTCGATACCTTCATCAACGAAGAAACTTTGATTATTTTATTTTTAACTTAAGTTTAATAAATTGCTTTTTCTTTTCTAAAGGTAGGAAGATTCTATTCCTATTTATTTTTTTGCTTAATTGTCATATTTTTTTTAGATTTTTAAATTAGGATATTCTATAGTTGAAATAACTTTTATATAGTCATCTACTGGTTTTTTAATTCTGTAATTAGCAATATTTTTATTTTATTAAACGTTCGAATTATTACTGCTTTCTATAGATAAAAAGTTCTAATCATTTAATTGATCAATCTCCTTTCTTATTGAGTTAAACTACAAAGATTCCTCAAAATCTTCGAGATTAATACTTCTTGGAGTAGATTTTTATTAAGAAAGAGGTAGATCCAATATTTGTTAAGATAAGTGATTGAAAGTAGCCATTTATTTCTGTTTATGATCAACCTCTATTTACATATTCATATCATTGCTTAAATAATCGTGTCCATTAGTATTCTTTTAAACTGGAATTTTTTATAGCCTATCCTTTATGAAAATGTCTCTAATTTATAAATCATAGCATATGTAATGAAATGATTTTTTTTTGCTTAGATTTTTGCTAATTTCTTATTAGTTGATACTTTGTTAGCTTTTTTATTAGCTTTATTACTATTCTAAGCTTGGAATACCTCCTCTCTTTTCAATTATTTAGTGGTATTGATTTTCGGACTTGTCTTAATCCATTTTAATCTCGATTTTGATTTATGCTATTTCGCTGTATACTTTGCAATAAGCTGTTTTTAGTTATTCCTTTATTATTTCAACAAAATTAATTAAAATTTTTTTTATTTGATAAATTTTATAAATTTTTACTATATTGTCAATCAGCTTAAACTCTTAAGGCAAATCTATTGGAGTTTTTTCTAAGAATGTTAATATAGGTCCTTCAAGGAATGACATATATTTTGATACCTAATTTCATAAATGATTAGATTAATAAGTCAATTAAATTAAATTCTTAAATTACTTTGGCTAAATCTCTATTGATATTAAAGGAAGTACTATTTGATTTTAAGCATAATATCAGTAATCTCTCCTACTATTAAGGAATCTATTGATATTTTTCATCGCCTAGCAAAGTTTGATATATGTGTTTTTAGATTTTTATGATTAAGTTTTCTGGGGTCTATTTTTTAAATTAATAAATATTTTTTATCTATACATACATCAAAATTAATAAATTTACTAAATTCTCTTGGTTGATGATTTTTTTGTTGTAAAAAAGTGAGATAGCTCTAGGAAATTTGAATAACAGGTAAAAAGGATGAATTATCTGTTTAATTAAATATATTATTAATCGATTGCTAATTTTAAATTAAATCTTTACTTTGTGTCTAATATTTTACGCAGAAAAATAAATCACTAAACTAGAAATGTCATCTCCAATTAGCTTCTATTTTTCAATTTACTCGATTTAAGATCCCCCTATATTATATTGTTTCTCTAATATTGAGGGAAGGAAAGGATCATACAATGTTGATATATTTTATTCCTAATTTTAGGGGAAAAAATTTATGATTAAAAGAATAAATACTAAATAATATTAAGGATATTACTTAAGAAAAAAAATAAAAAAATTACCTTATAAGCCCTTTCTTAAAATGGCTTTTTTCTGCTTTCAACAAGGAACGGAGAGGATATAAAAGTGGAAAATAATTAATTTTGATAATTTTTTAAAGCTATGACCAGTTAAAATTCATCTCCCTAATATTAGTAATTAAATATCTGTTAGTAAATTAATCTAATTTTAAAATTGTCTGAAAACTATAAAAGAATGAGACAATTATTTATTGTATGTTTATGTGAAGATAAGAAAATAATTAGTGAAAAGGATTTATTTAACATCAATTCAATTAGGAAAATATTATTAATAAATCATAAAATGAAGAAACTTTTGAAACTAATAGCTTAGTGAAATTAAAAAAGTTTTTGGGTTGTGATTTGAGAAGATATTTTTGAAGTTAAACATATCAATATATTTGTATTCCACAAATTGAAATAAGAAGCTAACAAACACAAAATAGAAAGATTGGATTGCAATGCTAGCTTTAATTAAAGTGAAAATAAATATAAGACTAATTGTTAATAATTAATCTACATGGTGATGGAAGCTAGTTTCTTTGAAGCGGATATGCTAAATTTAGCATTAGCCATTATTATCAAATACATTTATATTGCTTTTCTAGTTCAGCTCGATTTATTTGAGCTTGTCTTCGTTTTCTAATCTGCGTATTGAGAAAAAATGAGCTGTTTAACTCTAGAAGTTAGGATCTTTAACTCTTATAGAAGGGATATTAATATTTTTAAACAAAAGAAGTTTATCCTCCTTCCTGTCAAATTGCTTCCTATCAAAAAAATCTACAGTTATGGCGCCGGATTCTCCAAGTCTTAACCACTCTATTTCACCTCTTTTTATTGAAGAGAATTAAAGTATCTGAGTTAAATTTTCTAACAGCACATTTCTCAGTACGCCATTTGATAGAGACAATTCTTTTTATGAATCATCGTTTAGAAGATTTATACCATTCTAATTAATTTTTTAACTTTTTTTCATAATATGTGGAAGCTTCAAGAAGTCAATATGTATGAAGGAATTTAGTTTTGTTTGAAATTGACAAATTCTAACAGTTACACGGTGATATAGTACTTGTAGGATAAGTATTACAAGTATTAAAAGGAATTTAAAATGGTGTTTTATTATGGCACTTAATAAATCAGTATTTTACTTTATATTCTTTTAATTTCTTCAGATTTTCTTTACAAAAATAGATTATTGCATTACCCTCTCTCTTTTATATAGGGAAAGAGTTATAATTAAATTAATTATTAAGTACACATGAACCCCGTTGCTTCTTGCATCTCTAAATTTTACTCTTAATTTAGTGAAATAGAATCAATT
Organism: Tetrahymena borealis; assembly: GCA_000260095.1. Lineage (NCBI taxonomy): Eukaryota > Ciliophora > Oligohymenophorea > Hymenostomatida > Tetrahymenidae > Tetrahymena > Tetrahymena borealis. The sequence goes on from AHAN01000963.1 coordinate 69,612, forward strand.
ACACTAGAGTAGATACAAAAAAAAAGTTAAATGAAAGTATATAATTGAATGGGAAAATTATTATTTTTGGCAGAATTAAAGATGTTACTCTCAATACAAATTAACGTGATTTTATTTTACTACTTTAAGGAATTCTATTCTTTTCAGCCATACCCTTTTATATCCTTTTCCTAAACTTTTGTAGTGGGGAGGAAAATTAAGTAATTACAATCAAAAATTTAATTATCAATAATTCAAAAAATAAGGAATTGATGTATGATAATACGCTGATTCTCAAGCTTAGTTTTTCTTATTGGGGTGCTATTCTATATTTTCCTTTTGTTGTTAATTTTCCTCTATTTACTTTTTGCTTGTTACATACCTTGATTTATTTGTTTCATTGTTTTTTCCCTTCCTTAAATTAATAGTAATAATATCTAAATAACAATTGCTCTTGTTTAGGTGTAGATATAAATCAATATTTTAGAACTTAAATATGAGCTTACATTAACTGATTTCTCCTAAATTTTTGGTTTTATAAATATTTTGCGATTCTGATTTCTTTTGTGGCATACGAAGTATTGAAAGCGGCTAAGAAATAATTATTTAGCTTGTGGTCTACCTAAATAAAATTAACAAGTTACAATTAACTTTATGATCAAAATTCTTACCCAGATTTTATTTTTTACATCTAAAAATTAATGTTTAAATAAAAAAGCAAATTATATACTAATTAAGATTATTTATTTATTTGGTATGATAATTTAGACAATAATTCACTCATTTTTTAATCAATTTGTTTCACTTATGGAAATAAAATATTAAAATCTTTTCTCAATACTATCTAAAAGATATAATAAATCTATTATTTAATTTTGTTTTTATATTTCATTTCATTTTTGAAAAGAAGTTGTCCATAATTTTATAAAAAAATAGGAATAAGATCTACTAAGTTGCTTAGAATTATTATATATTAAGGTGGAATTTACTCTTTTTCTAGTTAAATCTTACATTGAAATGTGAAAATCAGTTTTGAATTATTTAAGTGGAAAAATTTAATAGGGTAATTATATTAGATATTGTTTGTAGGATTAATCAAATGTATTCCCTTGCAAAATATTCATATTCATGATCCTAAGTATTTTTTTAAAGCTACATTAATAATATCAAATCTATTAGGATTAATAAAACAGTTTAGTTTCTTTTATCAATGTATTTGGCCACAGTAACAAGGGTAAGTTTAAAATAAATGATTAATTAAATTAGTCAATTTTTAGGAAGTGAAAACTTACCCTACTGTAATATCGTGATTTTTATAATTAAATTATTAAATTGCTTGTTTCTAAAATGAAATTTAATTTAATTCAATAGAGTAGAGAACAATCTAAAACCCTTTTTCATTAGAATAAATTTAAAGATTAATAAAAGTTTAAACGTGATTAATAAAAAAGGAAATGAACAAATTTAAACATTGAGGTAATATGTGTTTAGCTTGGTTAAGGATTAAGAAAGAAAGAAAGAAAAAGAAATTACTCGCTTATTGATTGGGTTAGATTTCTTAGTATTTATTAGATATAAAATAATAAAAGAAGAAGAAAAATGAAGGGAAGAAATTAAAAGAGTATTTTTTACGAAGAAATGCCAATTTAAAATAATACAGGGAAAATGACAATTTTCTGTATGCAATCAAGTTGATATTTTTATAAATCTTACTTTTTTTATAAATTAAATTATAATAAAATGAAGGCGATTTTGCTGTATAATGTACTCACTCTCACACAAGCAAGCAAGAAAAATTAGTGTATGCATGTGTGTAGTGTAATATTATCTGTTTAACTTTCCTTGTCTAGTCAAAGAGTATTTAATTATATATAAGAATGAAAGAAAATTAAAACAATACTTAGGACAATTATTTAATGGTATCATGGTGTTACGATTGATCATTCAAAATTGAAAAATCAATTAATTAATCAATAGATCAAACATACAAGCAAGCAAACAAACAAACAAAAAAAGTAACAAGGAAACAAAGAATTAATCAATAAACTAGATAAAAAATTAAATTCATCAAATGGTTGGATTAATAAACAAATATATTTATGATATTATTCATCTGGATTAGATCACTTAAATTTTCCTCTTTCTTTTTCTTTCTTTCTTTCTTTTTTCTATTTCTATTTAGGTTAAGTTTTTTTCTTTTATTTTTTTCTTCATTAAGGCTGTTCATAGCATTTTTGATTATAAATTTCCTTTTTCTGCTTTGATTTTGTTAGATAATGAATGAGCTCTAATATGCGATTTCTATATAGTAATCGATAATCAAGTGCGATCATTATGCTGATTGATACCTAATTCTTTTGTAATTTAGGAAATTTACTTAAAAAAAACAAAGTAGATCAATATTCTTCAATTTTGATTTATACAAAATAATATCTATATCTCATCATTAACATCTTCTTTATTAAACACCCCCCAACAAAGAGGATTTTATCAAGAGTAATAAAAGAGTGAATAACAAGAAGAGGTTGATTTGCATTGCGCTATAATAAGAAGAGAAAATCAATAAGCATAAAGAGGTCAAAAATCAGTCATTAATCAGTACAAACCCTAGTCAGGATGAATAAGAAGCGCAGATTCTTAGGAAAGCTTATTGCAGACCTATAAAATAATAGTACTACTACCTAGAATATCGCTTTTGCGTAGGAACCAAAGGTCTAAAAAAAGAGACTTATTGCAGTGCCAATGTATTACAATATCTAGCCCTTATATGAGTTTTTTTTAATAGGAGAGATAAACCTAGAGCTCTAACTTGATAGTGAAGAGGAGTACTTCCCAATTGGTATCAAGCAGTCTCCACTGAATAAATGGCGCCCCTTCGTGAAGGCAGAATAATTCCATAATCGGATAGAAATGACTATAGATGCAAGTTATTAAGGGATATCAGAATTTGAGTTTATCATCTAAAAATTGCAATGTTGTTCCAACGATGTCTTTAAATAGCTAGCTCTCTACCTATAGGGATATTAGCATTTTGTTCGCCGCATCAAGGAAAAGATGCTCCAGAACCCAGTACCTCCTCGATTATATGAATATAAATTTTAAAATTTTTTAAAGAAAGCTACTGAATATATTGATAACCTTCCTGTTGATGGTCTATATGCAGTGTCTATACTATAGCTTGACTATAATATATATAACACGAAACGTATTAAATTTATAGTAAGTAAAGCTCTTGCAGAAATAGTAGGAGGTGTAGATTAAGCTGAAGCAGCATAAATTCTTCTCAGAAAAGGATGGCTTGAAGTCTTCGGAGGATCATAACGTATAATGAAAAATATTATGCTGCTTAATCGTTTGATGAAAGAGGGACGACAATTTTTGACTTTCAAAATATTTACCGTAGATAAAATTCTAATTTAAGTGTAAGCCGAAATTGAAATTGTATAGAGTCTCCGTACATTTGTAGATGTTGGATTTGTTGAAATCATAAGATTTACAATTACTCCTGAAACAAGATCATACCTTTATGAAATGAGAATATCTAATAACTAACTCAAGAGTTTACCTTATGAACTCTATTTTAATAATAAGACATTTGACCCATTACCTCCATCTACTTCCCTTACTTATGCAGCATATAATAAAGAAAACCCAATATCCAAGCAATTAAAGGATACAAACGAAGAGTTATAATAAGATGAAAATAAAAATGATGATGTAGGATGCCAAGTAAATTATACTATTAATAATGTTTTTTTATTTTAATTATTTTAACATTTTTTTTTCTACTAATATAGAGAGCTGACACATTTGTATAGACAATTTCTTATATCAATGATAATAATGCATAATCTTCCACTGAAATAAAAATGTAAACTACAAGAGGAAGCTTCAATAGTATCTAACGTTCCCATAGATCATCATTAGATGAAGAAGTAGATTAAAAATAAGGATCAAGTATTAAGAGAGAAGAAGAAGAGGCTGGATTTTAAGGAAGAAGAAGAAGCTAGATATCTAATTCTACCAATCTTAAGGTAAGCAAAAGAAGTAGGAGCAATAGTAACGATAGTAATTATAGTATTCAAGAAATTCCAGGAGCAATGAGTATGAAAGAGATAGAATTGCATGCAGATAAAATGACAACAGAGCAACTTAAGAGATAATCGTAGGATTAGATCAATTTAGAAAATAATTGGACAAATTTATCCAATAAATGCAATCGCCATCCAAATTATGATTAGCACTTATTAGATGAATAATATTCCCAAAAAAGCCAAGCATTTATGGAAAAATTTTACACAGAATAGGAAATATAAAAGCTTAAATTAGCTCAAGCTACTGTCCCTAAAAAACTACTATTTCCTAGTATTTTAGGAGATAATTCATCTACTAACTATTACTCTATTGAGGTAAAGAATGATTAATCATCTCGTGCAGATAGTTTTGATATGAGAAGTAAAACATCATCATTATCAGACTAACTTCAAATAAATGTATTAAGCAGTCCGGAATAAAATGCATAAAACTAAACAAAAGCAGAAGAATCTCATTAATTTGTATAAGGTTAATCAGGGAAATACTTAAACTACCATCTCTAATAAAATAATAATAATAAAAATATCAGTCTTAATAACAATAATTAATAAACATGTTAATAATTTAATCAAACTCATTATCCTACCTCTTAAAATTATCCAATTGAAAGCAAATAAGAACCACTCAATTTATTCTCGTTTGCTAAACAAAAGAGCGCTCCAAACAATACTAATTTCATGGATTAAGAAAATAATGACAACAACTCCTTAAATAATCAATATAGTAAATAATATTTGTAAAATCCATAGTAACCTTTCTTACAAAACTGGAAATCAAATCAATCTGAATAATAATAGTAATAATAATAGCTAGATTATTACGAAAAGTATGCCAAGACGGACTAAACTATAATTCCTAATTATTAAAATGAATAATCTCATTAAGACTAATTTGATTATCCAAAAAGTTAAGATTAATTGTAGAAAGACCATATTTAAGAAGATTAGCAATATATCTAAAAAAGTGAGAGCAATAATTATTTAAATTATTCTCCTTCTAATATTTATGGTAATAGTCCAGCTATCATAATCAGCAAATCAAACTAAAATTTAGGAGAATATGAGTATAAATAAGATAAACCTTAGGCTAATTAAGAGGAAGACGAATTATAATAGCATTTCTAATAGGATAGAGGTGATGATTATGAGATAAATCAAGGTGAATACTTTAACATATTTGATGACGAATCTCTTGGGTGTACTTTTGATGAACTCTAATAATAACAAAGAAAGCTTCATAAGATGATATATCAACAATTGTACTACTGATTGATTAATTGATAAATAGATAGATAGATTGATGAAGCGATAGTGTTATTCAATAGTTTTTTTTTGATAAATAAATAAGTAATGGATGGGGTATATTTGATTATTAAGGCAGTCGAATTATATCACTTTTAACATTATTATAATTAAATACATTATATTAAAATTAGTAAATAAATTTTTTTCTTCTTAAATATTTATGAAAAAAATAACTATATATTTTCAAAATGGGTTTTTACCTTTGTGAATTAATTTACCAAATTTAATACACCTTCTAATTGATCATTAATTAATGCACATAATAAATTTGATATCTTTATTTTTTACTATTTTTTTAAATTTGAAACTCTTTTAAAGATAACTATGTTGATTAGTATTTTATATGCTTAAACTAAATAAATTTATTAGTATTTTTCCTTCATAAGCATGATGATTTTTAATTCTTAAGGTCAGGCTGTAAATTTAATCAGATTTTATCAAAAAATTTCAGTCAAAGATTTCTTACAAATAATTAATACTAATATTTTCACTGTAATTATAATAATGTAGCATTAAATTGTAAAGGGTACTTTATAATAGGATTATTAAACCCGCTTTAAAAAATATCTTCATGCTTTATTAAAGACAAAAAGTGAGAAAATAAAAAGTATTTGATACCTTGCTAAGATATTTAAAAGAAACAAAGAATATATAATATTATTAGGATTGTAAGCAAGAAAAGTACTTAAATTATTAATATACTTATGAAAAAAAAACATATTTCGTAATCTCATTTATTTGAAATTTCTAAAATAATATAATAGTAAGCAAACTTTGTAAGTGAGCTCGAAATGGAAGATTATGAAGAAAATAAGATAAGAAGATATATGAAAAAAAATCCTTTTCTATAATGATAAGAAAGAATGAAATTCAGCAAAGAAAATATGTAACGAACTAATTTTTTTAAATGTATAAAATTTATTTTTAAACTAGAAATTTAAAAGATTACATTTTTTAATTTTTAGTAAAAAACATTAGTACATTAGGCTAAATTAATAATATTATTTAAGGATTAATTTATGTTTTATGTAAAGGAGAAGTATAGGTTGAAAATGGATTTAATTGATTTAAAAAAGATTAAGTAACCTTAGGGTCGAAAATAAAAAGAAAATGAAGTGTTTATTCTGTTTAAATTTAATTACTCGCTGATTAATGGTTAGCATTGACTTTAATGATATTATTAAAGAAATATATTGAAAAAACAATGATGTATTTAAATTCATGACGGAATCATAATTTTAAAAATATATTCATCTCATTTTCTCATGCAATTAATACTTTTTTCAACTCAATTTAACTCTCGTATCTATACTTATCAAAACTCTTAAAATTTATAAAAGGCTGTTTACCTCTTTTCGCAAGTATTCCCTTTGAACATTATCATAGAATTCAATGTAATGAAGTTTTTTGTTTGATTTTTAAATTCTTTAGGAGTTAAAGCATTTAGAGTTGCAACCAATAAACTTACAATTAATATAAACAAAAAAAAATCAAAAATAAAGTTATAAGTAGAAAAAAGAAAAAAAAATTTTAATAACAAGAATATCCTTTATCTTATAATAGAGAATATCAAAAGAATAGAAAAATTAACACTTAGAATTAATAATAATAATAATTAAGATTTAAATTTTTCGTAAATTAGAATTAAAAATGTAGGTGTAATAAGAAAGAGAGCTCAGCTACTAGAATGTCTTTAAAAACAGGGAGCTATTTGTTCAACTTGAAAAGACTATTCCATAAACTATAGGCAATTTAAAGCGTGCAGAATAAACAAGAGCTATGCTTTGGTAACTCCAGTAAAGAATTTCTAAGTAGATTGAAATTCCCGTTATTTCAGATATAATAGCCTAAATAGATTATTACTCAACTACTTTACTCTAATGCTTATTCGAAGCAAAGTAAAAGAAGGAAGAAGAGTATATTTCAGAAAAGAATGATAGTGAAATTGGAGAGAGTGAATCTACTAGCGAATCAAATGAAGAAGATAAAGAGGTTAAAAGGAATTTTACAATAGGAATAAGGGATGATGTCAATGTTTTCGTCCTCGAAGAGTCTATGGAGAGGACTAAGTAATACATTTTTGACGTTATGATGGACTAAGGTTAAAAGGGATTAAATGATAATGCAGAAAATGAAAAAGTAATGGAAGAAATGGTAGCATATTTTCTTTCTGCTTTAGGTAAATTGAGTATGTTGATTGAACTCCTACCACTTATAGTATATTTTGATAAGAATGATTTATTCTCATTACCTCGCTACGATGATAGATGGAGACATCTTTATAAAAATTCTCTGAGATACAAAAAGCTTGCTTCGGATGCTGAATTAATTAACTAATTAAAAGTCTTTGAAAAATCAATATACCTTGCTAATTCCTTATGCTCCAAGATTTACAATATAGAAAATAAGCCTCTGAAATAATTCATGGCCCTTGTTAGAAGTGCTTAATATTTCTTTTTCAATGAAGAAGCTCGTTTAATTACTGTCAAATTCTAGACTAATCCTGACCCTAAAGCAGCCATCCTTGTTTGGGATGTTATCGAACAGATCAAGATGTGGGAATTATTTGTTTAGAGTGTTCTTGATAAAATATAATTCCATGAAGTGATTTAAATTGATGCCTCTGTTTATCCTACTTTGACATCTGAAATGATTTAAAAAGAAATAGCTAGTAATTCTATTTTTGAAAAATATGATCAAGACCCTCTATCTAAGAGAATTCCTACTGATACCAATATCACTACCCCTTCATCTGAAAAGATTTAATTACGTGTTTTATGTGCTAAGAAAATGGAAAGAAGAGAATATGGTTAACCTTTAGTTTTACCTAAATCTAAAAAGAATATTACTTCAACCTTGTTTGAAGGAGTTAAGAATATTTTTAAAACAACAACAGGACTTAGTAAGAAAAATTAGTAAAACAAGATCAACTAAAATGAAGATGGGAATAGCGAAGAAGAGAAAACAAATACATTTTATAGATAGTCTAGTGAGAAAGGTGAGAGAGAAGTGTATGATGAAATCGTTTTCCATATTCATGGTGGTGGCTGGATTAGTATGTCGTCATTCTCTCATCAAATCTATACAAGAAGATGGGCTAATATTTTGAAGGATGTTCCTATCTTTTCTATTGATTATAAACTTCTTCCTGAAAATAAATACCCTACTGCTATTGCAGATTGCTTCTAAGCTTATTGCTGGCTTTTATTTAATGCAGAAGATTACTATAATATAAAGATTAATAAAATAATACTAGCTGGTGATTCTGCAGGTGCTAATATGGCTCTTGCTATTTGCCTCCTAGCTCATAAACATGGCATCCGCTAACCTAGTGGTCTACTTCTTTGTTATCCTGCTGTGAACTTATCTACTGATATTTATTCACCTTCTTTCCTTACTTCCCTTTTTGATCCTATTGTTCCCCATACTTTCTTAAAAAGTTGTGTTTCTTAGTATGTAAGCAACTAGAAAGATACTAAAACTGATCCTTTCCTTAGCCCTATTTTATATCCTAATGAGATATTAAAAATATTGCCAGCTATTCGAATGATGGTTGGTGAAGATGACTCACTTCATGATGACACTATTCGTTTCACAGAAAAATTACTACTTGCTGGAAATAAAAATGTAAAAACTATTGTATATAATTATATGAGACATGGTTTCTTAAATTATGATTATCCATTTGGTTTTAATTCCTCTCAAGCTATTACAGATACTGGCATAATGCTAGCAGAGTTATTAGATCCTTTAAATACTTATGTTACCTATTGATTAAAATGGAAATAAATGTTAAATTTTTTCTTACAAATTTATAAAATCTTATTCATCTATATAAATTATTAAGTGAATAAATATTTCATCAAACTTAAAATTAATTCCATGTTTATAATAACTAACTAATTTACATTCTTTTTGTTTTGTTTACCATTCTAGCCAGCAATGTGCTTCATTTATTATTGAATTTTCTATTCTTCATCATACTTTCCTAAATCAAATTCTATTCATTGAATCTTTAAAATAATAATCCAATATTAGATCCACTGAAAAATTGTTTAATAAAATTCTATATCACCCATGATGCATGCTTGTTTAAATAGAGAATACAAAAATATGTTTAGAATTATTAAGAATTATTAATTAAAAATGTTTATACTTCTTTTAAACCAATTTTAAGTTACTGATATGATAATTAAGAAAGATATCTTCTATTTTATTAGAAAAATTTAGTGGATAGCATACCGAGTTTAATAAAAATAGAATTAAAATATAAAAGAGTCTATTCATTTTATTTTTAAAGAATAATTTAAAGCATCTACTTTGGTTTCTAATTACATTTACTTTCTTTTTATATTATTAAATAATAATTATTAGTAGTAAAATTGCAAATATCCAAAAAAAATTATTGAAAATCAAGTAGAATTAAAGCAAATGAACGAAAATTTGAAGAAGCATGTATATAATCTGCTTCAATAAACAGAAAAAAAATATGGTTTTTAAATTATATTTGCAGGTGAAACTGGTTCAAGATCATATGGCTTAGAAACAGAAAACTCTGATGTTGATGTTAAAGGTTTTTTTATGTATACTGAAGATTAGTATTTGAGTATCTAAAAGCTAACCTCTTATGTTAAGTTAAACCATGAAACTAAAATTAATAAAGATGTCGATGTAGATCTAGAGCTTGTAGACATAAGAAAATACTTGAGAGATAGATGTAAAAATGTTATTCTAGATGAGAGTGTTATATGGCTAAAAACAAATAATGTTTATATTAATCTAATTCCTGAAGAATTAAAAAATCTTTTGATAACTTCAATTTAAACTCCTCTTTTCTAAATTTGGAGTAAAATAAATAAATACCAATAGAAATTTTAGTTATGCTAATAGAAGGAAGACGGATTGCTTGTTGGAAAAGATATTTTAAATTCAATAGTGCAAAGCTACTAAGTTATATATATAACCTATATAGGAGATATTTTAGAACTTGAATTAAATTTTTAGAAAAGTTATGATAAAGTTAAAATGATTATTTCAAATAGAAAATAAAATAATAACAATAATTAAAATTCAGATGAGTTTTTAGAATATTTTGATAAAATGTATTAATTAGGATAGGTATTATTTGAGTAAAAGAAAATTGATAACAAAAATAAGATTCACATAAATGATGCAAGATTAACTGATTACTTTTATTATATGAAGAATTTCATTCTAAAAGAATAGCCTTAGGAAAGAAACAATTTTGATTTATTAAAATCATCAAATGAAATATTTAAAAAATTTGTAAATACAATTGTATTGAAGAAATGAGAAGCTATAATGTAAAATAATAAATTTATTTTAGTTAAAATATTAAACAATAATATAACATTAATTCATTAAAATCTATAATTTTTCTTTACATACTTGCTTGCTTTTTTAATATTTAATAACTTAAAATTTACAATTATTTTCTCATATTTACTAGATTTACTAGATTTAATATTTGTTTTCTAACATAAAATCAATTAGAGCATAATTTTTATGAATCAAATATTTAATTTTGTTTAAAATTCTTTAAATTATTAATTAAGTATTTTTATATTTAACTCTATCATTAAATTGTAGAGATGGTGTATGTATCTACTTAATTTACTTACCTATAAAATAAATTAATAATGTTTATTAAAACATTTTTTTATTATTGATCTATGAAATAACAAAATGATCAATAGTGTTTTTATCAACAATTATATCTTCAACCTCTCTTTTGCAAATTGTTTATAATGTGATATAATAAATTCAATTAGGATATATATAGCTTCAGATCTAAAATTTATTTAAAATTAATATCTTATAACTTCTTGCAACTTAGGAGTAAAGAGGAAAGATAGTTTGAAATATCAATCAATTTTTCTCAATTGGTCGAAGTCAAACAATAGCTGAATACTTTCATATAAAAATTAAATAAAAATGGAAACTATTCTATGGTTTACAATGCTTTTAAGCAACTTTTTTGCAACTCTACTGACAATTTACTTTTATTTACTACACGAAGACTTCAAAAATGAAAAGATTACTGCATTTAATTTGACAGAAATCCTTTCGAAGTACATCCCTATTGAAATAATATTCTAACTTTTAGTTACTATCCTAAGTTTTATTCATAGGAGCTACTACCTATTTATCTGTTTAATTCCTCTTGCAATCTTCAATGCTTATACCCTAATTAAAAGAAACTATAAAATATATGGATTTACTCCATCAGAATATCGTTATTAATGTAAGCAACTATAAGCTTAAATGAAATATAAATCATATATTTATACATTATTTTGCCTTTCAATTGGATTTAAATTTTCATTAGCATTTACAAGAATGGCGATATATAGAATTGATTTACTTTTTTAGAGTATCAATACTTTTTGAATATCAGGAGGAAATACCAAATTTCTTTGTCTCAATTATTTTAGTGCTAATAAATCAGAAAATTCGAAAGCATTTCTTGGAAAGATTAGCACAATAATAAAATAAATTAAAGTAGATTTATTCAATGCTCTTAGATAAAATAATGAAGAAATAAAAGTATATAAATCCTAAGCGTTTAATTTGTTGTGGATCAAATTAAGAAATAGATAATATAAAGAAATCATAAATGTACCTTATCTGATGAGTAGTATTGAGAATTAAGCCTAATATAATATATTTTATAAAATTAATCACTCTAATTTTAAGCAAAAATAAATTTAAATACACTTTATATCAAATACTCTACTTCCATGAACTATAACTCACTCAGACTTGATTATAATTAGTTTATGGATGATTTAAATTTAGCAGATAATGAATATAAGGATAAGATTGCTTGAAGTTATTATCTAGCAATATAGTATTAATTAAATATAAAAATTGATAATTTAACTTTAAAAAGACCATTATAATTATTATATATATCTCTATATTTGACTGTATTAACTCATAATTAAACAATCAAAATTATCATTACATTTCTTTCTTAACCCTTATTCTATTTATAGATTTATTTGTAAATCAAATCTATCTTTTTTCTATTTTTAGATTCTATGTGAAATAACTTTACAATTATTTTGATAAATGCTTCTTCAATCAAGAAGTTTATGAATTTATTTCAAATTAGAAAATTAATTCTATGAGGTTAGACTATTTATATAAGATAAAGCAAGATGCTTGCTTGCTTTTTGATGATAAGATTTCATTTATTAGCAAATGAGAATTAGCAGTAAATTTATGATCTCTCTGTATGAATAATAAATCTCAGGCAGAATAAATAGATATCAGTTAATAAAATAAAGCAATCAATCAATCAATCAAAAATGATATTGAGTAATTCCCAAATTAATTTATAGTTTGAGATTGAATCAGAGGATGGATTATTTGATAATGAAAAGTAATTAAGGGAATAAATTCATTAATATATTGTGTATTTGGATTAGAGAGAAAGAAAGGAAAGAAATAATAATTATCATTCAAATAAGACAAAAGATAAATAAATAAAAAAGTAAAGAAGAAAGAAAGAAAAAAAGTATAAAAGAACTAATCAAGATATAGTTGAAGCAATTAAAATTTTGATAAAGAAAGAAAGAAGGAAAGGATGCATTCAAATTAAGATTAAGAAAAATATGGGATGCAAGGTAACCGCATGAACGTAGGTGGGAATATGCCTGATTAGAACCTCTAGGAAGGAGTTTATTAGAACAATTACAACAATGGAGGGAATAATATGAACCCCAATAACAATGGGAATGAATTACATTACATGCAACAAGGTGCAAATAATCAAATCTAGTAGCAGCAATATATCAATAACAACAATAATAATAACTTGGAATATTCCCATCAAAGAGGAGGCTTTCCACAATAGTATTAAAGTAATATTCAATTAAACTTAAAAACAAGAGACGTGCAACAATTCAAACATTTTTAATTACAAAGCTATTCTCTTTCCTTCAAAATTTAGCTTTTTAAAATCTTATTTCATAACAATTTTTGCATATTTTTATCAAAAACTGTTCGTAATTATTTTTTAGTCAACAAATTGTTTATTAAAAGCAGATAATTTTTATGCAGGAAATCATTAGAATATAGCCAAAAATCAGATGATACCTCCTCAACAAACGATGCAAAATTAAGCCTAGTATAATTAGGATCCTAATATGCAATTAATTCATCAATAACAGTGTGTAGATGATCAAAATTACTATAGTTAGAATGGAGTTAATATGCAATTAAATTAATAGCAATATGCGAATATGTAAGGAGAAATTCCAAATTAGCAAGTAATCAAATAAGGAAATGATTTTTAGTAAATTTAATACATGATGGGTGGAGGAGAAGGTCTATAAGTTGACCATTAATACACTATGTACAATTAGCTTTAGAATCACCAGTTTGATTAAAATTACGGTATGAATAGCGAATTGAAACCAGCAAATGTCAATTCCTAATATCCTCAAATAGGCAATCCTAATTATCAATCAGCACAATTCTACTAAAAGCAGTAGCATTTGAATAATTTGCAAGAATAGACTACAAGATAGAATAATCAAGAGATTAAGTTAAAACAATAGCCCAATAATGATGTAGAAGATCCCTACTTCAACTCTATTTTTATATTCTAAAATAGATTTGACGTTCCCAAAAGATATTAGCTTCTTGTCCCAATAGGTAATATTATTTGTTATGATGCCTTAACTTTACTTCTTTCAAAAAGATAAAGGAGTTTTATTCACTTTTTGTTTGAAGTATTGAAGTAGAGAATATTATATTTTTTAAGAATTACTAATAACTTCTTAAATCATTTAGGAATTGGAGGATATGGAGTTGTAGCTAAAGCATTTGATTAAGAAAAATAGGACTATGTAGCCATCAAAAAGATTTTCAAAGTACTTTTTCTCTATTTAATTAATGAGTATTCTTTCCCGCCCACCCCAGCAACCTTAAAGTTCGCTATTTTTAATTTTTTGTTTTCGAATAAGCACTGAATTAGCTATCTGTCTAATTTAGTAGATAATCTATAATAAAAGTGATGAGATGAAAGAAAATATACTCATGTAAAGAATACTATTCACTTAATTTATTTATATTAATTTTACAACAGCCATTTTTGAATCCATTAGAAACAAAAAGAATATTGAGAGAAATAAAGATTTTAAAGGCTTTAGAGCATGATAACATTATTAGTATCAGAGATGTATTATCACCAGTTCCTAAAGAAAAGCTAGAAGATATTTACATTATTTCCTAATTGATGGATACTGATTTACATTAAATCATAGCTTCCGATTAAGTTCTAAGTGAAGACCACATCCAATTTTTCATATACCAATTACTTTGTGGGTTAAAAGTAAATTAAAAAAATTGAAATAATAGTAAAAATTGTCATATTTAATCTATTAAAAATAAAATTCAAAGTACATACATTCTGCTGGTGTTTTCCATAGAGATTTAAAGCCAGGTAATCTCTTGGTTAACTCTGACTGTGTCTTAAAGGTAACAAAATTAAAATTAAATTAAAAAGAATATTTAATGTTTTTTAATTAATTTCTTAAAATTTAAATTAGATATGTGATTTTGGTCTAGCAAGGACTGTTGATACTAAGGTTAATGTTCTTGTAAGTATTTGTTTATTTTAAGTTACATTTATTGAGTAATTAATAAATCTGTAATTCTTAATAATAATTAGGTTTTAATGACAGAGTATGTAGCAACAAGATGGTATAGAGCACCAGAGTTATTATTATCTTGGAATAAATACACAACAGCAATAGATATGTGGGCTGTAGGTTGTATTTTTAGTGAACTATTTTTAAGGAAACCTTTACTCCCTGGTGAAAGCTACTTGAATTAGCTAATATTAACTTTAAATTTGACTGGTACACCTTCTCAGGAGGATTTAGAGAATATATAAAGTGATAGAGCTAAATAATTTATTAGAAGTTTAGGAAATAAAGCACCAAAAGATCTTTCAAAGTTGCTACCTAATGCTCCCCCCCTTGCTATAGATTTAATAAGCAAAATGATTGTATTTAATCCTGTAAAATTATATTTATCAATCCATTTTAAATTTGTTCTTATATTAAAATATTATGATTAAAAGGATAAAAGAATAACTGCAGAAGAGGCTCTTAAGCACCCTTTCTTTGAAAGTATTCGTGATTAGGAATTTGAAGTTGAAGCAAAAGTAAAATTTGATTTTGACTTCGAAAGAGAAGATATTACTTTAGAAGAATTAAAAGATGCAATCTATCAAGAAATGTTGAAATTCCATCCTTAATTTGATGAAAATAATAAAGAAACATACCATGTGCCTCTTAAAAGAGACTCAGATTTATTTACTCTAGACTATGATGGTTCTAAAATATATATTGGTAAGCTTAAATTTAAACTCAACATAAATAAAATTAACTCATCTTTAATAATTCAATTAGATTATAAGCATGGTGGAAATGATTAACCATAATAAGTGGTATAAAATATCTAGTAAATAAATGAAAAAATGGTAAAAGATATTATAGGAGTAGATGGAAATGGTAAAATGATTTAAGATTAGTAATGTATTCAAATGCCTTACTACAATAATGCTATTTTCTCACCTCCTCAGATGGAATAATAGCACTATTAGCACTACTAATAATAATAGTAATAGCTTTACTAATAAAATTAATTTGCTCCTTAAAGTCATTCTGATGGATAAATGATTGATTATTCATAATAGCAATAGTAACATATACAATAATAAGCTGTATTCAGCCCAGAGAATCCTAATTAGTTTATTGATTAATAATAGTAACAGCAACAACAATAATAGCAACAACAATAACAGTAATAGCAATAGTAATAATAACAACAATAATAATAATATATGGTTAATTAACACTATATTGATTACAACAATAATTAAGTATATATGCATCAGCACCAATAAATAGATAAAAATGAAGGCTAGATGATAGAGGAATGATATCATAAGTGATAATATAGTACAATCATTCCATTTTTAATTTCTTTAAAAATATCTATTTCAAAATGGGAGAATTACTAACTACACTTAATATTGTCACTATCATCATCATTATCATCATAATCATCATCATCTCTTCAATCTATCACTTTTGCTCATTTTCAATTAATTTAAATCTTTTAAAATACTATTAAAGTTAACATATAAATTGTTAAACTGATTATTTAATTTATAAAACAATAAATCCAATCAGAATATCAATATTGACAGATAAATTATTAAAATCTCTCTAAAAAGAAAAAGATTGCAATAAGAATTATCAAGGGTTAATTAAAAAATACCCAAAATTATTGATATTTTATTTGTTATTTGGCAAATAAGCTTAGGTTTTTACATACATGCTAATTCATAATCAGTTTTAACTAATTTAATATTTCATTACTTTATTTTGTAATTAATTACTTACTATATTTTCTGTATCCTATTTTATTATTCAAGCTACAACAGATAGATGATACTCCACTTATTATCTATACTAGTAGATTAATAGTTAGTTTTATTCTTATTAATCTTTCATATTTCATTATAAATTATTATCTCTTCTTCTTTTAATAATGTACTCTAAACTGTAAATAATTTTATTTTAATGTTTAAAATTCTTCAAAATTACTTACCATATTTTTTGTACCCTATTTTATTATTCAAGCTATAACACATAGATGATACTCCACTTATTATCTATACTAGTAGATTAATAGTTATTTATTCTTATTAATCTTTCATATTTCATTATAATTTATTATATGTTCTTCTTTTTAATAATTTACTTTAAACTGTAAATATTTTATTTTAAAAATTTCATCACAGTTTCTTAAAAAGAAAGAGTCTACTTCATTTCCTATTAATAAATATTAATGTAGACAAATAGCAGAAAAAATTTAATCGAAGTCATAACTATTTTTGACATTTGATAAAATTGAAACTCATTTCAGTTATTTTTAAATATTATTTAAGTTGTAAAATATTCAATTAATCCTACCTAACTAATTTAACTTTTCTAAATTTTAGCATCAAAGAACTTAATTAATTTTTCAATAGATTCATATTTAAAAAGATTTAATATATTATCCTTATAAAAATGTTTTCAATAGAGTAATTAAAGTTATCTTAGATTTAGTGGGATATATAATAAGCCATGGTTATGATTTGGTTGGTTTAATAATTAATTAGCAATTATTAATAAAATATATATCAAATAATATCATAGAATAAATAAGATTTATTAAATGGGTGAAGTGAGTGCATCTTTTTGTAAAAAATATTATATAAAGAATATTAATTTAACTTTTTGGATTTCCAAGATAATATATTCCTGTGAATTTACTTATTTATGCTATTACTAATATTTTACTACATAATAGTAAAGGATTATTTCTTTACTTTTTTATTATAGTTCAATAACTAAAATCAAAAAAAGTAAAAAATTATAAAGAGTATTTTAAGCTTTTAGATCATAATTTTTTAAGAAAGTTTATTTTATAAGGTTAAATTATGAATTAAGGGAGTACTAAATCCATCCCTCGCTCTACTGGTAATCTAGAGAAATAGAGTTTATATTCATAATAACTTAGCAATGGGTTGTAGTAGGTTTCTTAAAATGAGTAATTAAATGAAAATTTATAGTAAAGTTCTTAAGAAACCAAGTAGAGATAACTTAGCGCTTAAAAAGAAGGGACTTAAAAAATAATCAATGAACCTTTAAAATAAAATTAAGATTAATAAAATGAATAAAGCCAGTAATATAATAGAAACATAATAAGGTAGCAGACCAATCAATCACAACATCGAAAATTAAGTGGTAACAAAAAATCAGGGGGTATTTCATAGTCCAATAATTAAAGAGATAATCTCACAAGAAGCAGTATAGATTTAAGTGAATTCAATATTAATCCTACGCACAAAAAATATATGAGTAAATAAAATTATGATAACTATCGTCCGGAGTTTTTTAATGCAAATGAATGGGACAATCTTCCAAATGAAATTGAAGATTTAGAAAAATAAACCCAAGATGAAATTAGACGTGGGTTAACTTACTAGAGAATGTCTAGTATAATAAGATAAAAGACAATTATATCAAATGATGCTCATATAAAAGCTTATTAGAGCCAACAATAAATACAATCAAAGAAAGATATTATAGCTTTAAAAAATTAATAAAAATACATCTAAAATGATGAAAAGTTGGATAAAGATGGTAGAAGAAATACTCCTTCCATAAATACTTTATAGTAATTAAACTAAACAATCCAAAATATAGATATTAACCAAGCGGGTATTTTAAAAAATAATTCTGAATTTTTAATCACAGATTCATAAAGAAAATCTTTTCCTACTGAGTAAATTCCTGCAGTAAAGCCACAACAAAATAGGTCAGAGTTATTTTAGAAAAAGGGATTGTTAAAAAAGTATATAACTGAGGAAGTAAAATAAGTAAGGAATGATTCAATCATAATTAAAAATAAAGCATAGACATTTGAT
The DNA here is from genome assembly GCA_000260095.1 of Tetrahymena borealis. Taxonomy (NCBI): domain Eukaryota; phylum Ciliophora; class Oligohymenophorea; order Hymenostomatida; family Tetrahymenidae; genus Tetrahymena; species Tetrahymena borealis. The sequence continues at coordinate 88,512 of AHAN01000963.1, forward strand.
TCTTAAAACGTTTAAATTAATCCAATAGCAAATCCTAATTAACAAAAGTTACAGGAAATCCAATATTCAGAAGCTAGAATCTAGAATGAAACAAAAGATTAGAATAGAGTAAACAACGGCAATTAAGATAACAATGATGAATTAATTGAGGCTTACAATTAACCAGATAATATAGAAGAAATTGTCACATAAATATCTTATAAAGAAAAAATAAATATCATCCGTAGATGGATTTTTATTACTTTTGAAGATCCTTAATATAGTAGAACAGCTAAAGCTATTTGTATTTTCCTCTAATTCACTATTGCTATAAGTTGTGCTATCTTTATTTTAAATACTGTCTATCTTACTGACGAAACTGAACAAAATTTTACTGATGGGGTTAATTTTAATCATGATGATCCATCGTCATCATCATTATCTTCTACCTCATCTACTACTACTACTACATCTTCAGATTCTATTAATTAAAATATCTATAACTATGCTATTTTTTAAATGTATGGAGAATTTATTATCTCAATTATTTTTACTGTGGATTTTTTATTGAGGATAGCATGTTGTGGATCCTTTGGTATTTCTATAAAATCTTTTTTAAAGCAAGCAGTTAATATGATTGATTTAGTTTCTATAGCTCCTTTTTTCGTGGGATTAATTTTTAGATATACTCACTTAAAATAATTAAATATTCTAAGAGTAGTACGCCTTCTTCGTATTGTTCGTATATTTAAACTCTCCAAATACATTAAAGGCATTTATATTCTATAGAAAGCTCTTTAGAGATCTTATAAATAAATATTATTTGTAGTAAATTTAGTCCTAATAATAGCTCTATTTGCCTCTACTATAATATATTATCTAGAAAATCATTTAACGAATAGTAGTTTAACATAAAAGACTTCTAATAGCAGCTAGAATATTACATCTATTCCTTAAGCTCTTTGGTTTACCTTAGTAACTATGACAACTGTCGGTTATGGAGATAAAATTCCTCTTTCAATTCCAGGCAAAGCTGTAGCCATGTGTATAGCTTTTATAGGAAATTCATTTATGATTGGATTACCAATAGCAGTTATTAGTCATGATTTCTAAGCTGTTTATAAGGAAGAGAAAGAGAAAGAGAAACTAAAGAAGATTAAGAACTAAAATATTTTAAGATATAGAAAACAATAAGATAGAAAGACTTCTTCATAAGTAGGTTCATAATATATTGGAGCCAGCCCAGTATCTTAAACTACAGGGATAGCAGAACCTAGTGGTTTTAATCCTGTTACTCCTAAATCAACTGAAAACTACTTTCCTATGTAGCAGTAAGAATAAGGAATTTAATCATAGACTGAAATATAAAAACCAAGAGATTCTATACAATTTGCATAATTACCATCAGCCAATTCTCAGATTCAATAGGATTTAATTTCAAAAATTCATCAATAATTTGCTTAAATAAGAGTATAAACATAATCTATAACTAATTCCCCTATGATTACTCCCCAATAACATTAGTATAGTCAAACAAGCTAGCGGATTGAAATTAATCAAAACAGCCCTGAAAAAAAGTAATAATAAACGATTTAGTAAGCTGATTCTTAATATGGAATATCTATCCAATAAGATAATCAACCACTTCCTCCTCTCACTGTTCCTTCAGAACTTTATGAAAAAACAAAATAATCTCCAATTTAACAATTTTTGGAAAATAATCCCAAATCATTAAAATAAAACTAAGAAATTTCTAATGAATTTCAGATCTCCTAAAGACTACCTCTACCTAAATCATCAGGTAATTAATTAATCAATAATTTTGTTAAAAATAAAATATTTGTTTAATTTTAAAAGGTAATATACTTCATGAGTAATAAAATTAAAACATGATTGATGAATATAAAATTAAAAACCGAATAGCAGAGAATAGAACCTCCATAGCCCAAACACCCAACAGCAACAACAATAGATAAATGACAGATTTGTAAGATAATTAAATCCACAAAAATAAGAATGTATCTTTCTATACAAGTAATTAAGATGACATAGATTAAGATGATGAATACTAAGCTTAAATCGAGTATATGGCTAATAGGCTGAAGTAAATTTCAAGAACTAATAAGATAATTAGGGAGTTAACTATTTAAATTTCTAAAATGTCTTATGTTGTGACTCTAGATATTGCACAGTTATATCATACTTTCTCTTAAAATAAGTAAATTCTAAAATTTTAATTAAATACATGCAAACTTACATAATTTTTTATAAAAATATGTTTTTTAATAGATCATAATGTAAAGAATTAGAAAACTATAATTAAGATCCTAAAGATATTGCATATCTTGCTTAGAAAAGCGAAAAAATTAATAGTCCTCTACTAAAATAGCGAGTGAACTAAATTATAGCATTCTAAAGAGGCATTACCAAAAGATTATCTACTAAGATAAGTTTTGAACACTTTATTTAATTGAATTAAGCAAGTGTTTCTCGAGGTGGTAGCTTTGCTACTACTTCATAACATGAAATACCTTCTAAAGGAACAACTCCATTGCACAGAAATTAATAAGGAGCCTAACGGCCATCACAGTACTTTTTGCAGGCTTAGAATAAAAAGAAAAATAGTTTTAATAAAATATAAATGAAAAAATCTCATGAATTTGATAATATATCTTTACCATGCAACAGAGAAGACGAGTAGGATATAGAAGACTTTAAGAAATCCTATATTTAAAGATCTTTGACTGATTTAAATGATGGAAATAATACAAACAATAATTTAATAAATGGTTCTAAAACATAAAAAAATGGTACTAAATCAGATTTTTTCAGACGATACTCAGAGTTAAATAATATAACTGTCAAAGGGTTAAACCAAATTAGCAGTAATTTTTATTAATATTTTTAATTAAATTAATATTTTTTATCATTAAATTATGAAGGTCTGGCTTATCAACCTGATGAAAGAGAGGAAGATGTTGGAAGTGTAGAAGGATCATCCTCATCACATTCAGAGAATTTAGAAGATAATATTATTCAAGAAGAAAACGGATAAAAAGGCACAAATATCTAGTATGACTTACGCGATTATTGCTTCTCATAATCATAGTAACAAGTATCATCGATATAGAAAAGTAATGAAAATTAGAATAACCTCAACGAATTTATTAACTCAGTTTCATCTCTCCAACAAAACAATAGCGCAAACAAATTTAAATCTCTTCCTCCTCCTGTTTTAAAGTAATCATTATCAGATAATTCTCCTAAAAAAGCTATTGATAGAAAACTACAGTTATATATCTCTTAAGAATAGAAAACTCCTCATTTTAGCTAATAAAAAATGAAAGGTCTGTTTAGTTCATAAGTCTAAACATAAATTTTAAATTAGTAACAATCTCCTTCGTAATAAAAATATAAAAATTCTTTAATCTAAGATTCTATGTTTAAGTTTAAAAGTGTTTAACAAACACAGAACTCAGAATATAATCCTTAGAATTCTATAGATTAATCAGTTTAAAACCATATAAAGATTGATTTAGATTCTAATGTTTAAAGCGTAAGTGATTCTAAGTAAATCTCATCTTATTAAAATCAGATTGAAAGTGTAACTCAGTTCTCACAAAATAAATATAATCCAAATAGAAGCTATAGGTAAAATGAAAATAGTTAAGGCGGAAGAAAGAATAGCCAAATTTCTCCTAAAAACTATTCTAATAAATCAATGGTTGATTCTGGAATAGTATAAAATGTAGTAGGTAGTATAGAAATTATAAATCCAGTATTTTCGACTTAGATTCACAACTTTAATAAAAAAAGTAAGAGAGAAAAGAGTAATTACAGCAGCTATAAAGAAGATTTATATTCAGATGAAATTCATGAGAATCTTGAAAAAGAAAAAGAAAATATCAGCTTTAGTGAAAAGGAAAATGATTTTTCATCTATCAGCCATAACAATATTGTCTTAGGAAATAAAAAACACTCCTAAGTTTAGAATATAATTCAAGATCTTATATTGAATGTTAGCATGGATCTATAAAAATAAGAGGAATCTTAACATAATAACTCATTTAATCATATTGAGATTCCAAAGAAAATATTGAGGTTGATGAGTCAAGATTATGATCCTATATATTAGATAAAGTCTAAAAAAAAATCCATTTACTATGACAAAAATAATTAAATTATAAAACCTTAAGAAAATAATGAAAGAATTAAGGATATCAGTTCATAAATTTTAAAATCATCATAGTCATTTTCTCCTGGAAACTCTTAAAATAATTAATCCAAACAAATTAGTAGAAGTAAATCGCCACAAAGCAGGCGAGTATTAAATGTGAATTAAATATCTTTTAACAAATAATAGTATATACAAAATTAAATATTAAATAATCCTATTCAGACTAACTTAAGCAATAAATTAATCTCTAATTACGATTTCTCTGCTAACGGATCTCCAGGTTAAAAAATGAATACTTTAATCTCCCAAATTAGATCCAAAAATCAGATATAATAATCATGATTAGTACATTATTTAAAGATTTATTAAATTAAATTATTTATTCAAATTTTACAATTTATTTACTCGTAATTTTTCTTAAATTCAAACTAATTAAAATTAAAAAAATCTTTCTGTATTTTTAGAATTAGCTATCAGCTACTTTTAGTAAATTATATCACTTATTTTCATAAAGAAGCAAGCTTCTTTAATTAATCAAAATAACAATTTAAATTTTATTTTCTAGAATATGATTTACTACATAGTAAATCTATTTTTAATTTAAATGGTTGTAAGTAAACCAATTTTTTCAATTTTTTCTGTAAATTTAGGAATCCTTTCAAAATTATTAATTTAACTTGAATTAAAAAGGAATATTTTCAAGGAATTACTATGATTTTAAAAACTAAATTTTTTTAATAATTGAATTGGGTATTTAATATATGTAAAATGAATAAAAAAATACTGATAAAATTAAAATGCATTTAAATTTAAAGTGAATGAACGTAAAAATATATATAAATTGCTTTTACATTAATAAATCAATATTAAAATAATTGTCTTTTTTATTTACAATTAAAGCTAATAAACCAGCCATAAAAGAGCTCAAACTATGTGTATCTTATTTTCTTCGATACCCTTTTTCTTTAACGCATCTAAGGTTTGAGTATACATAAAGGGTGGACCACAGATAAAGATATTATCGTACATTTAGTTATCAATTTTATTCAAAATAAACTCACCAAATGATTTTTCTTATATTTTATCAACTCCTTCAATTTATCCCTTTGATAACTTTATTGAAAGATTGAAAAGATTGCTCTTTGTTTACTTGCTTAGCTAATTAAGATAAAGGATCCATTCTTTTCCAATGAAATCTTCAATAGAAGCAAATGCTGAATAAACATCAAACTAACATCCAACAAAATATTTATTATATTCTAAATTAAATGGATCTAATTAAGCTGCATGATTAGGAATAGTTTCTAATAGTTATTTCTTTAGTAAGAAATCAAATAAATCTAAGAAAGGTAATATACCAGTACCAGCACTTAACACACAAATGCGCTTATTTCGAGTTAATTCACTAAAACCTAATCCTATTCCTAGAGGACCTTGGATTAGGCATTAGCTGTTATAATTTTCATCATGGATTACCTTAGAAAGAGCTCCAGAAAAATCATATTTTTTAATAATTAAAGGAAGATTAGGAGAATATCTATTAAAATTATTAACATCAACTTAAACTGCTTGCTCATTGTTTAAAGTCTTTTTAGCATAATCGACAAGTTAGTTCCTTAAATTAATGTTATCATCGGTCATACAGTTTAATTAAGTATAGAGTCGGCTTTTATTTTAGTTTTAAGCCTTAACTTAAAAGTGTCTTCCAATCCAATGGACACCTTGCAAAATATTCTTAATTTGAAATCTTTCAGTTTAAAAGTAAAACTTAGAGGTAGTGCTTGATAACTTCTCAACCTTAACAATCTGTTTAATAATTGAAATAATAATTAATTAAAATTAAATGACAAATTTTTGATCAAGAATAAATAATAAAGTAATAAATTTTAATGATTTAATATTAAAAACTTAATCTTTCTTTAGTTTAAAAATAAAGTAATATTAATCAAAAAACTTTGAGTGATTTGAAATTCATAAATTTATTCAGTTTTTTCAATTGAATAAAGTTAATTTACCTTGTATGGATTTAACAGTCTTAACTTAGCCAATGAGGCGTCTGATTACTTATCTTATCCAATAACTTCTAAGATATTAGATTCACCGTATTTTAAAGTGCCAATTTTATTTTTCTTTAAAGACTTGATAGCAGTAGAAGAATGAGTGTAAGGTGTAAAATTATATCCTTCCAAAGGTAGAGCACCTAGTAAATATCTACCAATTTCTCTTCCAATAACTTCTTTTATGATGAACTAACCTCCAGGATGAACAAATTTAGTAACATCATAGACTTCTTAATTAAATATAACCCACTTTAATTTAGGAAGAGCTGCAAGGATTTAAGATGGCTCACGCTTTTCTTCGTTTAACATTCTCATAAGCTCAACATATTCAGCATTTTATTCTTAATGACTTACTTCATTTTCAATTTAAGTATAGACATAATCGTAGATTTAGTAGCGAGTTTTATAATTGTAGAATCTGTAAAAAACTTCACATAAAAATAAGGCACAAATTGAAATAACGCTAATAATAATTCCATTATTATAGGTAGAATTAACTTTTGATCCTATAAGAATATTAGTTTTCGCTAAGGCATAGATGACAAGACCAAAGAAAAGATGGAACTTCTTTATGGTACCTACTTTTTTACTAGAACCTTCAAGACTGATTTTAAGGAAAATACCCCCAAGATGCTATAAAATGACCAATGCTAAAATGATGCACCCTATGATAAAATGATTAGAAACATTTTTATCAAGATTATCTATATTATCTAATTTATAACTGTTTCCATCTAAAACTAATGCTACAAAAACAATAGTTGCTACATTCAAAGCAAAAAATATAAAAGCATGGACATAGATATGGTACTTCCAAGCTTTTAGGTAACGGCCAACAAAGATACCAATATCGGCAACTATACCCCATCCATAGAATAACCATTACTTATGATGTTCTAATACATTTTCTGAAACTCCTATTGAGATTGTTTGTAGTGAAAGATCGCCTAGATTATTATCTAACTAAATTTAATAGGATATAGTAGAATCATGTTAAACAAACGAAGTGGATGGAGACCAAGCAGAGCAAAAACTTTAACTTGTTCCCTTTTATAGAACTTTATCTTAAGAATCATTAGTATTTTATGCTCGCTTAGCTTTCATTTTAAAACTGTTTGAGTTTATTTCACTTCCTACTAAAATCCAATCTTCTACTGTATCAAAATCAGGAGTTATTTATCCTGAAGAATATGCATCACGAACACTCTATTAATTTATATTTTAAATTCAAATTTAAACTATTTTTAATATTGTAATGGTTTACTGGTTAGCCGTTGTCGTTTGTAAAGAAGATAACCATATCAGTATTAGTCATAGTTGATCCAAAGCCAATACCAACCCAACCGTAGATCTTTGATGATTCAATCAAAATATAAAAATCTGATCCTTAGAATTCATACGATAATTTAATATTGCTTTATATTTGGATAGATGAACCGAGTGCAGCTACATCGCCGACTAAAACTCTTTTGTTATTTTCTTAATTTCCATTGACTTAAGCTAAAGCTAAAGCAATAAAAAGGAATAAGAAAACTCCTTAGTTTCTACTCATTTAATTTACAAAAAGTTTTATTTAAAGATTTATGAAAATTAATTATTACATATAATATTATGAATTTTTTGACATAAATATAGAGTTGATTAGTTAGTTAGTTATTTAAGTTAAGTTTGATAAATTCAAGTCGAATCTATTACAAGTAGTCCTCTAATTTGCGTAAAATAGACTAGTGTTCTACAAACTCCCCATCAATTTTTGATTAACTAACAGGATTTATTTCAAATCTTAAATTGATTATTATTTAAGTACAAAATTAATCTAACCTTATAGTAATATCATTTTGTTTCCCATTTAAACATAAAATCCTAGTAAAAGACTCAAAAGAAAGAAGGATTCCTTTATTTATATTATTTATTCTGTTTGTTATTCCTAAAATTCCTTAAAAGAAATATTAACATAATTTAATCGATTTGAAGTATCCAAAGTTTTTCAAGATTACTAAACTCCTTCTAGCCTTGAAAGTTTAGTAATAATTAAGACTAATAACTGATTATTTCTTAAGTAATTGTAACAATTTGAGCATCTCAATTAATTTGAGAATAATTCTAGAAATGTTCTTTTCTTCTTTCCTCCAAAGATATGTAACAAAAAATAGCTTTCACCTGTAAATAAAATTGATATTTTTAGAAAGATGTTTTATTTCTTTAATTCTGTAGATTTCTGATAAATTTAAGTTTAAATATTCTATACAGTGATAAGTAGTTGATATAAGTCTGTTATGATTTTAATGATGTCATAAAAAAATATTTATTTACTTTTAATACCTATTTCTCTACTTTTTATAAATCACTTTTATTCTATCTACTTTAATTTAATAATCAGAATTTAAATTTTTTTTTAAATTTGTTATCCATCTTATTTAAATTCCTTAAGGTCTTCATTTTGGAATCAACTTTTAGCATCTATGAAGAATAATAAGAAGTAATAAAATTTTAATATATGATAAATTGAGTAAAGTAATTAGGATAAAAAAATACCAAATAAAGATGAAAATTTATTAAAGAAGTAAAATAGAAAAATATAGAAATCTAAAAAAAAAATAAACTTAATCTTCAAAATGATATTTTACAAGGAGTAATATAGAAATTGTTGGTAAAAAATAGAGTTGCTTAGCAAGATAATATTTTAAAAAATACAATGTAATATCATAATAAAAGAGATAATAAACTCTTTCTTAAAGAGAAAGAAATAGAATATTTTATTAAAATCTATTTATTCGATCTAAGTGATAAGAAAATTCCTCATTTATAATGAATGAAATATTTTTAGTTTGATAATTTTTATCAATAATTAAAAATACTAAATTTGAAACCATTTAAAATAAATCTTAAATAATATATTTTCTTGGAAAAAGGGTTTATTAGTAACTAAGCTTTTATTTTATCATGGTATCCAAAATTATTTTAATAGATTTTTTTAAAAATTTATTAATTTAATAAATAATCAAATCAATTCTATTTTTACAACCAAATAATATTACTTCTATCAATATTAATTACTAAAAGATAATAATTAGAAGTTAATAAGATAGTATCAAATTTAATAAACAAATATTATCTATCCTTTCTATTCATTTTTAACCATATAAAAGAGAAAATAGTAAACTATTAGTAAATGTAAGCTCAAAACGAAAAATAAAAAGTTGATACTTATAGAGGAGCCTTTATGGCCTTGAAATCTGTCAATTTAGTTGAACCAGAAGATATTGATGGGTATGATTAGATCAGTTATAATGCATTAAAAGCTTAGGGCTTAATAATGTGCTTCTCATTACTTTGGACAAGAATTTATGAAATGGGCAATTTTAAAATGCCTGTTAAGTCGCGTTATGTGTTCTATGGATTAGGTGTAGGTATTCCTTCATTTCTCCATGCCTTCTATGTTGCTAAAAAAACTAATGAGTCATTAGTCAGCTTTGATAAAAAATATACTCCTAAATATTATGATTAGTATATTAACAGTGTTACTAAATCTTGAAAGAATAAACTAAACAGTATTTATTACTGTACTATATTTGTATGGCGATTAGCTTCTTCATCATAAGATTATTTAGTATAAAATGTAATTTAATAAATAGTTTAGCTTAATAATAAAGTTAGAATATCTTTATTACTGATATTCCTATCACATCAACTTAAAAATTCAATTAATTGATTCTATAGATATTTAGACTTCGAGAATAATCTTGTTTGTATGGAATTTTATAATCCTATGATTTTATAAAATAAATTATCAATATTTATTTAATTATTTTAACCATCAAATAATAGCTTTAAATTAATTATATTAGTCTTTAAATATTAATCATGAGATTTAAGACATTTCATATATTCATTTAGAATTAAATAAAAATAATATTTATAGCTATTATATAATAACAAAAATAATAATAATAATAATAGCATATCATCTATATTCCTAATATTAAAAGCAGTGTTAGGAATATGGTGGTGGATGGGTAGGTGAGTGGTATCACAATTATAAAATTGAGTATCATTCTTTAAAAATATTTGAAATAAATTCAATAAATATTTTTAGTTTATCAATATAAATCAAATTTATTTTGAACAACTAAATTTGATAAAATAGGAAGCATAAGAAAGAAATAAAATGATAGATTAATCATTTATAATTAATTAAATTTTGATTTTTTATAAATATTAATTAATTGTAGAATAGTTTATTTTCATTTTTAGTTATTAATTCTAAGAGAACTATTAGTTAAGAAAGATATTAATTCAAATACTTTGCCTTTATATTATAAATCACAATTAATTTAAGATGAGTTTAACTTGCACTATCATAATTAAATTAATTTGTATTCAAAATAAATTAAATTAATAATCATCTACTATATCATAAGTAGGCTCCTTAAGCTTTCTTGCTCTTTAATCACTCTCAAGATTCAAAGATATAAGATCTAATTATCAATTAAATATTGTTTGGGTGTGAAAGTTTGATTTTAAATGAATATTTTTTTGGTGGTTATTATTTTTTGATCATTTTATTTTAAATTTTCAAATATCAATAGGAGATGATTATAAGATAGGAATTAGATTTGTTTAACTTCAATTTCGTAACCTGTTAATTATTATCAATTACCATTAACAAAAATCATAATAAAAGATCTTTAAAAATTTGAAATAAAGAAAAGGTTTGGTGTTCTGAGAAAATTATTGTATTTTAATTAAAACAAAAGAAATTTTAATATCAAAGAAATCCAATAAAAAAAGGTATTTTAGACAAAAATTATAACAAAAATGAATCAAAGAAAGAAAGAAACCCAAAGTAAGAAGTTTAATGCTTCAGAGTATGTTAGACCAGGTGTTACTGAAGACGAAGTTATTGAAATTAAGGAAGCCTTCGATCTTTTTGATATGGATCTCGGTGGTTCTATTGATCCTTAGGAACTTCAAGCTGCAATGAGATCATTAGGTTTTGAAGCAAAGAACTAAACTATTTATAAAATGATTTAAGATCTTGATACTGATTAAAGTGGTTAAATTAGTTTCCCTGAATTCTTAAATCTTATGACTGCTCGTATCTCTGATAAGGATTCCAGAGAAGATATTAGAAAGGTTTTCTTACTTTTCAACGACGAAAGTGGTACTGGTATCTCAATAAAGAATCTTCGTAGAATTGCTCAAGAACTTGGTGAACAAATGGATGACTAAGAATTATAAGAAATGATCGAAAGAGCTGATTCTAATGGTGATGGTTTTGTTACTGAAGATGACTTCTACAATATCATGACTAAGAAGAACTTTGTTTGAGTTCTATAAATAAATAGATAATTAAAAGAGTAGCGAGAACAATAATAAATTCAAAATTAATACATATATATAATAGATGACTTATAAAGAGATATAAAATACCTTTTCCATCTTTTGAAATTAAGAAATTATTATAATGTTGACAATTAGATTAGGCGATAATTTGAATAAAATGTTTCCAAATTATCATTTGTTGTTTGTATATATTTGTTTCTTTATTTTGTTGATTGATGGATTATTTATTTCTCTTATCATTAATTAGTGCTTGCAATTCATTTGAATCATCCCTTTATTAACATCATTATTAATCAATACAAATCAAACCAAATATTCAAATTTGATTTTTTATTTATTTTTTTTTTTTGGTTTGTCATTTGTTACTAAATTCCCTTAGCTTTTTTTGGGATTGTTCTAAATTTTATTAATAATTACAAAATAAACTAATTTTTTTATTTTAATAAATATTTATTTGTTGAATTATAAGATAAGTTGGTAATGATTCTTTTATAAATCTACAATTTTTAAATATCATTCATTCTTACAGATAAAATGTTTAAATATTATTATTAAATATGATATAATTATTATTTTTATTATTAATGGTATTCTATCTTATAAATCTCTTCCCAATATTATTTTCAAATTTCACAATAGAAAACCTTTACTTATCAATGTTTAAATGCCTTTTTCAAATATTTCTGAATTTAATTTATCTATTTATTCTATTAATATTTTGAAAATATATCATAAGATTACCAATAATGTTTTCTATTATATAAATTTTAACCTTAAGTGAAGTTTCCAAGTACATATGGACTAATAACAACAGGATCTCTAGAGACTGGACGATCTATTAAATTTATTTTAACATAATTTAATAATTATAAACAATAATTAAATCACTAACCTATTCCTATTTTAAGCCTCAAAAAATCTTTGGTTTCTACATAATCTATAATAGATTTAAGACCATTATGACCTCTTTTTATTTTTCAATTACAGTATAAATTAACAAATTAAAATATTTAGTTTAAATTTTTTACTCAGGACTTCCACCAACTTTAATTTTAACTTTGCCAAATCCATTATCTAAATCATCATGTACAACTATAATATTCTCTAAGTTTTTTACCTAAATGTAAAAAAAAACTTAAAATAAATAATTAAACTATAAATTATCTACTTAATATTTATCAATTATTTTTTTAATAGATCTGCCACTAATATTCATGTAACAATAAGTGTTAAATAAGCCAATCTTAGGTTTATCAGTATTTTCATTTATAACTGCAAGGTAACCTTCTATATATCAATTAATTGAAATAGTTGGTATCATGATGATCAAATAAATGAATTAAATAAACATTTGTTTAAATTAAATAAATAGTTCCAATTACCATCTAATTTTTTTAGCTCCACATTATACTTCTTGGCTACGTGTGAAATAAATAATTTTCCTACATTATGTCTCATATTTTCATAACTTTATCCAGGATTACCTAAGCCTATTATCTATTATTTTTGTAGCATTAATGAGTTAATATCTTACATAATTATAGTAACTAAAAATTAAAATGTCTAATTTTACAAGCTTATCAAGCTTGAAAGGAGCTAAAGAAGTATCCTTAGGAGAAGGAGTACCTTCTTTTTGAAGGTTTCTTCTTCTCCTGCTTGAAAATATTGCTATAAAGAGACCTAAAATGATGCAGCTTAGATATATAAATAAAGTTGAAGTAAGCATAAATATTAATATATTAATTATATTTTTTATTTATAAATAATTGATGCAATAACGCACCTTTATTATTCATATTAAACCATTTTTAAACAAATATTATTGAGGTTAAACTATTTCAAAATTCGAATAAATTTAAGCATTTTAGGTGCAATTATATAAGGAATTAAAACAGTTAATTCATTAGATTTGTTTATAGTCATTTTAAAATGAGAAGGTAGAATGTTTATTTTTATAAGTAGAATAGTAGAAGATTTGAAATAAGTTTGGGATTAAGGTTTAAACCTATAAAATATATGGAGGAAATTAATTCTTTGATCAAAAAAGATATTTTTAAGATATTTAATAAATAATTATCAATTATAAATATATTAATGCATCAAAAAATGATAAATTTTATCAAATACAAATAGATTTAAAACATATTCAAGTATACATTTTCTACTAAAAATCCTGCTTTTTCTGATAATATTTATGCGATAGCCTCAGGGAATGTTAAAGCAGGTGTTTCTGTATTAATTTTAATATCTTTATTCATTAATTACAATACAAATTAATAAAAACATTTCTCAAAAGATAATTAGAGTGAGCGGACAGAATTGCCTATAGGCTTGTTAGTTGATAGAATCCAGTAAGGAAAAAAGAGAAAAGATAAAAGGAATGAATAATGAAGAAATTAAGGAATATTTAAATATTAAAAATAGATATGCACATTTCAAAAAATTCTACTCTTTACAAGAAAACTCTTCTCCAATAAGCCAATTATCCAATCCTAATAAATAATATGAGTAAATAGATTAAGGATTATTTATATATTTTAAAGGCCCTAAGAGCTATACAGGAGAAGGTAAGATAATTTACTCAATAAATTTTTTTAAATTAATATTAAAATTAAAATAGATGTAGTAGAAATAAATATTCATGGTAGTAGAGCTCTATAAAAGAAAGTACTTATAGAACTTTCCTAAATTAATAATTTCAGAATAGCTGAGCCAGTAATATTTATTTATACTATTAGCAGTAATTATGAAATATTAATTTTAAAAAATTAAGGGTGAGTTTACAAAAAGGGCTATGCTCAATAATAAATTAGATTTATTGGAGGTAGAAGGATTAGCAGATTTACTTAATTCAGAAACCGAGAGTTAAAGAATTTAATCAACAAAATAGTTTCTTGGAAAATCAAGCTAAATATTGGAGAATTGGCGTTTTCAATTAATAAGAGCTCTTGCTCATGCTGAAGCATTTATTGATTTTGAGTCTGATTAAGTAATACAAAAATCGAGTAAAATTCAAGATTTAAATACCTTTTGATAATTAGGATGATGTTGATTTTAACATTCTTGGCAAAACTTAAGAAAATGTTAAGCAAGTTATTAAGGATATTACAGAATAGCTTAGTGACAAAAACAGAGGAGAGATATTAAGAGATGGAATGAAAATTTCTATTATTGTAATAAATTTTCATAAATACTCATCAAACAAACTTTTTACTTATTAAAATAGGGAAAGCCTAATGCTGGTAAGAGTACTCTATTAAATTGTTTAGCCAGAAAAGATATTGCAATAGTTAGTGAGATTCCTGGTACTACTCGTGATGCTATATCTGTATCTTTAAATATTTCAGGATTTCCAATTATTCTATACGATACTGCAGGTATAAGAGAAACAACAGATATTATAGAGGAAAAAGGAGTTAGCAAGGCATTGTAATATTCCTTTTAAATAAAATTTAATGGCTTATAATCGAAGCAGATATAAATTTTTTTTATAATTTGACTAAAATAGATAACATGCTAAAGAATCAGATATAAATATTTGGATAATTGATGCCGAAGATATATAAAAGGATTAATAAGGATATTATTTAGTAAATGATATCAAAGAGATATCCGAATTATTAGAACAGAATTAGAATACTTTAATTTTTATAAATAAAATTGATAAGATAAATTTAGAGAGCATTGAGAGTGAAGTTAAGATTAAAATTGATGAAAAAGTGTATGAAGTTAGTGGATTTATTTCAGCATAAAATAATTTGAATATATCAAATCTTTTAGAAGTATTAACGCATAAAATAAATGAAAGATTAGATATAACAGATGGAATGATGCATAATGAAAATCATTCAATCATTACATAAACAAGACATAGATTAGAATTACAAAAATGCTTAGATCATTTAGAAGTGTTTTCAGGAAATAGATAAAATCTTCCAGTAGACATAGTTTGCGAAGAATTAAGACAAGCTGTAAATTGTATTGGTAGAGTAACTGGTAGAGTAGATGTAGAAGAAGTTTTAGATGTATTATTTGCAGAGTTTTGTATAGGGAAGTGATTCATTTAATAATAGTTCTTAATGGATTTTTATTTAATAAATGGAATATTAATAAATTATCATAACTATTAAAAATTTTGTTGAATTTATAGAGTAATTAATTAATTAAGTTTTTTAAGACTTTTCAATAATCTATAATTAAAATATATAATTTACAATACGAAATAATTTATTTAAGCTCATTTCATCTTATCAAATGGACAAAATTCATACATATCATTTCTCAATTATCTCATTATCTTCTTTTTAATCACTTTATTTGGCATTTTTCTTTTCTTTCTTTGTTAATTTCACTTTGGGTTTATCCTCTTTAACTTTTACTACCATCTTTTAAGTCCATAAAATATTCTTTGAAACCATGTATTAAGCTATTCTTGCAATATTATTTGAGTCATCGATTCCTGAATGGTGTGTTCCTTCAAGTTCTAAATTTAAAGCTTTAAGCATAGCTGCCATGCCAGGGGGTTTATTCCATTTTTTAATACTATCTGTATACCATTCAACAGGAAATTATTTTTTAATGTTTATATACTATTTATAGTGATCAGGGTAATTCATTTTTTTAAATTTTGCTTCTAAACGAAGGCATTAGCCAAGATCAAAATCACCACAACAAACAAAAGCGAATCTTTTATCAATAATCCCCATATTCTTTAAAAATTAATCAGCATATATAATAGCCTATTCTAAAACTACTCCTTTATCCACTTAAGCTTGGGTGATGTGCGTTAATTCTGTACAGAATTTTGTTAGTTAAGGGTGAGAAGTTGGTTTTACATAGGTATGGAACTATTATTTTAATATTGTATTTGTATTAAGGTCTAAAACAACAATAGGAAATTCAATAATTTCCTAAACACTCAACTTTTCATCATTGGTACAAGTAGCTTCAAAATCTAATATTAGCAAATAGTCGAAATCATGCTTAAGATTAATAATTTCTTCAAAGTTCTACTTTACTTCTTCCATTTATTTTCAATTTTATTATTTATTTAATTTTCTAGGATCTTATTTATTTCTACAAACTAAGTTTAATATCTAATCTGAAAATTATAAAGTTATTTATCTTTCCAAATTTATAATGATATGTCTTTATATCCACTTTAATATTTATGGTAGGAATTAATCTATTTTTTATTAAAAGGATTAATAAGCTTAGTAAGAATATAGGAATAAGAATTAATTATACGTAATTTACAAGAAAAGTTATATCATATAATTAAAGTAGAAAACCAGAACTAATCTATTCAAAAGAGATCATAAGTAGTTAATTTACAGATAGTAGAAAATATCATATTAAAAAGATATAGATTTTTTACACATGTTTATCCTAAATAAATATTAATAGAAATTCCCTCTTAAATGATTTCTTTTTCGACTTCTACTTCTGTAGGGAGATAAATAGATCAAATATAAAAATAAATAGTATCTATGTTAATTTAATTAATATAAATACTTTTTTACTCAAAATTCTTTAATAAACTCTTTAAATAAATAAAATAAAATATATGTAAGGCCTATAAGAATTTAATCTCAATTATTCTTCTATTTAATCTCACTTAATCCCTTATCTCCTAAATAAAAATTTAATAAATCCTTATATTTTTATTTTTTTGAATTAATTTAAGATTTTAGAATTAAGTTCTACTATTAAAATAATTAAAAATTCTTTAGATAAATAGAAAGAAATATATTCTTAAGAAGGATAACAGCTGATAAACTAAAATATTATTTTGAAGTAAGATTTATAACAGCTAGAATAGAATTAAGATTTCTTTTTTATTATATTTTAAAATTTTTGGAAAATATTTGTTTTCCATCATTCAAAATCAAAGAAGATTTTAAATTTTAAATTTGATTTCTTTACAAATTGAATTTAGTTCCGAGTTTAATTATCAACATCTATCTATGTAATTATTTGCATTTTACTCTTTTCTTTCTTTTCTTCATTTTTATATAAGGATGCAAAACAAACAAAAAATTAATTTGCATTTAACTCAACCTAAAAATCAAAAAGAAAAGAAAAATTAAAGTTCAGCAAAAAATTTGAAAAAAGAAAGAAAGAAAAAGAAAAGTATATATAAAATAATAAACAATTCAATAGAAACAGCCTGAGTTTTTAAAGGTATAATCTTCATTCCCCATCAATAATAATAAATAATTAGTCATTCTGATTACGACCAAATACTTTTGATATTATTAAAAATTGCATACCACATTTCTAATCATTGATTTCTATCTAAAAAAAGCTGCAAATAAAATATAAAGACCCAACAGAAAGAAAGCATAGTAGTAGTATTAGGAGTTAGATTGTTTCCATTAAAGAACATTGATCATTCTAAAAATACTTGCAATATTAACGGCTTTAGTAAGGAAAGAATAGTAAAATAGGTCCTTGATATAAAAATAAATAAGCATGAATCTATCTTATATGATGGCTGGAAAAACCAGTAACTTCATTGAAATAGTATCATCATCATCACCCTCTCGTTACTCTGAATATTCACTCTCTATTAACAAATCTGTTATCTTAGATGAAAGCTCCCCACCCTCTTCAGCAAATAAGTGTGAAAGAGGCCCAATCACGCCAAGGAAATTAATGTTAACTCCAATGGGTAAAACTTATGTTTAAATTGTATATGGAATGTTACTCAAATAGCAATTAAAATTATAAATAGCCATTAAATTAAATTTTTCCTTTTATTAATTTTAACATATATATTTAAATTAAAATAAAGGTAAAGGTCAATTGGATATAATGTCGCTATTCGCAAAGAAGCCAATTAACATTGAAGTAGCAAGTAGCGAAGAAAAAACGAAAGGAAAGGAAATCATGGAGAAAAAATGCGAAGATATTACAAAAGAGATTAATCAAATCAAAGAATATGTTTAGGAGTAAATAGAAAAATCAAATGAGTCATAGTAGGATAAAGAAATGGAAATTTTTGAGTTAAAGTCTTACTTCATAAATCAAATGAGAGTAATTAGTTATTATCATTATTAATTTAATCTTAGTATCTCCCCATCGTTTTGCCTTTTATATAGAATAATCAAAGGATTTGAGTAAGTTAACTACCTTTCTTCCTTAGTGTTTCTATTGTTTTTATCAATAAATACTTTACAAGTATGGCGATAGAATAAAATTTTATCAATTATAATATTTTCCTTCAATATATGAAGCAATCTATGTAATAAATTAAACTTTTTAAAAATTATTATCTAATTATCCATTAAATTAGGAATTATAAGAAAGAAACTAATAGCTGTTAAATGAAAACATGATGCTAAAGGAAATCCAATATGAGCTTGATAAGTCAGCTGAAAAAATAGCCGTTTTTCGTTCTGAAAAGAAGACACTCAGCATTTGTAGTTACTTGTATGATAGTTGGAAAAATAGAGAATCCAAAGTGGATTTATATAAAAAGTATATAGAAAAAGTGTAGCAATACGATGATTTATAAAAGAAATATTAACAGCTTGAAGCATAATATTTAGATTAATTATCGAATAAAACGCATAGGTAATAAATAAATATATTATTAAATTTCTATTTATTTCTAAAATTTAGTTTGTCATAAATTGACTTTGTTATAATAAGTCACTTTGAGAGAATTTAGGATTCTCCAAGGATTTATTAAAATATATAAATGCTATTTTAATTTTATTTAATTTATTATAACTAAAAGAGCAGGCACAATTGCATCATAAAATCAACCAGAGTTATAAAAAAAGAAAAGAGGAAGAAAACCCAAAAATAGTTAATTAGACAATTCATTTATAGAAATAGAAAATGAAAACAGTTGTGAAGTTTTAACTAAAAAAGTATTAAAAAGTTCAGATTTAGGTTCAAAAAATTACTTGAATAATCTTAACAATTTAAATAGTAAAAATTCTAACTTAGGAAAATAATACTTAGTAGATGATAATAAGAGCGAAGTAAGTGTTACAATTTTAAAAGAGAAGAAAGATTATACTAATAAGAAAAATATCACACCTGGTAATGTAACACCTATAAAAAGCTAAACCAATAAAAATAATTTACATAACTTGACTAATAATAAGACATAAAATAAATAAATTGTCTTGCTTGAAAGCGAAAAAAGTAATATAAGCTAGAAGCCAATATTGGGAAAAAAATGCTCTTCATTTGAAAATAATTAGAATAAAAAAACAAATAATAAATAGGCAGAAGATTTGAGTAGAAAAAATAGCTTCTAAATAAATACTTAAACAGAAGATTAAGATATGGATGACTTTGATGATAATAGATCTACTTTTAGCACTATTACAAATAATGGTTCTAAAAAAGAAATGAGAAAGAAAAAAATCATCTCAAAAGAAAAGAAAAAATATAATCAAGAAGCTTAAGATATTGCTTTCAATTCAATTGCAGATACTCTCTTCAATTTCTGAGAGAGATTTTTATTAAATTACTAAAGAAGTTAAAAGCTAAAAGAAAAGGATTTAAAAATAAAAAAACTAGAAAAATAGTAAATAAATGTATAAATAATAATAGAGTTTGCCCTTTTCTGAAGAAAACGAACTATACTTTCTGAATAAATATATCTAATAATAATAATAAAAAAAATAATAATAACTAAGAATACTCCTGGTTTATATTTCAATTATATTTAAAATTAATATCTATATAAATTAATTATATTATCTAAATAATCAATTTCAATTATATAAGAGAAATTTGTTATCTAAATATCTTCCTTCGTTTATTTGTCTGATTTGTCAGTTAATTCCAATTGTTCAAAATATATAATCTTTCAACTAAAATTATATTCGATTCTTTGAAATCATCTTTTTTAATCTATTTTTGTTCACTGCTGTTAGAATTGTTAGAATGTAACCATTTTTAAGTTTTTATTGTTAGCTAGCTTATTTTTTTATTAATCTGTAAAACCTAATCATTCAGATTATTAATCCTCATCAGAATGACTGTAATCCTATTTTGGTTTAATGATAAATATCAAAATTGGTTTAATTAATTTACCTTATAAATAGAATGTTATGTTATCCTCTTTTTGTTGAGGAAGACATCATATAATTCTTGAATAATATAACCATAATGCGATGATTAACTCTTTCCATTCGATTGCAGCCTTGTTAATCTTATTATATTAAGTATTATCAAAATGATTTATTGATTAGATAATAAGCATTAAAAAAAAAGATTTTTATATCACAATAAACTCTTGCATATAAAAAATTAACAAAAAGTAAAAAAATTAGAAAGAACTCTTAATTTCGCAGATCTAATTGAGAGTAATTGGAAAGAAGATATTAGATTTACCTAACCAAAAAGAAATATATAGTAGGAGATACTCTTTTACTTAAACTATAATAAAATAGAATTAAGTTAAGTATAAATTGTCGATAATTTTAAGTTTAAAATACAGCTATAACAAGTTAAGTTTCATAGCAGTTAAACTAACATTTTAAATATACTCTTAAGTATTTCCTATCATATTAATTACTAACTAATATTACAGTCCATTTTAAAGTCCAATAGATCAATGAAAAAAATAATTAATAATAACAGTATAAGTGGGACAAATGATTTTAGAAAGTTTTTATAAGTCCTGCTTGAGAAGCTGAAAGTATATCCACAATAGAATGAGAATCTCTTATAGGTAATACAAGAAGAAATAGAGATTAACAAGCAAGTATTTAAGAAAAGTAATAGCTTAAGAATAGTGAAAGATTAATCCAATTATTCTACTGAAGTAGTTGACCATATATGGAGGTTTATAGTCTAAGAAGAATTACGGTAGAATCCTCGTTAAAAGCTATATTTTATTTGTCTTATAAGTTCTATGTGCTAGTAAGATGAAATGTTAGGCTTTTAAATCAAGCAAAAGGAAAGCCAAATATTTGATTCCATTTTGAAATGGATTTTAAGTGCATGGTCTTATGATCCTGATGATGAAGAAATAAAAGAATTAGAATATGAAGAGGAAGAAAATGATGCCGTTTCATAAAAGCAAGCAGAAAAATCCTAAGCTAAAGATAATGAAGTGAATATCAATTTCAGTGATAATAATGATAATGAATAGATGAATTAACAATCTAACTTAAAGAACCTCTAATTCAAAGAAATATAAAGCTCTGAAATAATTAGAAAGAAGCGAAATTAGTTTAGGGAGTTTAAAAAAATTGCATGTCTCAGGTTTAGTGGTTAAATACTAGGTGGATTGGATATTTAATAGCTCAATCTAATTCTCGAATAGTTGAATTAGAAATTTTAAAATTTAATAGAGGAAGATCTTTAAGACGCTAAGCTTAAAAAGAATAATTACTAATCAAAGGATCCAAACAATGCTATGATTATGGATGTAAATGAAAGTAATATCTCTGAAAGTATTAGGTAAAGTGATTAGCGTTACTAAAATTAAGACGAAATTGTAAGTGATTTAGTTTTGAAAGAAAAGAATTCTTAAGCAGGAGAAAATTCACAAATACAAAACACTATTTACCGTTCAGATAACACTCTAAACAGCCAATAAAATATGTCACTCTAAAGCATAGATTCAACTGTATATGATAATGAATTTATAATAGATTGTTTGATTTAAATTATTAAGCATTTAGAAGAGGAAAGGGTAAAATCTAATCATGTTGATTAGTGTTTGTTATTTACAAAAAGTTCTTCTCTTCGAATTGAGAAGATTCGTAAGGGCAAGTAAGATTTTCAAATTGTAGTAGGGTTTAAATTAACATTAAGAAGAAAAGAAACTTTTGATTTGCTGAGAGTGTACGGTGATCGCAATTCTTCATCCAATCAACATGAAAATCTTATGAGAGTTTCTCTAAAAGTTAATTAAAATAATAAAAACTCTCTTATAGACATAGATCTCTACAACCAAAAGCAAATTAAGGAAACCTATACTCTAGATTTGGGAGAAACTAAAACATTGCAATAAAAATGGATTTCTCTTTAGATCATATTTCCCTTCCAACAAAAAGAAAATGTAATTTTAAGATTTTATAAAATAGAATTGATAAAAGAATTTTAAAAATAATAACATTTGCCAGTCAAATCGGTATTAAAGCAGAAACATTTACAAAAATTTGTTTATTTTTTGTGAAAAAGAAAATTTAATAAAAGAAAAAAGATACTAGTAAGTGTAAGTTTATTATAGATGTGATGATTCTATTAAAAAGAAAAAGTTAGAGATGTATGAAGATTTATATATGATTGAAAAATCTTCGAAAGGATATTTATTAAGAATACACAGCAACACAAGGTTTTACACAAAAATAATTAAGGTGCTATTTTGGGCAATTCCCAATTATATTGATTGACAAAAAATCAAAAATTAAATTAAAGATTAAATTAAAAAGTAAACAAAAAAGAAGCAAAAAGATAAGAAAGAAAGAAATTGACCTTAAATAATCAAAGATATTTGTTTCATTAAAATATCTCAGCAAATTCTTTTATAGATTTCAAAATAAACTAAATTTAATTAAATTATTATTATGAATAATTCAATTTAAATTTTATTAACCCTCTTCTAAATAAATTAAATTTATATAGGTCCAATTCATAGTTACTGATTTTTACAAAAAAAGTTAAATAATCGCTTCCAAATAGTCACTACCTGGAAACTACCAAATATATTCTTATAAACATGTGAATGTAATCGTTGGAGACTCAAGCAGTGATATTAAACAAAGCAGCATTGTTTAAGTAGCATTTACTTTTAAATTAAGGAGTATATAAAAGAATTTATTTTATCTAATTAAAAGAATAATAGGAAAAGTGGCAATACTAACACTGAGTACCTGTTCAAACTTTGTTCCCTTAATTTTGGCAAAGAGTTAAAACACTACAAATTGGGAAATCTCACATATATCAATGACATTCAATAATCATATATTTTCAGCTAAACTATTTCTAAAAGATTTCATACTCTATGTTTAAATATTGAAAATCCTTCAAATAAATAATTCAACTATTACTCAAAGTAATAAGAATTTGATCAAGAGTTTATTATTTCTGAATTTAAAGAGGCAGAGATCAACGATCATTTTAATTTTACTGAAAGACATGAAATAAAAAATTAAAATATCTTTACAAAGTTATTCAAATTTAGTGATAAATCTTCCAATAATTCTTCAGAAACTTCTTAAGCAAAGTCTTCTTGGAAGATTAATGAGATGAAAATGACCTACATTAATGTTAGATTATATCAATACAACTACCCATTGAGTGTGTTAGAAAAGATTGGAAACATGGACATTTTTTATTATATCTTAAAGAACATACTAGATTATGATGTCTAGCAAGAAAAGCATAAAATAGAAACTAAATTTAATATTATGAAAGGAATCTTTGATATCATGCAATAGTTTAACTACTCTCACAAATATATTTTATAAAATCTCGAAGCTTTTATTAATAACCTGTTTAATGAAGGAATAATTAATGATGAGTAAAGGAAATCTAGTATTTGTTAAACAAGAAAAATACAACTTGAATCATATAATCAATTTTTTATTGAAAAAAATGGATTTATCCTCTTGCAGAGTTTTCTTAAAGATGTAATGATAATTTGATTGCTTTTTTTTGGTAATAAAATATTATTTAAAAACAGAATTTAGATGTCTTTAAAGAAGAAGACTTTAAAATAGCAGACATGTTGATTAAGTACTATGAATCTTGGGAGTTTGAAGTGTAAATGCTATATAGATGCTTTGTTAATGTCATCCTCAATTTCGATATCATTTCATGCCTTAATTTAGAAAACCAATTAATCATTTAAGAAAAGATCAAGTAGGATGCCTTTAGAATATTTAATGCTGAATTATAAAAATAGAATAAAATTGAATATCTCTTATGTTCTTCTATTAAATATTATCTAACAGATTTATATAACTTTATCCTCAGTGGTAAAATAACTCAGACAGGAAAATAAACAAGTAATTTAACTTCTAAATACATCTAAGGGCTTAGCAATTAGAATAATAATTTCTCAAATTAATTAAAGTAAAATTAAATAATATCTTTTTAAGTAATTTAATTAAAAATCTATTTTAAAAAATAGCTAAAAAGAAGATGAACTTTAAACAGTTTCAAGTGATACCTCTTCATCTACCTTTTAATTCTAAGCAATATAATAAAGATTTATTGTTGAAGACAAAGATATTGCGAAAAGGATAAGTGAATTTAAAGAGAAAGAACAATTGGTTAAAAGTCTGTTTAACATTATTTATCATATAATTGTAGTTAAATAAGTAAAAGATGACCCTTAAATTTTCCAAAACTAATTGAAATCTCTCTTAGCCTATTTAAGTTATTTGCATGAAGTTGGGAATAAAATTGATCGCATTATTACATAATAAAAGCTAACTAATTAGCATTCGTGCACTTAGGTTATAGACAAACTAAATTCTAACATACCAAGAGTAATGAACATTACTAATTTTGTGCCATAATAAATGAGTGCATTCAAGACTTAATCTAAAAATATAAAAACTAGCTCAAGTTATAATAATTTAAAAGACTATGGAGAGTAGTAAACAAATTTTGGTGGTAGTAACTAAAATTTATATAATGCAGCTAAAAGCATTGCGAATGATAAGTAGCAACTAATTGGAAAATCTAATGCAAGTACTAGTAAGATTAGAAAAGAATCTTATTCATAGGATAGTTGTTAAAACTCGAATATACCAAGTGAAACTAACTATTCCAATTAATGCGATGATGATTTAATTAGCTAGAATAATTCAGATAATTCCTATTGTAATCAATGCCATGCGCTGCACTAAATTGAAAAATCTCCTCACGAATTTATTAAATTGTAGTATAGCTTATTTGTCAAAGAAATCATTTACATAATCCGTCGTTTAATGGTTAAAACAAATAAAATTGCTGAAGAGGAATAAAAAGAAGAAGAATTAAAATCTAAACAATCAAAGGATCACAAGTAAGTTAACTAAGAAAAATAATATCTTTTTAGACGTTAAATTACATCAATCTTAGTATAGAATGAAGAAATGGTGTAAATAAATTCTTTATAACAAAACCTTTGGAAATCAAATCCAGTTTAATAGGATTTTTAAGAATATTCAACTGATGCTGACTTCCTATCAAGTTCAAATTCAACTCAAAAAGGAGCTAATTTTAACCTTATATAGCATAGATAGTTTGATGATCTCCATAATATGGTTGGAGTAAATAGAAGTGAGGATGATTCAATTACTCCAAGAAGTGATGGAAGCTCATAAATACGCTCAAGAAAGGGCACAATTTAAGGAAAAAAGAAAGATAATTAATTATAGTAGCAGGCTAATTCGGGAAGTAATAAAATTATAGCTGAAACAAGTGAATTTGCAAAGGAGTACTTATATCATAATATGCTCTTTAGATACAAATATTTAGATATAATAATGGAATTAAAGTTAAATCTTATTTCTAAAGAGTACCAATACTAAGATACTGTCTAGCGCTACTTAATCGATATCCATTATAATTTTTATGAGCAATTTAAATAGTCTGTTGTTGATGATTCTATTCAATCAAAGGCAGATGTGTATAATAATTTTTTGAACCAGCTTATACTCCGTTTGGGAGATAATCTTGTAGAAATGGGTCAAAAGAGCTCTAAGTCTTTTGAGGAATTTTATTTTAAGGAATTTATTTCATTAGAGAAGTCACCATTAAATTAGAAAAGCACTGTATTCAATTTATTTACTAATAAATTTGAATAATTTAAATATGAAACATAAAAAAACATCATAACTACTTTTTATAATAACATCCCCAATATAATCACCAGAAAAAATTTCAAACGCCAAGAGTTTTTATACTTCCTTAAAACAATCATTAAAAAATTCAAACCCTCTGAGAATGAGATCAAATTCAAATAAACAATTATTAGTTAGCTCATAGAATCCTATCTTTATTATAGTATTAAATTTAATGATAATCCTCGATTAATTTTTGAAGAAATAATGGCTATCCTTAATCTTTTTCTTTATCCTTCTAAATTACATACAAAATAGCCTTAAGAAGGAGCTAATACAAGTTTAGGATGTTCAAATGCTAATGAATATAATAATTAAATGTTTTAATAAGGTCCACCTTATGAACATAATTAATTTAATTAAGATGTTAAAAATACTTCTCCTGATGTTTCTAATCTAGACTTATTTTTAATAGGCATTTATGAATTGTTATCAGTGAGAATTGTGAATAAAATTGAAGATAAATCTTAAAAAATAAATCTAAAATAGTTTAATAGTATAATAAATATAATTTTTATAGTGGAATACATCCTAAATTACCTAGAAAATTAAAAAATAGATAAAAATAGGAAAGAATTACTCATCAATATTATTAAAAAATTTATTAAATTTGGTGTTTCTACAAAATTAATTTACAATAGTGATCCTGCTTTAAGAGTTCTTTTATAATCCAGCTTCCAAACTGATTAATAAAAAGAAAGCCTTAAATAAATGTAATTTAATTTTGGTGGAATTGATCAACTAAATGGTGGAGTAGTTCGTAGTACAATCAATGTAATTTTTATGCTGATAAAAAAATTATAAAATTAACAACAAGATCAAAGTTTAGATATAGAATCCCTTTTGGATCAGCTTAAAACCACTTTCTTAGTTGATAACAACTACACTTAAATTCATTTAACCAGTGACTATAATTTAAATGCAGCAGTTCTAAAAGAAAGGCATTTTAATTATGAAAATAGCTCCTCAAAAATTTTAAATCCTACTTTTAATAAATTTTATGGGATTGAACCTAGTTAGCCTTTAGTTCAAATCGAAAATCCTACTTCTCTATTGAGCGAACACCTTTCAATATATATTTTTTATAATTTGCTTAAAACTCTCAATAACTAGACCTTGTAATTTCTTAAAATTTTTTAATTATAATATTAAATTAAATCTTTAAATAAAATTATTATAGATAGACTGCAAATGCCCTCACTAAGCAAGAATTTATTAGCTAAAACTCTACACAATTAATAGTCAAACTAATTTCTTAAGCTCTGGTTAACATCAATAAATAGAAGAGTTTTGAAAATTTAAATTCTATCCATGTATTCTCTTAAAAACTATCTAGCTTTATTAAAAGGAACTCTAAGGAGATTTCATCATCTCTCTAAGAGTATTTATTTATCAGTTCTATGAATTTAAACTTCCTATTTACAGATGAGTATAAAACAAAAGAAGACATTGACAACTAAATATAATAATTGATTGAAAAATTTTAAGAGAATTTCGATTTATTCTATCAGTTATAAGATAAAATATTAAGTATTGGGTCGAATACTAATGGAGAAAAGATGTAAGAAAGCAGAAGTGATAGAGCTTCTAGCGTATCCACTTAGTAATCAAAAATATCTAATGAAATTTAATTAAAAAATTAGAAGCTTTTATTAGAATAGTTTAATTCTTTCTAAGAAAGTATTCAGAATGCAATAAAATACTAAGACAACAGAAATGAAGATATTTTATATTCTATTTATAAATAGATGCATAAAATAATAAAATCTAGCGATAACGAATCTGAAGGCTTTATATTACCTTTCATTTATATTCCTATCGTTAGCTCAATCGATTTTGTAATTTGCTTGCTTAACAAACAAATAAACAATCTAATTAAAATTCAATTATTTTTCATTTTATTATTGTAGGTATCTTCTATTGCTCCACTTTTATGCTATAGATTAATAATTAACTAGAAACAAAAGTTTCAATAATAAGTTCAAGAGCTCAAACAATAATTAAAACCTATTTCTATTTATTAAGTACAGCAAGCAATAGATCTTGCTTATGAATTCAATTATATGAGTACATTTTCTATCTATCTTTCAATAAATTTTGTTAAAATTATTTACTTTTTAAAATAATTAAATAGACGCTCAATCATATAATTATGATAAAATTTTTGCTAAAAAATGGAATTAATTTAGCAAAATTCTTGAAAGCCAAAAGGGTGTGTTTTATAGAGAATTTGAGGGATTCATTCCAGTTCAAACAATTTCTAAAAAAATTGATATATTTGGAAGAAGAGGACTGACCTACAGTAAACCTAGGAGAAAAGATAACTATAAAAATCATCATTAATACCAAAATGAATATTTTGAAAATTAAAATATTGATGAAAATATTATTGAATGCGATGACTTCTCAGAGTAATATAATTCAAAGTTAAGAGAGTGTAATGTTAATTCAGAAACTCCTTCAATGGCAAATTCAGATATGGTAATATTTTTATTCATGATTTGCTGAATTTTTATTTAGATTTTTTTATTTTATACAGTAATTTAATGAGGATATTGATACTATTAAACATGAAAGAGAAAAACAAGTTGAAGATCTATTTAGTAAAGTCTAACAACCAAGATTAGATTTGAAGATAGAAGGGGAATATATCTCTCTTACAAACTCTTACTTTGGAATAATCAGTATTTTTAAATCTAATGATGAAGAGTCTGAGATTATCTTTGAAAGTTAAAGTGCTTATAAAAGACCAGATATTGAAGTAAATTCTTAAAATTAATTCTAGTTAATAATATATTTTTATCTAATAAAATCAGATTTAGGAGAGAGATGACTATTAAATTGATATTCCATTACCAAATCAAGAAAATGTTTAATTTGAAAATGAAAAGACTAATATCAAAAGCTATAAAAAATACTTATTAGGATCTCTTGATCCTGTTTCGAAAGATCGCAAAAAAGTGCTTTAGATCAAAAACATTTTAGAAATTTATTGCTAAACCTATAATGCTTTAGAGAACTCAGTTGAAATCTATATGAAGAATAATAAAACTTACTTCTTTTTATTTTATGAAGAAAAAATTAGAAAATAATTCTTGGAATCGCTGAAAAAGATTTAAAAATAAAATAGAGGAGTCTATATCTTCTAAATAATCGAGGGTAGCTTGAGAAAGAAAAAAATAGCTGAGTATTAGAGATATTGGTAGGAAGATGAAATAACTAACTTTGAGTATTTGATAGCTCTCAATTCGCTTTCTAGTCGTTCATTGAATGATATTAACTAATATTATGTATTTCCTTGGGTAATTTAAGACTACGTTAGTGAAACAATTTAAATTAATGATCCAGCTATCTATAGAAATTTGGAAAAACCTCTAGGTAAAGAAACTTTATTTAAGTAAGAGTAAACTTAAATTTATTATAATAGGTTAGTTAAATGAAGAGAGGTATAAAGAATATCAAGAGAAATTTGATATGATGAACGTTCCTAAATATGGTCTATATGGATCTCATTTCTCTACAGCCGTTCATGTTATGTAAATTCAATTTTATTTAATTTTAAGTTGGTTCTTTTGCAATATTTTTTAAATCAACAGCTATTATTTAATCAGACTGGAGCCATTCTCTTCATTAGGAATTTAACTTTAAAGCGGAAAATTTGATCATCCAGATAGACTCTTCTTTAGCATGAAATAAACTTGGCAATCTTGTTATGAAAATAGTTCAGATCTCAAGGAATTAATTCCAGAATTCTTCTTTTTAAATGATTTCCTCGTTAATAGAGTATATTCTTATTAAAAACTAGGATTTTATATTAAATTAATAAATTATTTAATTTTTTTAAAATAACAGTCCGATTTAAATTTTGGTGAGAGATAAAGGAGATAGAATTAAGTAAATTCAAATTCCCAAAAAACATTTTTAAAAGAATTATTTTAAATTATTAGAATCCTGATTAATAGAATTTAAAAAATGATTTGAAAGTTAATCATGTTGATCTTCCACCTTGGGCATTTGAAAGTCCTCATTTATTTATTTAATTGTAAAGAGCTGCCATAGAGAGCAAATATGTATCTGAAAACCTTCACTCTTGGATTGATTTAATTTGGGGGGTTAATCAACAAGCAAAACGAAATCTATTCAATCTCAAGACATATAAAGATTAGGTAAATTAACTTTAAATTAAATTAGTCTAATTAATCATTAAATCACTTAAATAAAGATGTAAGCAAGGGTTAAAAGTATTTATGACACTTTGCAAGAATAAAATATTGGAAAATTAAAGTCTCTTATTACTTAAATATAATGTTTTGGTACTTTCCCAAATAAGATCTTCTCTACACCCCATCCAAAGAGAAATGTTTAGTAACTTCAAAAATAAAAACCTGATTAAAAATTATTAATAAATATTTTTGCTAAAAAGGGAAAATTATGATATCATATAAAATTTTGAAAAACT
The DNA here is from genome assembly GCA_000260095.1 of Tetrahymena borealis. Taxonomy (NCBI): domain Eukaryota; phylum Ciliophora; class Oligohymenophorea; order Hymenostomatida; family Tetrahymenidae; genus Tetrahymena; species Tetrahymena borealis. Next base: position 119,349 of record AHAN01000963.1, read on the forward strand.
GCATGGTAAAAACGATAAAGCAAGATAAAGTAGTTAAAGATTAGATAAATCTTTAGATGATAGTTCTTAAAGAGATTCAAGAATGTCAAAATAAATTAGTGAGATTAGATAATCTAATTAGATGGAACCAGCAAGAAAGAAATATAGTATGAACATAGAATTAGATGAAAAAGATAACACTAATATCTTCTTCTAAATTGTAAACAAGGATATATATTTTGTTAAAAGAGATTTATCTTCTAAGGATTCTAACTCTATTTATGTAACCAAGAGTAAGCTATTCAAAGAAAAATAAGAAAGAAATAAGTCTAGCAAATCTGTAAAAATAGAACATAAAATAAATGAAAGAAAGAATAGCATTAATTAGTATTAGAATCTTTTTGCTTTCTTTGATGGAGATATTTTCTTTGTAATCAACTAGAAATCAAACAACGTTGAACTCTATTTTAAATTTGAAATGGCTTGCTAAATGAGTTTTTCTAATGTAAAATATCTTATGATTTTAAAATTAACCCTTTGTCAATTAATGTTGTAAATTAATAAAAGTAACCCTTAACTATTGTTAAATGCATCAACAATATGAATAGCGGTGTGTTGGTTTCAGTTGCAAACTCTAAAATATTCTTAGCAGATTTTGATATAAGACTCCTCAAAAAATCTAAAGAATAGCTCAAATAACTTCATATAAGAGATAACTCAGTATTTAAAAATATTCAAATACTTTATGGGCATTATTCTCCCATTATTTTATTAGAAGTTTGTGCTAACTTAGATATAATTGTTTCCGTTGATTAAGTAAATTTTTTCTGTCAGATTTCTTCTAATAAATTTTTAATATCCAATTTTTTAAATAACAGGAAATGTTTTTCTTGATTCATAATTCTGATGGAAAATGTATTAGAAAATATAAACCAGAAAGCTTTTTGAGAAATATGAGCAAAATGACTATAAGTCCTGATGGTTATATCTGCATCTTATGTCAAACAGAAAAGGTTGGCTAATCTAAAACTTTACTGAGTACTCTTTGTTTACTTGAGTAATAATTTTTAAAATTATTAATCAATAAATTGTTTACTTTCATAATAAATTTATTAGTATCAACTGCTTAAAACTATATCAGCATACAGTGAACAGTTAAGATGATGAAATTATTGATATGGCTTTTATTAATTATAAGTCGATGGTAAATTCTATTTTAAAGATAAATTCCAATTTTAATGAATTATTTTGCAAATTAGGTTGTCTGTAAAAAATAAAAATTCGAGATTTGGGATTTGTTTCTCTATCATTTTATTGATGCTGCTAAAGGAGTTAGATCAAAATATAAAAAAATTTAAGCCTTAGATTAGTGTATATACAAAAACATAGGACTATTTTATGATAGAAGTACTTTTTTTAAATAAATAATTTTTATAGTATAATCAATTTAATTTTTAATTAGATACTCTTATCATCTATTTCCTTCGTAGTCATTGCTACGGCCCAGGTGATTCTTAGAAATCATACAGAGACTAATTTATTTCCCTAGTTACATCAAAAAGTAATTCATTTTTTAAATTCATAATATATTTTGCTTATAAATTTGTTTATTTTAATAGAGCAAGATATTATAAGCAAATTAGACTGGGCTTGCATGTGACACTATCAAAGATTAATTAATTTTGTAGTAATAGTTGTAATAAAAAATAAAATCACTAGATAGAAAATTTAAATAAAAATAATGTAAAAATGGACAGAGTAAATAAAATGTAACTAAACCAACAGATAACAAATGAAAGAAATAAATATGAAAGTGAGTGAGTGAGTGAATAAGTAAGTAAGTAATTAATTAAATAAGTTAGTAATTAAAAAATTAATAAATAATAAATATTTCAAAAATAATAGTAAATGTAAATATAATTACTGCATTATATATTAAAATCATAACAAAATATCTCATTCATAATTTAATTAATTTATTAATTAATCAATCAATCAATCAATCAATCTATCAATTTATCTACATTAAATCTTACTTTATATGTTTGTATCCATCCATCCATTTTTTTAATTTATTTTTATTAACAAATATCAAAAATACTACTAATAATAATTGTGGGCTCAGTTTAAAATTTTAATTACTCAATATACATACATTTATTTACTTTTTTACTCTTGGAAAAGCTCTATACAGTTATATTTTACATAATTTTATAATTAGTAAGTAAGTAATAAGTTATTATTAATTTCAAAAATTAATCTGAAATTTTATAGCAACATTTAAGTAAAATTAATTAGAAATATAGCTGAGTTCCTTCATTATTTTTTCTTTTTAATTTAGGATCTTATCAAGCCTTTCTATTCTAAATATGCAAATTGTTTTCTGACAAAATCATAATACTTATTAAAATAAAATTTAAATTATTCTTAGGTAATTTAAAGCTTAAATGAAGGTTTAATAGGGGCATTTTATATTTAAGAAGCTATTTTAACTCTAAATTCAAAGAATGGTAAATGATCTTTATTCTTTTTTCCTACACTATTACTAATTTATTAAAGTTGCATTAAAATGTTGAAGTTTGGAAATTTTAAGATTACCTCTTGACGTTTCTTAATCTATTATTATCTTATTCTTTCTGCCATATAGAATTTAGCATGTTTGGGGGTGTTATAAGCATCAATCTTGCTCTTTCCATATTTATTTAATTCCTGTTTTCAGCTATAAACTTTTATTATAATTTATCAAACTATTCAATATTTTATTTATGTTTTTATCTTATATATCTTAGGACCATAAGCATTACTTTCTTTTTAATAGCTGTTTCTGCTTCCGAAGCAACTTTCATTGCTTATTCATTAGCCTTAACTATTTCTAATCTTATTGAATATATGTTTGGAGTAACGATATCATTAGCATGAATACTATAAGGTAGCAAACTCTTTGAAAAGTCAAATTAGAAATTTCTTTATTTAGCTAATTCATTTAATATTGCATTTTGTTTCATAGACTTTATTTTAGATTTACTTTTTAAACCTTCATCAATTATAGTAACTTCTTCATTATCTTCTTTATCAGTTTAATTAATAGTTACTTAAGAATTATTCTTACTGAGTTCATGTAATGAGTCTATATTATTTTCGATATTCAAATTTTTTGTTGGACTTTCTTTTCTATTATCAGATATTCTTACCTATTTTTTTTCGTGTATTTCAGTCTAACTTTAAATATTTCCATGCTTAATTAGCTCATTCAACTATTACCCATGTGATTTTGCTCCAACATTCCTTTAAAGAATTAGTAAAATAAATAATTTAAATATTTAGGGTATTGGGATAAATTATTATGCATTAAATATAATTTAGGGAATATTATTAAATAAGAAAAAAGTTAGAATTACAATGCAGCAAGTACAATACCTAATTTCGTTTATTATCTGTTAGCTTATTCGTTAATCATTTCTTCAATGTTTAAGTCTTTTTATTCAATCTTGTAGAAATCTGGAAGGGAAGACATTGAGATTGTCATGCCCCTTTTAAAATTCTCTTATTTTTCTTTATATGTTTCAAAATCATCATATTTTGCTTAAGCAACTGTAAAATCTCCACTAAATGTTCTTTTAAAACCATAAACAGAACTTAATTTATCTAAATTTTCTTTATAAATTTCTTCGTGCTTAGAGTCTAATACTCTAGTTGTGTTACCTTGTTAACATATCTTTAATTAAAAATGTATATATACTAAAACAGATTTTAAATAATATAATACATTAATAAGATGAGTATCCCAAATCTTTGTTAACTATTTAAGTTAAAAATTCTAGCAATTATAGCACCATCTCATGAATGTTTAAATTCTGATAATATTATTTCTCATAGTAAGTAATTTCAAAACTATTTTCGGGATGACTTTCCTTTTTATTATATTTAAAACTATCAAATGTACTTTCTTTTAAGTTTTTCTAATCCGAATTCTATAGATTAACTTTAAACACATAATTCGTAGGATCATCTTTTATTTTTCTGTTAAAGTATTCATTTTATGAAGGACCTTTAATATGATAATAATATTTCAAAATCTATCGATTAATAAAAATAATATTTACTATTGATTTACGAAATAACTTTTAAATCTTCTTTACTCGAGTTAAGTAAAAGAAATCATTTCTTGCCTTTGCTAATGCTAATTTATTCAATAACAAAAAATTGCTAAATGTTAAATAATTTTAAAAGTTCTATTTATACCTATTTATGCTAATCTTTTCAGCCCTTAGCATATCATTTCTGCATTTAAATAAGTAAACCAATTCATTCTTATGCTATTTTAATTATGGCTAACAATTTAAATTTTCTCTAAGTATTATTAATATTCTTTGCTTTTTAAGAGTAACTCCTATCTCTTTTAATCTCTAGCATCTTTTCTGTTATAAATGTTATAAAAATATATTTAAAATTAGAGCTTTTAATTAAATAATATTACTTTTATTATTCAATATAGCTCTTTCTTTCTAATACACTAACTATTTTTTCATCACGACTTGCAAATCTTTATTATTGACTTTCCATTTTTTCTAATAGTGTTTCTTCCTTTTTAATTAAATACTTATTTATAGACATATTTTAAATTAGAAATCCAATTTACATTAGGTTTCCATTTTTGTTTTCTTAAAAAATCATTTGATTAAACACTCATTTGTTATTTTTAAGGGGTACCAAGATTGGAAAGTGAAGCAAAATTACTTTTAGGAAACTACTATTAGATGATACCTAAAGTTTAGCTAGAATTAATTGGAGTCTTAAATGCATCTGAATTTTGTGTGCTATAAAAGTCAGTTCTTGCTTCTTAAAACTAATTATTGAGATTTAATTAATACAGCTTTAGGAAATAATTGAAAAGTTACTATTTATCTTGTTTCAAAATTAGCTTATTATCTTTTCCTTAGAAACTCATCATCTTTCTCTCTTACATACTTGTAAATATGCTTTTTATCTTTTTCTAGTAAATCAGCTTCCTTATATTCTTTATAAATCTAATCTATTTCTTGATTAAATATAGATTCATCTAGGACTATTCCCTTTTTTTGTTAATTAGATTTTGTCCTTCTGTGCTCAGCTCTTTATTATATTTCACTTAACCTTTCTTATTTTGTCGAATTCTCACTGTATCTTTATGATTAGGCTGCTATCTCTTAATTTTTAAGAAATCGATTATTATTTATGGTGAATAAATTTTAAATACGTTATGATTTAATATTAGCTGTAGGTTCTACTGAGTCTTTTATTTAATTCTTAGGTATTTCTTCAATTAAATTATCTGGTTAACAAAATTCTTCATACTTTAAATCTAGTTTATCTTGAACAGTATCAAATATAATTTTATTATTAGAAAATTCGAAAAATGAAGTCTATTTATTGAGAGGTTTTTTTATAGAACTTTCATAAAAATTAGCACTACTTCTTTAAGTTTTTAATTATGAACTTTAACTCTTCTATTTTATCACAGTATCAAATTGATTTTAGAAGTTAGTTGTAGCTCTATTTAATTAAAACAATTTATAATTAGTTAGATCATAATTTAAATAATATTAACTACTTATTAGAGGCAGTGAGAGGTCTTTAATTTAAAATTCTTTTTTATTCTAATTCTAATTTTATTAAATCTGTCTTAACTCCTTATTTATAAAGCTTCTCAGCTACTATCATTTCATTATATTTTTGTTTAAGTTGTGGATTTATTTGTTGCTATTTTTTATCTACTGATTTACTTTTTATTGTAAATAACGGAGGTTAAGATGCAGATCTTATTTCCATAAATAAAGGTCTCGTAGATTTTAAATTTTATTGTTTTTCAATAACTTCATCCTATTTTTCAATTTTAATATCTTGTTATCTAGGTGTATTATATTAAGAAGCACTTGAGAGTCTAGATCCTCTAGAATGCAATTGAGAATCTTTATCAAAGTTTTTCTTCAACTTTATTTCAAAGTATTCTTAAATTTTAGCAATGTTTTACTTTGCGTTTTTAATTAAGTTTAATTTAAACTCTTTTAAATTTTTATAGGCTAATTAATTAGTTGCTTTAGTAGATATAGCAACTGTAAAGTGATGGCCACATGCTACGTCTACTACTTTCATTGAAGTAAACTCCTCAACTAATATAGGATAATTATAATCATTTGAATTATCATGCCCAAGGCAATTTTCTTTACTTTTTATTAAAAAATCAAAAATGGATATTAATTTTCATAACTAATAAGATTACTTCTATCCCCAAGTATACAAAAAGCCTTTTTAATCTATGGCAGCATTATGATAGGCATATGAGGCTATTTTTATAAAAAACGCCCCAGCTGATATAGCTTGATCATCATACTTAAAAAAGCTAGAAATTTTCTTAGGTCTCAAATAATCCTAATTTATATTTTAATTATTTTTATTACAAAAAATATTTAAGTTAAGTTTTATGTTTTTACTAATGGAAGATCTTTTCTTTTTTCATGTTTATAATATACAGTTCTACCCCAAGTAAATATCTCCCCTTTATATGTAATTGCACAACTATGCCTATATCCACAACTTGCTTAGATAATTCTGTGTTCTTCAAGAGCTTTTACCTATTTATATTTTATGGTATATTTAAATTTAATAAATTTTAGAAACTAATCTATACCTATTAAGGATCTACAATCATATAATTATACCCTCCATTTACACTAGAATGCCCTAATTTGCCATCACTACCATCTCCCCATGAATAAAGTAAGCCATCTTAATCCCAAATCAAACAATGATTCTTTCCACAAGCAACTCCTTTTATTTATTTAATCTAAAAAAAACATATAACTAAAATTATACATCTAAAATTATTTAATTACACTGATAGGTAACTGAATTTAGAGTGGTTTCTCTGTTTAAATAATATTTCTCTATCCACATCCTAGTCTTCCTTTTTATTTTATTAATAATATAGTTATAATTATCTTATTAAATTAATAAAATATTACCTTTATCTTCCTTTCCAAATGAGAACAATTTATCATTGCAAACCTGCATAGATTTTAAATAGTAATAGTAAATATAACTCTTAATATTAATTTTTTTACTATTAGAGAGAAATGATCACCACAGACGATACTCTAATAAACAGTTCTCCTGATATTTATTGATAGAATAGAATACTTTAATATAGAATTACTTTATTGAAAAGAATTTAACCTTTCATATGATTCTTATGAGGATATAAATATATTTTTCTTCAACTTCAACATTGAATACTAATGAATCTCCTTCATAACTTATCCTATATTATTTAAATAAATCATATTTATTTTATTTCTATTTACAAAGTGATTTTAACCTAAACATCCATATTCTGTACTTCCCCAGCAGTATAGCTTCTCAGTGTCTTTTGAATAGTAAATTCATAATTAATAGATGATATATTGAAATGAAATTTTATGACAAAACAATATATTATAACTAAGCTCTAATTATTTTAGCTCATTCATTTAATTGTTAAATTTAAGCTATTTACTTGTTATAGCTAGAGTGTGAGTTTAACTAGGATAAGCAATTATAAATTATTTATCATTTAATCTACTAACGTTAAAAGGTCTATTCACATTATATTTCATTTTGTTAGTGCCTAATTGTCCATTTAGACTATCACCAAAACCCCATAATTCATTTTTATCTAATAAATACAAGGTTAAATAATTAAACTGATTGAATTTCTATACTAATTATTAAATACCATCTATCAGGATAACTGATTTGTATCCACATGTTACTTTTTAAAATTTTAACTTTCTTGGATCTATATGTTTAATCATTTAAATATAATCTGAATATGCTTCTTATTCCTCTTCATTTTCCATCTTCATAAGCTCTTCTGGGTTAAAATTAACACATTTAATCCTTTTTATTATTAAAACAATGTTATTTTATATAAGTAATATGAATTTAGGTTGAAGAAATTAGAATTTTAATGCTAAAAAAGAATCTTACACTTCAGAAAGGTTATACTTATAATCAGTAATTGGACACATTGAAGATTAACCAAAGTAGAAAACTAAAATTTAACAAAAAAAACTAAATAAATCAATATTTCTCTCTAGACTAACTGATCATACCTTAAGTCATCTTCGAATTAAATGGCTATATGAAGTTTCAGTTTATTTAAAGTCAAGAAAATATATCTTTTTAAAGTACGCTATGTGTAATTAAAATTTTTCCAACTATCAATTTGTTCAGTAGAAAAATCTTTTGGATTTTAATCAATTCGTAAAAAATTAATAATTAATTGCAATTTCGAAAGCAACGGTTGATAGATTTTATGATTAAAATGATTAGAGTTAATAATTGCTCCTAAAAAATTAAAAATAGAAAAATGTAACATAAATTTGTATATAATCAGATTACTTTATGTAAAAGAGTAATATTTAATATTTAAAATGAGAAATTATTATTTTATTGATAAAATTAAGTAGTTAATTTTAACATTTGACTCAAAAATATAAATAATTTTAAATTAAAGATATTATAGAATATAATTATCTTGAAAAAATAGATTTGATTGAATTAATTAAATCCCTTTACGATAACATATATCCAAATCATAAAAGACTTAAAAATCTGGGTGGATGGAATACAAGAAATAAATAGGTATCTTGATTTTAACAATAATCTATATAAATTAAAATTAACAAATATTATGTATGTATGATGTATGAGAGAATCACTAGCAAGCTCATTACCTTAATTCTATAGTATAAACAGATAATTACCATAATTAATTATCCTTCTTTACTTTTATATTTTATCAATAAAACCCCGCTAAAAGAGAGAGAAAGAGTGAGTGAGTGAGAAAGTGTGTGAGCAAATGAGAAAAAGAGAGAGCATAAGATCAATAAAGCTTTATATATATTTTGATTATATTCCCTTCATATAGATAGAAGCATTATTACTTCGGTTTTTTGGTTTTAGGAATATAATTAATAACATTTGGATAGATAACATTTAATAGAAAAAACTTAGGAGCCTGTTCATCCTCAATAATTCTTGTTGTGCGTATTTTATTCTTTAATGCTTAGTTAGCGGTCATGAGACATATTCTCCAGATTAGATTATCTACGATCATTGATATCTATATATAAAACAAAGAATGTTCTTATAAAAAGCTTTTAATAATTGTAAAAATATTCTCAAATTCAAGCACATATCTAACTAATATCGCTTGAATAGTCTCTAAATTCATTTATAGAATACAACAAATAAAAATTACTTTTTTCTGATCCTAGCTTTTTCTTTTCTCCATCTACCATTTTATGAATTTAACTTGATTATCTTTCCTTATCCTTTCTTACAAAGTCATCAACTTTATTGAATTTTACCCAGGCTTCTCCATCAGTCAACTTATCTAACTATATATTTATATAACATTATTATTATGATCTATGTTTTACGAGAGTTAAACTTAATGTGTAAGATATTGATTTACCTCCTCACTTATTTCCTTTTCAGTATGTCCACTCTTTTTAACTATCTCCCAAAATGTCATCCATTCATCTTCAGTTATAGAACCACTGTTATCAAAATCAACTGCTTTGAATAATTCATTAGTATTGATTTTAGCAAAATTTGATTTCCTTTTTTAATAAAATAATACGTTTATTATTTAATGTACATCTTTCCTCTTTGATAAACTAAATAGTTTAAAAGAGTAGTAGTAGATGCTAGGATATTCCTTCATCTTTTGATTACTATTAAACTGTAAAATTAGCTTACCAATACTTTATTGTTTCTTCTTTATCTATAGATTTTGATCCATCCACATCAATTTTTCTAAAAATTGAAAGCACCTTCTCTCTCAATTTAGGTGATAATCCCTATTTAATAATAATGTTAATGCTATATTATACTTATAATCATATTAACTTTTTGTAATAATAGTAGGTATAATATGATTAATGTTAAAGAAAATGTATTGATCAAACCTTCGATTGCTTAGAAGTTGAGCATCCCATAATATTTAAATACTAATCCTTTATAATATTGAAATATCTAAAATTTGATGATAATAATAATAATAAAATTGTGTTGAAGTTATTATTCTTTATATTTTATTGATTATTTTGTGAGTTGAATTAATTTTTTGAGTAACTCTTTCTAAACTAAAGACATAAGTAGATGTATTAAAATTGTTATAATATACCCTAAATTAAAAAAAACAAGCAAACAAACAAACATATTCTCTCTTATTTAATTAAAGGACTATTAATAAATAGTGATTTCTTTAATTTTACTCTTTAGTGATTAACTAACTGAACTATATCTCAATCTGTTTGCTCCTTATTTAAATTATAGTCATCTTTGATCTATTTTCTATTTCTTTAGCGATAGTAAATAAATAATTCTTTCATTTTATCTTTCTCTCTTTATTTTAATTTCTTTAAATTTAGATAAGTTTATCAATTAAAAGTCGAATTGTAAAAAATATAATACTTTTTAAGATTATTGTTAATAGGAGTGGTATGAATGAATAGGTTGCTACCTCCTTCAATAATTAAAATATTGATAGAATAATATATTGATTATTTAAATTGATTGTTAATAATTTTATTTAGAAATTAAAAAAGACTTTTCATAATATATAATTATTTACTTTTATAATATTTTATATGAAGTATATTATCAATTAGAAACAGTTAAAATTAATTTATTATAACTTATTGTTTTCTTTTTCTTATCACTAACAAGCCCAGCTAATTAAGTATCAACCTCGACATCTTTGTCTGCAGGAACTACTTATATTGATTTAATGATTTAATTGTCAGGGTAGCTTAATTTCAAAGGAAGTAAGAGTCCAAGTGCTGAAGATGATAATATTACTTACTATTTACCTTATAATATAATTTCATTAAGGATTTGAATGAATCCATCATCATTTCTAAGCACTGCATTTGTAGAAAAAAGACCACCAGGGATAAAAAGATTATCAAATGAAACAGAAGAATTTCTAATGTCGTCGAAAGAATAATCACAAATGATCTTTCTAATAGGTTTGGTTGGAGGGTAATTAAAAGTGAATACTTAAGAATCTTTATATTGCTTAACCCAAGAAGGACAAACAGTATATACGTTATTAAAAGATAGATTAAATTTTTAGATGAGTTAATCTATTTCACCTTGAGTTACTCCGCTAGAAATTGCCATTAAAGAAATTTTTCCTTATTTGGATTGAAGAGATCTTAAGTAACTTTATTTATTAAAAACATCTTCGAATGATCTATTTTGAGGAAGAGTGTTGAGAGGAGTTTCTTCAGATAAAAGTTCGAATATTCCTTTAAGATAAAATTTCCCTGAAGGATATTCTCTTTTAGTTCTCATGGGAACAAAGTTAATATCAGTAGGAGTATTTTCATTAAGGTTGAAATGAATGTTAGAGACCATCATAACAAATTCAGTTGAAGCATTAGGATCGCGAGCAAGTATTACACGAGGTTTGTTCTACAATTTAAAGTTAATAGAAGGAATTGAAGTGAATGTATCCTAAGGAATATTGTTAGCCTTCAAATAAGTTTAGAAAGTTTTAACTGCTGCTGGGCTACCTGTTATCTCTTGACCTAGGTAATCATTTAAAATCAATGATTAGATAGATAATTCTGTGCCAGAGCACATAAAAGCAATAAGTTTTTCACTATTTTGAGGGTTAGCATAGAAGTTTCTCAACTTTTAGAGAAATACCTAATTTTTTCTTAAAGCTGAAGAACTGGGGAAACCTCCTGGAATGTAAATAATATCATACTCCTCAAAATTCTCTTAATTAATATCTCTTGTTTGATCTTTGGGAATACGATAGGAGGGTTTGTAAAAGTCGCTAAGGATAACATCAGATACTAAACCATTATAGTCTATACCTAAGGTAATATGATTTGTTCCTCTATCTATTAAATAATTGTAGAAATAGTAGACTTCTTAATCTTCAACTCCATGAGAAAAAGCAAATAGAACTTTCTTATCTTATAAAGCTGTAGAAGAAGAAGGAACTGGTAGATTTGAAGGATAATTATCTCCGCTTCCTAAAACATCTCCAAGCTTATAAATATTTTCATACTTTAAGCATGAATAACTGCTTAAAAGGAAGAGAAGGCATATGACGGAGAGAATTTTGCTCATTTATTTAATAGACCAGAATGTTTTTTATTTGAATCAATAATAAAAGTTTAGATTGAGAATAATTAATATTTAATTAATGGCAACAATAGATTCTAATTTTTGTTCTGGAAACTTTTCTGAGATATAAAAAGCAATGAAAAGTAAGAAGATAAATTAATAATGTAAAAATTTGTTAATAAATATTATCTTCTTTTAATTATTAGTTTTAATAGATATTATTGGTTTTGATAGACAAGAAATTAATGTTTAAAGTAATGCTAATTATAAAAAATGGCTGAATGAATAAATATTAATTCTTAAAATAATTGAGAATAAAGCTATGCTAAATCTCTTAACTCCTATTTAAATAATTTTCTTTATTTATCTTTTGTTTATTTTAAATAGAGTAATCAATAAATTTCATTCAAAGCATTAATAAATATTATATTATAAAATCAATCATTCTAGAAATGTTCTACCAATACTGATTACTATTTTAAAATTATTAATTCATTCATTCTCCCTCTTTATTTAAATTAAAAACACTCGTATTTTGATCAGGTAAAATATTAGAGATAATGTCACTTACCTAATGTAATTTTGATGGTTTTTTTCTTTTTGAAAGGAAATTAATTAATTATACTTTATAAAATATTCTTTTATATTAATATTTACTTTATTTTACCTCTTTTAATTTCTTTTAAACTCAGCTTACATTATTAAGATAGAAAAATATAATGTTAATTACTTTCTGTTTTCATTAACTTGATATTAAACATAAATAAAAACTGAATATAAATATGGAAAAATTATAAGAGTTAGATATGATATGATAGTAATAATTATATAATACACAAATATGTTATATTTTTTATTTTAAATTAATTTAGTTTAGTACACAATCAAAAATTGAAAATTATAAGTTAGAAAGAATCATTAATGTTTGTTATTTTAGATGTTTATTTAAGTAATTATTAATTATCAGGGGCAGGGCTCTAAATAAGCAAGTCTACACCTTACTCTGCACATAGGGCAAGTTAATTATTCAGCCAGCCAATTTTCCCAACATGTATAGCAAGCAGAATGAGAGCAATTTGTGCTTCTGTGGTTATTTTTAGGAATCTCATAACATATAGGGCATTAATTATCTCTACTTTCAGAAAGTTATTCTTACCCTTCTTATCTCTTAGGTGTAATGTTTCTTAGTTAGTCATATTCTTTACTTGATTTCCTTTATTATCTTATTACTTCTCCATTAAAGTTAGCTAGCCCTCTTTAAGGATTTACGAGCATTACTTTTTAGTTTGGTTGGGTATTGAGAGATTATTATGGGGAAGAATATAATTATGGAACTTAAGTTAGAGATTTTTCATCCAAGTAGCTATTATTTTGATTATTTTTTTAGATAGAAATAGGGCTTATGCTTCTCTAAGATCCAAAAGAATTTCTAGAATATAAAATTTCTTTAAATGATTTTTATTATTAGTTTCCTTCTTCCTTAGGGGTTGGAGTTAGCTTGATTGATTTTTATCTATTATTTTGTCCTATTTCTAGTTTTGTTTAACTATCAGGTGATGATAAATCTTTACTTTTACTCTTAGAAAGATTAAATATACATTTTTATTCTAACGAAGATTCTCTAGGCACATAATTTTCGTTTGTTAATTAAGTTTAATGCTTACGGAAAACATCTTGCAAAAAATTAACTGAGCTTTCATTACTAACTGCAGATTTTATATTTAGAACCTTTTCAGGTCTAGCAATTTCAAAGCTATCTGATGATTCATCATCTGATCCAGCTCTAAACAGATTCATCATTTCATCTCTTGACCCTTTCATTATCAGTGGTTTGTTGAGACTAATTAAGGATTGTTGACTAAGTGATTTTTCTCTTAAATTAGAAAAGGTTGGTTCCTTTGAAACAGAACTTGATTTTAACCTGAGTACTTTAGGCTACTAATCTTAATCTGTCTAACTTGTATTTACATAACATTTATCAACACTCATTGGTGATTTTTATAGAGGGATTTGATCTTGAGATTCATTAATAATAATTTTTCTTTTTTATCTGATTAAATCGAAAGTGCCACTCTATTTAGAGTTGATAGAGAATTAGGAATTATAATCAAATGATGAATTTTAATGAATAGAATTCTGTACTTTAATATCATTCTTTTAATAATTTTATATATTCTCCACCTCCATTTAATCTTCTTCTACTTTGTTAATTTATGGAGTTAAATTCCTATTCCTTTTTAACAAATTCTATAAAAATGCTATATCTTCTGTATTATCTTCCTCAGTTTTTAAACTCTATGTGAATGATTGATTCACGTTTTTACTTTTTATTGGCTAATCATATAAAAATGGATTACTGTTACTCTCATTTTCTTAAATTAGCTAAAACACATTCTTATTTTAAATGTTCTGAGTCATGTTTTATTAAATCCTATTCATATTTCCTAAATTATTAAAGTTATTAGGAGACATTAGATTCTTTTAATTCTCCAAGAAGATATTTGTAAAAGCATTAGAGCTAGATTAAGCAGTAGATTATTTTATTATGTTTACGTTTCCCTAATTCATTTAGCCATTAAACTAATTTGGACTCAAAGGTAATTTCTTTTCTTTATCCATTAAAATTTATTTAAATGATCCATTTACTTTACGCTTACTGTTAGCATCTTAAGTTATCATTCTTTAATCAGATAGCGAAGAAACTTTTCCTTCCAATAGTTCTCGATCAGCAATATCTCTAATAGATTAGTTATTATCTTTCTTACCATTACCAATTTTAAGTATCTCATCAAATGAAGTCACTGTTGATCTTTTACCTTCAAAGAATTTCTAGCAGTCATGTAATAAATACTCTATAGAAGAATAATTCTTTAATATTGGTCGAACCCAACTTGATATTTACTCATAGAATTGATTTTAGCAAAAACGGTTATCACATAAGTAAATGCTACCATAATCATCTTTATGTCTTATAACTCTACCAATAGCCTATATTTAAATTAAAAAGTTTAAATCTCTTTTTAAAATATAATTAAATGAATAGATACTTAATTCAAAGCTCTAACTGTGCACAGGAAATACCATTCTTTTCCAGTAAGTACTTTTTCTCCATCTCTTTTTTCTTTTGAATTTTTCTTATCTAAGTAATCCATTTTTGTCATAACCCATGTATCAGCCGCAGGAGGAAAGGGAACGCCAACTTAAACTACAGATCTAGCAAGCTTATCTGTAAAGTCTATACCTTCAGAAATCTTACCACGGCATACACAAAACATTATAGCTCCTCTATCATCTTTTTCAGCTGCTATGCAGTATTATTTCATTGTAGATTATAATTCAATATTTGTTCTAGGTTCAAAGAATACATCTTTTAGCTAATTTTTAATTAAAAGGTAAATTGATTTAGTAAAGTTATTAAACATTAAATTATTGCTTATACTGTATTCAATCTTGAGATAATATTTAATTGTGATTCTAGCCAGGCATCTTATGCAAGTCTCATTAGAGAACCAGAGCTAAAGCATACAAGAATACCATTTGGAACAGATCTTGACAATGAAATTAAGAATTCTCCTAATTCCTCATAAACTTTAATACCGTTTGATCTATTATTAAATGAAAAGTTCATTTATTATCCTTTTGGGCCAACTTTTACAACACCTCCAACTAAACTCTTTTAAATATTTATCACATGAGAAGTTGTTGTTTTTACTTTAAATTCAATATTTAATTCCTAATCCCAAGAATTCATAGGATGAAGAGTACCTATTATTTTAAAATTATATTAAAATTAAAAGACAATAATAATAATTAAAGATTAAATACCTGATGTTAAAATGAGGGAATGAGGACCTTCTTTTAAAATATTTTAGAAGGCAAGAGAAGGGTCAAGACACCATAGGTTGATACTAGATTACTCTTATTTTGACATACTTTTGTTGAAATAGAACTTATAATAATTAGATAATTTTTATTAAGTTTATCCTTTTTTGAAGGCTAAATCCTACTCATACATATCTACAATACCCAAAATAAAACCAGCAAAGAAATCAATATTTTAGCACCTCATTGTTTACATGTCATTTATAATTAAAGATAGCTTTTTACTCACCTAAACTATTCTTTTCATGCTTAATTCCATACTGTTTTTGTTATTCATTTACTTATAATTATACTGCTCTTCTTCCATTTCTTCTTGTTCTTAGTTTTTTCCCTTTTTAGCACTATCTTATTAGGTGATAATAACATCAGGATGTTACGAAGCAGCTTTCTTAAAATTAAAATTGAAAAGAGTTGGTTGTGAAGCTACTGATTTGCCTTTCTCTTCCTTTTACTTTTTCAAATCAGATAACATTTCTTTATAATCATAAAACTTCTTATCAGATCCACTTGATTTTATTTCAGTTTTTTTATACTTATCATAGGATAGTAGCTTTTTTGCCTATTTTCCACCTTTTTGATTAACTAACAGCTATCCACCAATTTATTCAATCTTTTCAAAAAGGGTACTAACTTCACAAACAAATCCAGTAGTACCATCCTTTAATTTATCAACTTTTCCTTCTTTTTCAAAATATTTGATAAGATTTCCTATAGCATTAACTAATTATCTTGCATCTCTAATATCGTCTCTATCTGTTCTCATTTAAGGAGTTAGATTCTTTTCTAAATAATCTAATTCATTTAATGATTCTTCTACTAAATTCTAATCTACTTTATAGCTGGTTCCTTTTAGTTAAAAAATTAAATTATAACTAACTATATTATTATTCCCACTGGAGTTAAATAATAGCTTAAAGCCTTTTTGTAAATTAATAAATTAATACATCATACCTTCTTCTGCAGCTGATGGAACATTATGAGCTTCATCAAAAATAATTATTGAATCTTATAAAATAACTTAAAATTCTACAAAGCGACATTACTAAAGTAAAAAGCTATAAGGTAGAATAACAACATCAGCATCATCTTTAATTTCTCTTGAGTAATAATAAGGACAGAACTTTTTACATCTACCTTTTTCTTGTAATTCTTCTATATCTAAAACATCGTCCAGTACTTTCGGTTATTATTTACCTCCTTCACCATTATAGTTATAATATTAACATGTTCTACTCTTTATAGCATTTTTACATGCACCATTTAATTCTAAATCTTTCAAATTCGAATATTCTTTCTTCAAACAATATTAATCTCTAGAAGCTAAAACACAAACTTTGGGTTTATATGCCGTGGTTTTAAGTTCTCTCATAACCTTTTTTAAAAAACATTAGTTTTAATTGATTAATTCTAAGTAAGGCATTTATATTTCCATAAAATGAAATTGAATATTATGAAATTCATTTTAAAAAAGAAATCTATAAAATAATACATTATTCTAATCATTTAATTTTATTATCATTAAAATTCATCCTTTTTATCTTTTAACAAACTGTTTTCTTTACCTATTTTAGTTATGAATGAGTTCTTGAACAAAATAGAATTCTATTCGCAGTAGATTAGTTTTAATTTTCAAATCTCTATTTTCTAAGCCATCCTAATGCAGCACATATGAGAGATAAAGTTTTACCAGTACCAGTTGGGGATTGTAATAATGCGTTGCTTTTTGTATTTAAAGCCTGAACTACACTCTTCATATATTCTTCTTAAATGGCATAGGGCTTGAATGGAAAGTAAATTTCTACTCCATCTAAAAATAATTGCTAATGAATGAGCATCTTTCCTTAATCTAATTCAATCTCTCTTACACCCATCGTTTTTCTTTCTCCTTTAATTATTGGCTCCAATTTGGCCTTTGGGCGATTTTCTTTATCGAGATTATCACTACTACTCATCAAGGGGGATTACTAATGCAACTTTTTGAGAGTTTTATACCTATATCGCTAATCTTAATTTTTCTTTAATAAATCTATTAGTAAATTTTACCCTCTCAAGCCTTTTAATTTCCTTCCTGTATTTTTTATATTTAATATTTACGAATATTTCAAAAGGGGTGTAATTCACTTAAATATAGCATGATTTGTATTGATTTATATGATGATAAAAAAGCGTTTAGTTTTGGTTATTTGAATTATATGATCAAATATTTTTTTGCGCCAACACCTATTGATTAATTCTTTTTGGTTTTTTAGTTTGGAGCGGAAGATTTAATAGGAAATTTCTTCAATTTGGAGTTTCTATCGTCACTCTCCTGATAAATTTAATTAAGATTATATTTTTTTCATTTAACTATAAATTAATCAATCAAAAATTTTAATTGAGTATGATCAAATTTAACAGCTATAAAATAACTTTTGAAAAATTTCATCAAATCTATTTTAGATTTTTTATTGAAGAAAATACTATTATTTCTCAAATTAAATAATCATTATTAATCTTTTTTAAAATTATTATTAAGTATTTAGATTACTTGCTTAATTTCTTTTTAATTCCCTTTGAGAATTCCTAATTTTAGGAACAAAAAAATTATCATAAAAAGTATCATTTAAAATTTATGTAATTTTAAGATTAAATTATTTTGATGAAGATTAATTGTATCACAGCTATTTTAAAAATAATCATTCTTTTTTTTTAAGTTATCCTAAATAAATAGATAGATATAAGGTTAGTATCTCAAATATAACATTTATTAGTTATTGTAATTATGTTTATCTTTATAGAAGAACTAAGAAAATACTTAGATATTTTGTTGTATTGCAAATTTCAAATGTATCTAAAATTTTTAAATCAGAGTAAGACTTTCTTAAAGCAATTCTGATTCTTCCTTTATCAAAAAAAAAAAAAGTAAAAAAAAGAAAGAAAACAAATTAAATTAATCAAAAATTAGCTATTAATTAATTACTATGGCATCTTTTCAACAAAATTCTAGTTACTAATTCTAAAGTCAAGAGGATAAAATTTTGAATATTGAAATCATAAAAGGTACTTTATAAGTTGTTATAGTGATATTAGAATAACTTAAAAATAAATTGAGCTTGATAATAAGTGAAACTAAATATTTTATTTTAATCCATCTTTTTATATTATAATAGGGAGACTTTATTGGTTGAGTAGCGAAGATCCTCCAACGGATATCCACTATTTTAATATAGATAATAAGTTAAAATATTTAAAATACTACAAGGATTTTGGTCCTGCTTGCATTGCAAACATAGTAAATTTTTGTAGAGTTGTCAGAAGATATATATTCCATGATGATACCTATAAAGATAAGCCTTTATTCTTTCACTCTAGCAATGAGAAAGAAAAGCAAGCTAATGCAGCATTATTAATTAGCTCTTTTTAAGTATATTTTCTAATAGAATTTAATAGAAATAATGTGCTAACTTTTAAAATTAGGTTATTGTACTAAATAGATCTGCTGAGAGTGTTTGGGAAAAAATAAAAGATCTTGACCTGTTACCTTTTAGAGATGCCAGTTACAACGAAAGATGTGAGTATTAGTGTAGTGTAACTAAATTAAATTAATATTGATTTCTTATCTAACTACTAATTTTCATAATAGATACTAGATTGTTTGAAGGCTATTAGAAGATCTATTGATTTAGGATGGTTTAATCTCGAGACATTTGATATTAAATATTATGAAAAACTTGAGGATTAAGAGAGTGGAAACATAAGTGTAATCATTCCTAACAAAATATTAGCATTTAGAGGACCATTGAGCTAATATTACCAAGAAAAACACTAAAAATTAGTAAGAATAACAATAATTAAAATTTAAACTATTTTCATAATCTCTTTCAATTCATTTCATAATAATAGGGTAGATATTACAGAATAACGGTCAATTAATTAGTGATTCAATTAAAAGCTCTTAAAACTTCTACTGTTGTGAGATGTAACTCCCCAGAAGAATATGATAGAGAAGACATTATAAACTAAGGTATAGACCATTCTGATCTATTTTTCCCAGATGGAAGCTGTCCAAAAGATGTAAATAAATAAAACCAAAATAAAATTTTAATTAATATTTTTTAAATCTAGGATATTATTAATTAATTTATAGACATAGTCGATAATTCTAAAGGTTATGTAGGAGTTCATTGTAAAGTAATACTCTTTTATATTTTTTATTTGATTTACATAATATAGCAATGTATTTTTTATAAATTTTTAGTACTATTTAGAAATTATATTATATTTTTATATATATTTATTTTATTTCTTTAAAGGCAGGGCTAGGAAGGACAGGAACTTTGATTGCTTGTTATGCCATTTAAAAATATAATTTCCCTGCTCGTGAAATTATTGCTTGGATTAGACTTTGTAGAAGTGGTTGTATTCTTGGTAAATAATAGCTATTCCTTTTACATTTTGAGTAAAGTCTAGTCTAATAAGGTTTGTTTAAGTAAGAATAACCATTAGATATTTCTGAGATTAATAGTTAAAAAAGTACTACTGTTTAAATTTTGTAAGAGAAGCAAACGAACGGGAATGTTGAAGAATAGTTCAAATAATAAAACTAAAAGGAAAAAAAATCAAATCTTAAATTAAATCTATGGGTAATTTTTACACTAAATAAAATTTAAAATAAGAAATATTCTCATATAGGAAGTATTTTTTGTCTACAAATATTTTTAGCAAAATATCTTTCTTTTTAGAAAATATTTGCTTTCTTTTTATTTGGGGATATTGAAAATATTACTAATTTCTTTATTATCTTTTAACTAAAAATAGAGCTGCTTTAGTATGTTCAAAAAGAAAAATTTAGGCAAGAATATTTCTAAATTAAATCTCAATAATGTTGATTTTTATAAAGAGGAGCCTAACTAAGCTGAGAAACTACTAGAGTGTTAAAATAATAATCTAAGGGCTAAGTCAGAGTTGTCTAAATAATAAATAAAAAATACTTAAAATACAATAAATTTAACGAATAAAATAAAATAATGATTTAGTTCTTTTAGGTAAGAAAAAAAAACTAAATTAATTAACTTATTATATCAAATACTTTCAATACTATAATTATTATAAAATACTTTCTTTACTTTGTAGATATACTTATTTTTCTCTATTCAATATTATAAATTTAAATTTAGTTTCTTCAAAAAATTATTATGAAAATTTAACATAAATTTTATGAATTTTTTTATGTCTCTTTTATTAGAGGAAATAAAACTTTTCAAATCTATGATAAGGTGCACTTAGAAAATTTAATTTTAACCTTATTTAAATACCTTATAAATTTGATTATATTAATTAAGTAGTAGATTACTAAATAGTATTTTATTAACCTAGGTAAAATAAAAAAAATTTAAGAAGTATAGATCTTAAGCTGTAGTAATCTGGCAATGTTTAACGTACGTTGAATGGCTCATAAATAAATGAACAAATATTATCAATCTAACTAAATTTGGTTGGAAATAACAAAATTATTATTTTTATGGCATATAGCCGATAATTAATTGTATTGTACATCTAAAATTTATGAATAAATTATGAACGGTAAAAATTCAATAGGTCTGATAACTAATTTGTTGGTGATATTAATAATTTGAAGGAAATAATAAATTACATAATTCCCAATTTTTGTTTAACTTAATTATTAATAATTGTTATCTTTTCTAATTTTGTATAAAAAATAAAAGGGTATTAAAATAGCTTATCATTAGAATATTAAGCACCTAACACCAATTTGCATCCATTAATTTATTAAACTAAGCTACTACTATAATTTAAAGATAAAAAATTATATAAGATTAATGAGTGAAAAGGTTTTACAAGAGTTCTCAGCAAAGATTTTAAAGGCTAAAAATTTATATGAAGCTACTAAGAATTAATGTGACATGTTAAGAAGAGAAAAGGAAAAACTTGAAAGAGAATATAAATCAATTTATGATGTGAGAAAAGAAGCCGAATTATAAGAAGAGAATTTAAAATATTAGTATGAAAACTCTAAGAAATCCAACAAGGAAGAAAGCGAAAAATGTGCTCGCGAAATAGACGAGTTAAATAATTTGCGTTCATTAAAAAAGAAATTAAAAAGAGAAAAGGATATATATGAAAGTGAAATGATGAAAAACTCATTAGCTCTAGAAGAATTAGTGAAGTAAAGGATATAATTACAATAAACTGCAAAGTAGTACTCAGATAAATTAGAAAATATTACAGCTGAAAGAGCAGCACTTTAGGTAACAATATTATTTCGAATTTATGACAATTAATTAATGAAATGATGATAATTTAGCTGTTAGATAATTCAGTATAATTGCAGAAAAATCTAAAATTTAATAGAAATAATTTAAAAAATAATAAAAAAATATAATCTTAACAAATTTTAATTTTAACTTGCAATAATATTTATATTACTATTAAAATAGGAGGAATATGTTAAAACTAATAATGCTATTGAAGACTATACTATAAAAATTAAAGAATTAAAGGAGGAAATGGAAACAATGAAGGGTTTAATTTCTTAGAGTGTTCTAGCAGTAGGAAATATTCCTACATCTAATTAGAATATCAGTTAAAATTTGAATGGTACTAACTAACATATGAATATGAATGGAAGTCATAACTGATTGATTACTCACTTTCAAGTTGTGCATTTCTAATTAAATTAATTATCTTTCGTATTCCTAATCTAATATATATTGTTATTCACTTATCAATTTTTTATTTTTCAATAGCTAAATTCAAAGGATATTAATTTTAATTCAAGTTTCATTCAATTTATTAAATATTCTTATTAGTTAGTTATTTTTAAAATCTCAATAAAGGAAATCTAAAAATTCTACTATGTAGAATAAAAAGCATATGAGTGAGTAAATATTAAAAAAATAAATTTAATTTTAATTTCTTATTCTTACAAAAAATAAGTAGCCATTAGTAAAAACCATTTATTGTTGAGATAATTTATTAATTGACTGATTGCACTGTATTTTATATATTTAATTTTATTTAAAGGATTAAATAAATATTTAATAATATAGTCTATATTTTTACAATATCATAGAAGTAATTAAGTAACATTACTAATCTACTAGTAACACAAATTTATTCAATATTATTTTTTGTATTTTCACATATGTTTTATAATTCTAGTTTGCAAACAAATTAATGTAATTATTATGATTTATACCAATTCTAAATATTATCTAATAAGTATAATAGTTGTATTTAAAATAGGCTAATATTAATCAAATAATAAGTTAAATAATCTCTTTTTTTAACTAATTCTTATTATAGAAAAATGTTTTTTACATTTGATTATATTATTTAACGTAAATCTAGGGGTTGATATTCTTAAATTTATTTATATCCACAAAAAATATTATTCTAAAATTTAATCAGTCAATCAATAATGAATGATGTGGGAATTATTTGTAAACTTCTCGAATTTATTGTTAACTAATTTATTAAAATAGTAGAGTGAGTAAAGAAAGAAAGGAAATAAAATTTAGATTAACGAAATCTAATGTAAATTAATAAAAAGAAAGAAGAGAAATATAGTATTATGAATGAGGAGATGATTATTGTGTTTCAAAAATAGATTTAATACAAAATTGAGATATAGTAGAGTATTTAATATAAAGTCTAAAATTTAATATATACTCATAAATTTCTTTAATAAGTTTTAAAAAGTGTTGGAATATTATTATATGACTGGTGACTGGTTGATAGGAAGAGCTGAAATTGCTTCTTTATTTTGGTTATGGATTTAATCTATTTTCTATATCAAATTATATAGGTTAAATAAGCTATTGATGGCTTGATTTTTATTTTTTGGATTATTTAATGTTATTAAAAGATGAAATAATAGAATTGTTTAATAGTTTATTAAATTAAGAGACTCAACATAGGCCACCAATGTTTGATTTTTTCAATCAACTCCGCTGGTTAATTTTTATATATTATCAAATATATCCTCTTTTTCAATTTGTTTGTGATTGGTTAACTTTAGTATATAAACAAGCAATTTTTTCGTCAATATTAGCTATAATTTCGTCTGTATTAGCAGGAAGACCAACTTTTTCTAAGATATGGATTCTAATAGATCTTTATTATTCATATGACATAATTGCCTTTCTCAAATTATTAATATATTCATAGATGTTTGCGAGATCCCCGAGGACAGCTTCTTAATCTTAAAGACGAGTCTCATTGTTAATAGAAAATAACTGAATTGCTTTCTCGAGGAATTAAACACCTTTAATGAATACTTCATCTTTTTCAATGTTCTTATTTTGATTTCTAAGAGACATAGAACAATAAGCCATACCAATAATACGTAAAGCATCACCAACTTATTCGTCATTAGGGCCACGGATGTTTTCAACAATCATTTTACTTTTTTCGGCATATTAAATAGCCTTTTCGTATTATTCTGTTTAAATACATTGCATTCCTCTTGAGAATAATAAACGGCAGTAAATAGGTTCTTAAGTATTCTCTTTAAATAAATTTAAAGCCTCTTCAATTGTTTCTGCAGATTCCTTATGTTTAGCCTACATGGTTAAAAGGCAACTCTTATGTTCGAGGATTTGAGCAATATTAATTACAGAAATCTAAAACTAACGAGCTATTTCCTCTGATTCTAAGGTCAGTTAGAAGGAGGTACGGTACTATTATTACTTGTAATAAGTTTTAGCCATATTGAGTAATACCCACGAATAGTTATCAGCATTTTCAACAGTGGGGGTATGCATATATTTTTTAGCATTACTTAAAACCTAAAGAGCCTTTGTAGTTTAACCATTAGTACTATAAAAAGTACCAATACTATTTAAACAACGCATGTGGAGAGGGTGAATATTTTTTTGAACATTATCAATACATTATTGATTAGATTTTAATACTAACTCATCAAGACTATTAGATTCGATTTGGCTATTGCTATTTTATGAGATTTTATTCTCCCAAAGATTTAAAGAAGCAGCGAAAAAGGCCTCAGCTTATTGCATATTACGTAAATCAAAATGTAGGTTACCTAGAGTCTCATAGAGTATTGCTTGGCGTAAGGTCAAGTGACGCTCAGATAATTCATTTTCTTTTTATTGTTCCTTTGTTAGTTTTTAATCTTACTAAACTGAGATTTCAGAAATTAATTAATCTAGAAGGTAAGCAGCATTCTCCATGGCAGAAGCAGAATCCTTAATATTACCTAGCTTGTAATAGGTTTCTCCAAGAGTTTATTGGGCTACGACCATGTGATCGCTTTCAGCTTATCCGGCTTCTTTTAAAATCTGAATGGCTTTGATGCAATTATTAACAGTGGTTTGAGCTTCCTCTTCATTATAGAAAGCATCTTGCATTTAAACACGCATTAAGAGAGTATTTGCATATTCAATTTTTAAATTAATGATCTCTTATTCAACCTATTTAGATTTTTTTAAGTTAGCTCCACTAGAGAGAGTTTCAGTAATCTATTTCTCAATTTGCTTTAGAATTGATAATGCCTCATTTGTTTTACGAAGAGAATAAAGTGCATTGGATTTCTTTTGTAAATCTTATACATATCCAATATATTAATTGTTTTTATAAAATTCAGTCTTCAAATTAATTAATTCATTAATATTTTCTAAAAGTTACACTGCACTCATCAATTCCATTTATTCTTCTATTTTCTTTTCAAGCACTTAAATGCGCTTTTCACCCTTATTATTGAGAATGGAAGTGAAGAATGTGTTTCTGCTCATAAAGAATAAACCATTTCTTTGAGGATTTAAGGAGATGAAGTTATTGTTCATCAAGCGAGAAAAGCTATACTTTGATTAGCCAGATAATTATTAACTTGAATTTAAGGTCTATTTCTTACAAATTGTAATAAAATTATATTTTGACTTGTCCTTGGAGCCTACAGATGCAATTAGCTTTTGGAAATTAGCCTCTTTCATTGAAAAAGCCTTTTATAAATTAGAAGTAAACTTGAACATGTTATCCTTGAAGTATTTAGTTTTAAATTTTATTTTGGTATAAACTTTGTTAATAAGATTATTTTGTTAAAAAAGATTGGTAATTGGATTGTTTTAGATAATAATAAATAAAATTTCTTTGAAATTATTATTCTTAAAAGAAGGTCCTTCTAATTGATATTTTTCTTTTTTATTTGATTCGCCTTGTGTATTTCTTATTTTACTTTTAAATTAATTACAAGTTTTTGCATGTTTCCCTTTTGTAAATTTCAATGCATTATTTGCTAAGCAAAAAAAATTTAATAATTCACATTCTTAATTTACAAATTTATCTTTCGCACTTTTTAATGATCATAAATTTGATCAATAGTGCGTATTTTTTTTTCCTTCTGACCACCTTTTCTATCTCAAATTTGTCTTTTCTCCTCCTTTTTTAAATAATAAGGTAAGGAAATAATATTTCATGGTCTATAACATTTTTAAAATTCAAATAGCAAACCCTATAATAATTGCCATAAAAAACCTCAAAAATTGCTAAAATATAGTATTATAATTTAGTTAAATAAAATAAAGCTTGAAATAGAAGAATTCAACTAGAAAACTGCAATTTTTTATAAGGAGTTAGACCTATTTTCAATATTCCCTATATATACCTTCTACATGATCTATATTATGTTTGTAGAAAAGATGACTAGATATCAATAATAAGAAAGCCAGCTTCAAAGTTTTTTCTTATAAATTTCCTCAGTAAGAACAGTAAAAAATAATATTTTGTGATCCTTTAAGCTGTAATACCCTTACCTGAAAATAAACATATTTATTCTTTATTTGAAAGCTTTTCTAATTCTTTGAATAGCAAATTTGACGCAATTTAAAGAGAAATTTACTTTTTTTGGTAAATTACCCTCAATACAAACATAACGTATATCATTCAAATTTTTTTCTATTTTATAATAATCCTCCTTTAATTTTAATATGCAAATTAAAGCTTATTTGACTTAAATGAAAAATACTTTTGTAAAAAAATTTGACACAATTAGAAGAGAAAATAAAGCTAAAGTAAAAATGATCTTATAATATTCCAAATTTCCTTGAAGTTACATGAGAAATGTATATAAATTCTTTTATTGAAACCAAAACTACAAGAAAAAGATTATTTTATGTAAGTAATTACCCTAATATTATCTTAATCTTATTGAAACAAAATTATATAAAAACAACAATCATCAAAATAAAGTATTTATCTAAACAAAACAATCAATTAATAATTCATTCATGTATATTGATAAACTAAATCAAAAAAACTAATGCATTTTTGGAATTTTATTTAATTTGCAAAAATTATTAAAAAAATTTTAAAATGGCTTAAAGATGTATGTAAGCAAGGAAATTAAAAAGAAATATAAAGCTTATCTAATCTGATTTATTTAATATAATAGTTGAAGTTGCTTATCATAATAATATCAATAATTCTTTATTTTTAATTTTTTTAGAATTCCTTTTTATAGATATATATTTCTTTTTTGATTTTCTTACTTAGGTTGAGTTCTTTTATGGGTACACCAGAAGTAAATTAATTTTACAGTTATTTTAAAGTTTATTTAGCTTTATAATCAATTATATAGAATAAATTTATCAAATATATTCATCTTCATATTTAAAAATGCATTTATGTGGATTTTCAGCCTTTTATGATATTAAAAAATAGAATAATTTGAATTCTGAAATTGGAACATCTAAATATATTATCTTTGATAGTATTTATTTTTAGGTGAGAGTAATTTCAGATACAAAAACAAAGAACTAATTCAGATATAAATTAAAATTTATATTACTATCTCAAATGGTTATTATTATAAAAATGGTTTGAAAATAAAATTGTATGTAGATTTTAAACAAATTTAGCTGGATGTTAATAGTTAATTGAAAAGACTTACTTTAATTTAAGAATTATATAGCAATAAGAAATTATATTTTTGAGATAATAAAATAGATAGATAGATACTTATATAGAAGGTGTTAGGTTATTTACAAAATTAAGTATATTTATTTTACAAAAGTTGAATATATTTGTTTATTTTTATGATTTAGTTTGTGAAAATTTTTACAGAATTTTATGACTTTAAATTTCTTTAAAAATCATAATTTAGTGTTTTGTTATTATAGTTACTATTTTAGCTGTACATTTTAGTCATAAAGCTATGCCACTAATAAATTCAAACGTTCCACATCTTCGATGAGTTGTTTTTCATTTGTATGTTTTTCTTTTTGCACTTAGTTAAGAGCGTGTTCTAGTTATGCAATCTTTTAAGAACAATGTTAATGTTCTTTGGTTTATCTTTCGAATTATTCTTCTTTATATTTTAGTTGATCATCTAATAAATTTCTTTAAAGCTCTAAATTTTCTATTCTTCTTTTTAAGTCTTTTTCTCTTGATTCTAAAAATTCATCAGTAAATACCTTGTGCCTTTCATTATCGACACCAAGTAGAATATCTTAGGATTTATTATTAGTTCCACCGTTAATTCTCTCTTAAACTTTCTCAATGCTCAAATGATCTTCCCTTTTTCTAATTGGAGTATTGAAAGCACTAACTACCTATCTTAGATTAGTGAAGTTACCATCTATGCTTTTTTATACTGGTACGACCTTTATGAAATTTTATTATTAATTCAATCTGGCAGAATTTAAATTGCTAAGTGAAGTTAATAAAGTGTTTTCTGATGTTAACTATATACTTGGATTCAATAACTAAATTTGAGGTTAATAAACTATCTTTTAAGGACTATTTCCCATTTATATTGAAGTATCTTTAGGAGTAGCAGAATTTTAATCCCTCTACTTGTAATTACTATTATATTAGTTATTAGATTAAATCTAAGTGCAATCAGCTGTATTAGGCCCAGAATTTTATTAGCTAAATGATATATCTTCATGATTTATATTATTATTAATCCTACCTTGGCTTGTATTTCTTGATGGACTTTAATATAAAATGTTACCAGCTCTATCAGTATCGTAGGGCATTTACTTTATTAGTTAAGGTGCAAAAGAAGGAGGAGAATTTGTAACTAAATGTAAAACTGGAATCACTTTTCTTACTTACGAAGTTGGAGTATTGAATGTGTGTACAGAATTTGTTCTTTAATTATTAGGCCTATTTACTGAAAGTAAACTTATCCCTCCTCTTACAGGGGCTTAGTCCCTTTGCTATAAATCAGAAAGTAACTGCAACTTCATAATTTCTACTTATTTTATTACTATTGTAATTAAACTTTATAATTGGTATAAATGTATCAATTTATTAATTTTAAAAGAAAACTTTGTGGATATTTTTATAGTAAATAATTTATTGGTAGTTATTACGCTCAAATTTGATAATTTTTATTTCATTTCAATTTTAGAATTAAAGTGAATAAAATTTATAAAAACTAGTGTTACTATGTTGATATAAATTTTGATTCTAATAATTAAAGTATTATTATAAATAATGTGTAGCTATATTATTATTTTTATCTAACTTTCTTCGACTTTTGTAATCAATTTTATTTCATAATTTATTCTATTTCCTCAAAGAATTGATTAAAAGAAAATTATAAAAACTGTATCATATTTAATAGTTCCTTTTAGATTTTATAATAATAATTACAATAATATTTTATTAATTATTAGGAGTATTAGCATCGATAGAATCAAGAAGAAGTCTCATGTAATTATTTAAATTTTGATTAGATTATCAAATACACATATAAAAAACTTAATTTATTAATATGAGGAGTAGTTGTAGTACCATTTATTAATTTAGTAAACAAAAAATTTAAATAAGCTGTAATCAGGATTGATGATATTTAAATAAAAATTTGTGTGACCTATAATATTTAGCGTATTATAAATCAACATGCTAGAAAATTCCTACCAAGAAATTTGGTAGCATTTCTTTTTAATTAGCATAAATTTGTAAAGATAAAGCGAAGTCTAAATATAAATCATTAAAATCCTTTTTCCTTAATTTTACCAATAATATTTTCAATTTAAAGTTTTTTCAAAAGAACTGATTATAATGAGTTATTATTAATCTGAGTTATGAGTTTTTATTAGCTTTCTAGCCTAAATAATACGAAATTTAATGTAACCAAAGAATACAACTAGGTATTACATATTTTTTTATTTTTATTTATTAGCTGAAAAACATATGGTATTTGAAAAGTTTTTAATTATCAATCTATTCGTGAATTCTTAATTAAATACCATTTATTTATTAATAACTTCCACAAAATCAGAATTTAATCATTCGTCAAATATCGTCTTATCGTTTTTTTAGAATAATCTTACCAAATATAACTTGAGATCTATTTTCACTAATTTTATCGTCACAAAAACTAATTTTCATTTTTACTTTTTAATATTGTTTTATTAGATTTTTTTAAAAGGAATCTAGTAATAAACTATTTGAAATTCTTAAATAATTTTTTGAATAAAGGTGAAGAAAAAAAGTGAAGTAATAAACCTATCCTATATTTACATTTACTGAATTTACCCTCTTATTAAATAAGTCTAATAATCATATATCATCAATCAATTTAAGTAATATTAAATAAAGACATAATAAGAATTCAACATCAAATTTGATTTTGATTGCTTGCTCAAATTTAAGGGGATATTAAACAAAAATTAATGTATTTATTTTTTAACCTATAAAATAATTCCTACTAAAGTAAGTTATTTATCCAAAAATATGTCTTTATATAAGTCTTAAATTGATTAATACTCTTTTATTAATAGCCCATTTTAACATTTAAATACTATTAATTTCATTAGTTTAAAAAGAAAAATTTTAAATTTTATGATTAATAACAAACATTTCTCTAAAATTCGAAAATAAATTTGAAATCTTGAAATTGTTTTTTCTTAAAAAAGTTTAATGAAAAAGTAATAAAATAATTTCGATTAATTAAAGTAATGGTTTTAATTTTCAATAAAATGCTTAAAATATTACTTTCCAGTAATTTTAATGATTTGATTATCCATACAAATCTAAAATGAGGTTTTCTATTGTAAAAAATTTAAAATTCAAAAATATTTACTTAATAATAGAAATGAAAGATTTCAAGTATTTAATCAGTAAAATAACCCTTATATAATAAAGATCAAGAACTTTACATTAATTGAAGGAAAAATATAATATTAGAAAAATATTGTAATCTTGAGTAGAAGAAGATATTATAATTCAGTCATGATTTTGAAAAAAATAATTTGCTTATTTAATTATTGACTAGTAATTAGAAAAGGCTTATATTTAAAAATCAAATAATGTCTATGAAAACGAGCTGACAGTAAGAGAAGATAATATATTAATTTCGCTCTTAATATTTTTGGGTTGATAAAGAACTCAATCAAGTACTTTTAGAAAAGAATTTACAGTCAATTTGAATGCTTATATAATATGGATAATTAGATTTAATGTAAAAATTAATAACTTGTTTTTTGTGGTTTAAATATCCTTAGGTCCATGGCAGATTAGAATAACCATAGATATTTAAAAAAACTAAGGTGGGAATCAAAATTAAAATTAATGACTTAATCTTTGGGAAGTAACAAAGATAGAAGAAAAGATCAATAATCTTTTATTCAAAGATTTATTTTTCAATAATTTACTTTTTTGTTAACTCGTATTAAACCATTAAAAAAATTATATAATTAGAGCAACCATTTGTTATTAATAAAGAAATCTTTTTAAAATACAATCTAAAGGGAGATGTCAGTGTACTTATAATCAATCAAAACAAATAAACAAGTACTAAACTCAAAAAAATTAAATCAAATAAAATAAACAAAAAACAAAGAGAAATCAAAATAGTTAACACTCTCTCATAAATATTTCTGACTTAAAAACATATAAAATGTAAATTGCATAACCCATCATTGCGAAAAAAATAAAAGCTTCTCCTCGCTTAACTGCTGCTCCTACTCCTGAAATGAGAGCAACCAGTAACAGCTGTGGTGATGAGCCTAGGAATTCAGTAGAAATAATTTCTAGTAAATATTTAATTTTGGTTTGATTTATTTAGAGCTTTGGTTTCTTCATTATATATTATTTATTTACAACTCGATAACTCCAGATTACAAATCTTTTATTAACCAAGATATTATTTTTCAATTGATTTTCCTCTTAATTTTTTACCAATTACTGGGAAACTAATATATCTAGGCATGCATGCATCCCTTGATTTTAATGAAGAATAAGCACATTATTTTAATCCTACAAAATTTTATATTTATTAATTGAATTATCTATTTTTTAAATATTTATAGATAGATTCTTCTTTATTTCTGCATAATCTCCTCCCAAGTACGATGAAAATAGCTTCTATTTCTGCACTGACAAGGTAAATATTAAATTCTATTTTCGATTTTGAATTTTTTAAATTTTATTAATCTGTAAATATAAGTGTTTGATTCGATATTTCATTTTCAAGTGCTTTCAAGATATTCAATAGAAAAATTTTTTATTAATTTTAGGATTTGTATTATGAGCCATTCATCAAGGAGTTTGGACCTTTAAATCTCTCCCAAATTTATAGGTATGTCATTCATGTTGACAAAGTATTAAAAGAAAAGCAGTTCTCTTAAAGCATACTTTATCACTACACTTCTTACACTGATAATACTCTGAGAACAAATGCTGTGCTTCTTATCTGCTGCTACCAAATGCTTGTCCTAAAGAGAACTGCTGAATAAAGCTGGGAACCCTTTGCAAATATTTCTCCTCCTCTCTAATCCTATAAAGATGTACACAACTATTCCTATGATATGACAGTAATAACTTTTATTTAATACAAAACTAACACACCAGTAATTATATAATATCACTACCAATTTTATAAATACTCATTTTAATCCTTTACAATTTTAATGGTTGAAATAGAAAATTATTGACATATCTAATTTGTATTGCATAAATTTGGGTGGATAATAAAAATTTTTATTTTAATTTTACTTTTTTGAGTGATTTTTACGGTGAAGTTAATACTGTAACAAGACACCAGAAATTAATTAACTTAAATTAAATATAAAAAGGTTTTAGATTGCTTGAAAGGTTTAGAAAAGGCAATAAGTCTCGGATGGTTTTCATTGGAAACTTTCAATCTTGTATAATACACTAATATGTATCTTTTTGAAAATGGTGATATGAACTGGATTATCCCCAATAAATTTTTGGCTTTCTCCAATCCCTATGCTACCCAATATGATAAGGCAAACAGAAGACGCTGTACTGTTGAGGATGTAATCCCTAAGTTTAAGTAACTAGGAATAGAAAGAATTGTTAGACTCAATTCCGAAGAATATGATGCTAATAAATTTATAGAAGGAGGAATTGCTCACACTGATCTTTATTTTCCAGATGGTTCAGCACCTTCTGATGTAATATATTATTTAGATTATCTATTTTATTTTAGGAGTAAAATCCCTAATTAAAAATTAAATAGCAAATATTTAACCATTCATGAAAAGATTTTTCTACGACTAAATGTATAGATTAATTTATTTAATGAAGATCATTAAGAAGTAAATGATCGATATCGAATTTTTAACAATTCCTAAATTTTAAGGAATAATCTATCTAAGTTACTCCAAATTATAATTAGACTTTCTAATCTGAGAGCTTTATTATCATTTTTTTATCTACTTGTTAATAATCTTATATTTTTTCTAAAAATAGGAAATCGTTCTTAAATTCCTTAAAGTTTCTGAAGAGACGAAGGGTAAAATAGCAGTCCACTGTAAGGTAAGAAATTTATTTACTTTGATAAATTTATATTTTAATTAAAATATTCCCTCTTATGAATTATCTTCATTTAATGTAATTTAATTTTACTTTTATTATCCAACAGGCTGGTCTAGGAAGAACAGGAACATTAATTGGCTGCTATGCTATGAAGCACTACAAATTTCCTGCTAGAGCATTTATTGGATGGATCCGTTTATGCAGACCTGGCTCTATTCATGGTCCTTAAAATAACTTCTTAAATGTAATTTAATTTCATTGTTATCTTTTCAATTTTAATCTTAAGCTATCTAATTTTTGATTGGATCTTGGAATTAATTGGAATTAGTTATAATAATTAATTAAATTTGAGGTTCTAGGATATTTACTCAAATTATCTTGCATCTAATGACGAAATAAGCTTAACCTTATATATTATTTTATTTTACAATTTATAATTTGGTCTCAATTTCTCTATTCTATTAAAAAATAGGAAAAGTAACCTTGGTTGTTCAGACTGAGCACTGGATCAAGATAAAGGACCTTCTCTATAGGTTAAGCTAGACCTATTATTAGCATCAAGCGCCAACCCAATCTCCCTAATATTTAAAACACTCCAGAACTTCCAATCAAATTCAGACCTAATCCTGTTATTGAATAATCATTACCTGATATTCAATTTCCAAGAAAGAATTAATTTAAAGTCGTTTCATCAAGCTAATCTCGCTCATCTTCAGAATAAAAAAGAAGGTAATTAATTATCATTATAAAACTAATGTTTAATCCCTTTTAGTATTATTTGTTCTTTTTAACTAACCCTTCTATTTTATTAAAATAGTTTGAAATCAAAACCCATACCAAACTTTGTTTTTGTTTCTTAGATTCTCACTGAAAAATAATAATAATTACAATAATAATGATTCTACAACTTCCTAACTACAATTATCTTATTCTTCTCTGATTCATAAAAACTTTTTAATAAACATACTAGGAAATAAAAATTAATTATTCCTATCTCATTCAAAAATACTGAAAATATTATTTTCTCCACCATATCATCCATTATCATCATCACTCTCACTTACTAAAAACTACTAAAAATAGAATAACAAATATCCTAATTTTTTGTTTGATGAAAGCCAGATTATTCTAAATTTCTAGAATACTCTTTGCATAATTCATCGTTAGAAACATTAATAATTATCTTAAATTATAGATTTTAAATACCACTAAAATATAAATCCTCCTAATATTTTAATTATAAATTGTAAATAAATGTGCTTATTCAGTATTAAATCGATTATCCCTCATCCGTGTCATTAAATTAATTCCAAATTCAATTTGATTATATCTCCATAATATTAAATATAAGTTATAATAATATGTAATCTGACTATTTTTGTGGCTATTTTTATAGATACCCACTTCAAATAGAATATATCTTCATAATTAAACATTTCAATTTTCAATTAAAATTTGTATTATTTATTATATATTGTATTAGATAAACTAATTGTAATTGAATTTTTCAAAATTAGAGGAATTTTGATTAATTCATCTTAATAAAATTAATTGTGGTGATATCTAATATTAATTATTTTTGTCATGTTTAAATATGACTAAAATTTGATTACCCAGCTTAACCTGATCATTATAAATTGAAATTAAAATAAGTTATTAAGTAAGAATAGAAATTCCACCGAAGTCATTTACTCAAATCTTATACTCATATGATGCAATTAAGTAGGTATTATTTCTAAAAATTAATTTTTACTTCAAACAATTAGAAAAGTTATGAGTTTATATTGAATTTGAACAATAATTGGTTACAATAAATTTTGAATTAATTGATCTACAAAAAATTTAGGTGGAAAATAATTTGATTCAGCTGCTATTACAATAATTACATAAGTAACTTGGATATCTTTATTTTTTAATGTAATAGGTGGAACAAACATTTTTAAGTATTAAAAGTTTAATTATTAAGAGGAAAACGAAAAGTATGTAGATCAAATAAGAGCATGTTTATACGTTTATGTTAAAAATAAAAGAAAACATCTTCTATTATTTGCTTTCTATTGTTACTGTAGATTGAATTTTCGAATTAAAATCACTGAATGTAAGATAAAGTTCATATAGAATTTTAGAGATGAAATTGTGATTTTATTTATTGATTACTTGCGAATGTTATCATAATTTATAAAGATTATGTTGAATTTTTCTTTTTCTTCATTTAAATAATCCTTAAAGAGAATCCATTCATATAAATATTATATTTTGTAAATTACGCAAACAAACAAAATAAATAAAATTCGAGAAGAAATATTAAAAAATATTTCAAATCTTTTGTAAATTAATCCTTTAATGAACTAAGAAATTCAACTATTACAGGGTATTTATCTTTGCTCGAATTTCAAATTTTATTATTGCAATTTTACTTTGATAAATAA
Organism: Tetrahymena borealis; assembly: GCA_000260095.1. Lineage (NCBI taxonomy): Eukaryota > Ciliophora > Oligohymenophorea > Hymenostomatida > Tetrahymenidae > Tetrahymena > Tetrahymena borealis. Next base: position 155,567 of record AHAN01000963.1, read on the forward strand.
ACAGGTAAGATTGTCCTTGAGCTTATAAAAGATGAAACCGAACTTTCTTCAAAGGCTAATTGTTTATATTATTCCCTATAGCAAGTATTTACTTTCTCTTTATTTCTTTATTAATCAAGTGCATTAATTTTTTTATCTAAAGTATTAATAGAAATATAACTATGAGAGTGATAAAATTTCACTTCTATCAGACTTAGGTTCAATTATCAAATTTTGTAGAGAAACTCTATCTATCCTCTTGACATATCCAGATTAAACCTTAGTATTTTACTCGTAATATAATGATAGCAATGTTTTAAACTCTCTTTTCCTTTTAGGGTCATTTTTTGTAAGGTTTTTATAAACATATTTATTATATTTGGACTCATATTTTTTTACTAAATATTTAAACAGATTATTGTTCTAAAATAAGACACATCCTCATATATAAGTTTATTGAAACCAATATAATTCGAACTATTATCCAATTATATACACAAGGAAGGAGTTAGATGTCACAACTAATAGCTATAAATAGTAAAGATTTTATTTATTAAAAATAATAAACCCTTTAAATTAAACTAAAATATTTCTTAATTAATGTAAAAGATATAAGAATCTCTTTTGGGGTTAGAAAAGGTTGATAAATTGAATTGGATAGATTTAGAGACTTTTAATATTTAATTATATGCAACCTAATTAATTCACTTAAATTTATCAGAGGTAGTACCATAAAAATTATTTGCCTTTTCCTCACCACTAGATGACACTTTCATTACTAAAAGATTAGAACAATCTGATTTTTTGAGTAAAAATTCTAAACCATTTTAGGTAATATTCTTTCCTATTCTATTTTAATACTAATATTCTGATATTTATTTAGTCCTATCTGAAGCCTTAAGATTATGTTGAAAAATTTAAGTAGTTAGGTGTTACATAAGTTGTTAGATTAAATTCAAAAACATATAAATCTTATAATTTTACTAATTATGGGATTAAACACCATGATATTTATTTTGCAAGACATTCAGTTCCTACCCTAGTAACTTTACTATACCATAGAATTTCTATTTAATATAATGCCAATATTATTATATGAATAGGATTAAATAAAAGAATTTATAAAAATTTGCAAAGGAAGTGAGAAAGTAGCTATTCATTGTGGAGTAAATAATTCTAAATTAATAAAAACAATAAATTTTATTTTATATTTAATTTAATTTTAGACTGGATATGGCAGAGCATGTGTAATGATAGCCTGCTATTGTATGAATTAATATAAATTTTCTGCATCTTCGATAATAAATTGGATAAGAATTATAAGACCTGGAAGTATTTGTGAGAAATAAGCTTAATATATTATAGAACAAGAAGAATGTATACAAAATATCAGAATATTATGAAAAATGTTAAATCTAAAAGCTTAAATAACTTAGTTTTAATACTTATACCCTTACTTTATAATAATTTTATATAATCAATACCCTATGCTATATTTATTTATGTATTCTACTCTCTAATTAAAAAATATTTATTTTAAAATTAATTAGTAATCATTTGTAAATTATAGATTATTTCTTATTCAACAGAGAGATAGTTACTTTTACTCTTCCCCCCTCATTTTAATATTAATCCCACCCTTGTTATTATAATTCTTTTAAGAAATGAAGAAAGGAAGGAAACAAATAAAGAATAAAATTGGATTAGTTAATTAATAATGTATACAAATAATATACAAATTAAATCTAAAAGTTAAATAAGAATAGTATTAGTTTCATAAGTTTTGAATAGGTTAAGATTGTTTAGGAAATATGAATTAAGAGGCTAAGGAATTAAGAATTGATCTTAAAATCATTTTTACTGATGCAAGATTTGATTGAAATTTCTCACTGAAGGCACATACGACTAGGACTTTTCGAGAGGAATTTCATTAAAAATATTATTTGAGTATGGGAGTTAACTGGAAATATTACCAATTTCTGAAGAAATGAGTACTTTTTAGGTTAGAGGATTATTATAAGTTTTTTTATGCATTTTTTCTAGATTAAATAAATCTGGAGTTAAAATATCAATATCTAGGTTACTAGGGGTATTTGGTTTTAAACTACTATTTCTATAACTTTAAATAGTTTTCATATCAATAGAAATTTGATTTGATTTATTCTAAAATCTTCCACACTTCCTAAATGAATTAGTCTCAGACATGTTTCTAATTTCTTATTTTTGAATATTAAGATCAGTAATTTTTGGGGGAAGGGAATCTATCTTTCTAAATTTTTTTTTTATTTCAATTTTCTTTGACTGTATTTTATATTCATTATGCTAAGGCAATTTTAAATCCTAATTGATAGATTCACTCAGCATACTTGTTGACGAAGGATTTATTTATTTAATTTAATAATTCTAAATTACGAAATCTACTTCACCTAATAAATCTTAAAGGACTTACTAAGTTCCTATTCCATCAGAAGAAGGCTATTTGAAATTCTGTTATTAATTATTATTATTTTGATCTTGCTGAATTATGCTAAATTGTTGTTGGATTTCTGCATAACTTTTATTCTTTCCTTCTATTTGAATTTTATATGGATTTTATAAATTATTATTAAAAGAAGTTATTGGACTGTCATTCTTTTTCTCCTTTTACTAATTTGATTTCTCCTGAGAAGACTAAGTTTGACTTTTGAAGAATGATGGATAAGCAAAATTATAATATCTAAAATAATACACACAAGATTAAAAATCATATAACAGTTTCCATCTAATTTAGCTTCTAAATAATTAAACTGTATAAAGAGCATTTAAAGTTTGAAGAAGAAGAGCTTCAATAACAATTATTTTAAAAGATGCTTCACTCCATTCTTCAAATTAGTTTTCTGTTTTGGGATTGATATAAATTAAATAGAAGAAGTAGCTTACATATCCAATAACAAGGACGATTAAATAAGCAGCTAAAAGGAATGCTTTACAGATAAATGATCTTAAGTAGTTTTAGAAAACAACACTAACTTAATGAATCAAAACCATTATAATACACTAAATAGGAATAAGGCTAACTACTTCAACTATTAAGATCCCTAGGCAACTTTACAAAATTTGAATAATTGCATCAGCTATAATTGTTAAACTTCCTTCTTTCGAATAGAATAAGCTATATGGGCGTTTTACTCCCTATTGTTTTAAAAAAATATTTTAGTTAAATTATAAAAAAAGAATATTTTATTTACATAGGCAACAGCTCTAATAAAGCTTAGGCATGTAAATGGATTTTCAATGGGAGCATCTTTTAAATTAACCATGCTTGAAGGAATTTTGTTAATAATAATGCTTTTATACTCTTTAATTTATTTGATACTATCAATTTCTCTTTGAACTTTTTGATGATCAATTTAAATAGGTTTCTAATTAGATTTAGGAGAGTCAAAATTGTTTTCATATTCAAACTATATATCATCCTCAGAAATTCCTTATTTATCATTTGAATTAGTATTATTTTTATTTAAAATAAAAATATTTGTTGGCCTTAATTACTTTTATGCATTTTAGTTAAATTGAGTAAGGTTGTCTCGATTGTTAGGTTAAAGTATTTCATTAGTTTAGGTGTAATTTATATTGATTAAGTTATTTTTATTTTAGTTTAATATATTCAGTTAAATCGGACCACCTTAATATCCAAAAGGTTAAGGGAATTATTTTATGTCTGCCTACTAATTATTTTTCTTATGAGATGTTAAATAGTCCATGTGCTTTTGTGGTAAAACATAGTGAGAATCAGAAATTTTCATTGATCTTTATCTTTTGAATATAATTATAACTGGAAGAATGAGATAAATAGATGCCACAATAATGATTGATTATATGAATTTGCAATTCAAACTCAAAATTTCATCTATGATGGAAAAATGATCGGTTATATCTTAAATAACACTAGGGTTATTACTAGTAATTTCTAATTCTAAAATTACCATAGAATTAATTTAATTTTTGCATTTACAATCCAGCTGGCTTGAAGATACTATTTAGAGTGAACAAGTTTTATCAATTGTATTTTCTTAAGTATTGTAGCATGCAAACTGATATTTTTTTTCTTAGAGGTTTCTTTTTTATGTTTAACCACTAAGTTTAAAACTAATTATATATTCGTCGTAAGTACCCTCTGTATAAGATAAAGAGATATGATTACTAACTGGTACTCCAGGAAGGTTTTTAAACTACGACGAAATAATTGAAGAAGGTTAATTTATAACTAAGATTTTACAGGTCTTTCCTAAATACTAACTAGATTAAGAAGGGAAATGTAGTTTTGTTGTATCCTTTTTATCTAATCCAATATCAATTTCAAGAGCTAATTCACTTTATTAGAATTATTTTATTAAGATATTTGTTACTAATGTTTTTAAAGATAGGTAAGATATCTAATCTAAATTCTATTGCATAAACTAAAAAGTACTCTAAAATGAATTATTTTCAATTTTGTTTCTTAAAGCCATCTCGTGTATATCAACAACTAGCTCCGCTACAATAGGCTTTAAATTAGCATTAGTTATTTTGCTTAAACATTTTTCTAGAATTGATTAGAATTTAGAATATAATGCTGCGTTATTCTATGCGAATCTTGTGAGATATTAAATTGATCTTAAAAAATATTCCAGTAATGAACTATTAAATATATCTGAATTATTACTAAGTATTATAAAAATATCAAGTAGATAATTTATAGAGTTTTAAAAATATGTTTGCTAAGCTTATGTTATCTTACAAAAGTAACCATATGTACTTTTATCTGAACACTCTTTCAAATAAACCAAGCTACCTTATTCACTTGGAGTACTAATTAAGGTGCTAAAGTAATTCTTTTCATATGTTCTAAAATCATGATTCTTGCTTTTAATCATTTTATAATAATCTCCAATTGTGAAGATAGTATCATTGAGCTAATCTTTTTGCTCTTTTTCAGCTTCAATATCATTTATCCTTAAATTTATTGAAGCTAATTTGCCATTAAGTTCTGCAAATAGCATTTACCTATATAAAGATATGCTAACTTTAAAAAGATAAACCAATTCATCAGTATCTTGAGGTGCTTTGTAATTAGTAAGAATATATTCTATATCAAGAGGCTTCATATTTAGTTGAATAGAAAAAGATTTTAAAAATTTTATTTTAGGTGTTATAGCACTTATTTCTCCTGATAACTAAGAACTATTTTAACTGCTTTATAGATAAGTATCTTTATAGATTACACAAAAGATAACTTTCATATAATCTGAATTAGGCACAAATAAAGCTTGTTAAAATAAGTTAATAGTTCCTGCAAAGTTATTTGAGAGTAAATTCTCTGTAAAATACATGTATTTCATTCTTTCAAAGGTAAAAATAACTTTAAGCTCATAGTTTTTTAGTGAGAAGTAAGGTTAAGGAATAAAGTAGGAAATAAACTGAAAGTCTAAAATAGAGAAAGGTTAGTCTAAATTAGTTGCTTGCTATAAGTTATTATAGAAATTAAACATTTCACTTTTCACTCCTAGCTAATACATCTATCTATAATTGCAGTTACCTTAAAATGTTAAAACTTAAACTACTATTTTTGTAGTCTTCATTCCATTATTGTTTATTGTATAACCAAATTAAATAGTATATTCAACTTCCTTTCCAAGGAATTTTGAATCGATTGCAAATACTACTTTAGATCTTATTTAAGATTAATTGGCATCTTCTATAATTTAAAATTTTGTTTTTTCATCAAGATTGTAATTAATACCTGTAACATCAACTACCTTCCAATTTGCAGAATAAAAAATATCCTCTGAATCTACAAATAAAGTTAACATATTATTATAATATTGTTTACCATTAGTATCACAACTAAGACACTTGATGGTATAGTTAGGATTGAAATTTCTATAACTTGTGCACTGTCTAGATTGATAATTTACTATTCTAGATTATTGACACTCTTTTGTACATTCAGCTGTTTAAGAGTTTAAGTAATAACCATCTGGACATTTAGTGCACTGTTTTTAGCACATGATACAGGACATTTTTATCTCCTTTGAATTATAAAATGCTATTAATTTTCCACCTTATATTTCAAATCCATTAGGGATATAATTTATTTATTCAGACTAGTTAATAAGAGCAACTGGTTCAGGTAAGTAAATAGATGCCGTTGATGCTTAAGATTTAATATTTATGATGAATTCTTCATATGATTATTCTCTAAATGTACCTGCAGTGTTCCATAAAAATGAAGAGTCGAGACTTGCTAAATATCCATCACTGCAGCTATAAACACATTTCCCGACATTCGTAACAGAATCAAACTAAAGTAAATAACCTAAATTGCATGAAACACAACTATTTTTTTTAGAATTTAAAATAAAAAATTAATTATTTAGCAAAATAAAATTTAATTTATAAATCTCACTTATCAGAATTAAAGCAGATAGCACAATTTCCAGGGCATTTTGTACATTGCGAATTTTTATTTAAGTAATATCCTTAATCGCAGACTAAGCAATTATAAGAATCAGAACACTTTAAGCACGAAGAGGTTTAGTTCACTTTATCATATGGGCAAAGTTTGCAAGTTTTGGAAGAAGGATCTAAGAATTAGCCTGAGACACATTAGACAGTATTATCAGAATTGTCTTTTTAACATCTATCTTTATTAAATGTGTAATTCTTAAGATTGCAGTAGCATGTATCAAATTAGAAAATATAGAAAGATTCATAAGGACAAGATATGATTGTCTTAATTTATTACTCTCTGACAGGTAAATCATTATTATTAGTTTGTTAAATTAGTTCACAAGTTTTTTCTGATAAAGTAGAATTATTTATCAAAGTGAAGTAAGGTTAACATTTAATGCAAATGCCACTAATATCACACTCAAGACAGTTTGAAGTTATACATTATTAACAAATTCTTTTTTATTATTAAAAATAATATCCTTAAGGGCATATCTTTACACAAATATTGTTATCTAATTTATATCCATCTATGCAGTTTTTGCAATTTATTTTAGGCTAAAAATCATAACAACCACCTTCGCATTCAGCAGCACAATTTTCACAAAAGAATATTGCTTAATAGGTCTATAAGCTTTAATTTGATTCACATTATTTACCGCTATTACTATCCTGCATACACATTAATTTACTTGGGCTTATAGAATATCCTTTTTAGCATTCATTACATGTAGGCTTCTGTGAATTATTAAAAATGTCGGTATTGCTACAATCAACGCAAAATTCTTCACACTGTTTACATTCCACCTAATTTAATTTCTGATTAAACTAAGAATATTAACCTTTAGGACAGTTTTAGGTTAAATCTTCTTTCTTTAGACAATCATTATTGTACAGAAGATAACCTTAATCACAGGATTAACATAATTCTGTCTCTCTACTCATTACACATGAATTACAACCTGACATATTACACTTCAATTTAGTAGGAAATTGATTCTCTATATTTTTAATCTAATTTATAAATTTTAAAAATTAAAAAAATAATATAACCAAAGTTAATGGAAAGAAATCTAAGAGAATTCTTAAAACTCAACAAAAGATATATTTACCAAACATTAATTAGACTCCAAATTAATTTCGCATCCATCAGAACATTTTGTGCATTTAATGAGCTAAGTAGACTACTCGTAAAAGCAAGTATTGCATAATGAGGGGCATGGTGAACATTAATATTTGATTAAGTCAAGATATTAATTTGATTCACACTAAGGAATTAGAATACATTGGTTGCCTTATTTAAAGTATCCAGTTGAACACTCAATGCAATAATTACTAAATGTATCTGCAAAGCTGCAATTATTAATTTTTAAGCAAGGTGCTTTTAATAAAGATGTCATAGTTTTTGCAAGTCCTATTTCAGTATTGTCTAAAGGATTAGTAGAAGGGGGCTAATACAAATACGAATTGTCTGCACATGTTTTAAAACATGTATTTTCATTAAGGTAAAGAGAAAGACTCTTAGTTTTAGCATAAGTAATTAGCAAAGTCTTATAAAGTTTAGTGTAGTCTGCCAATCTTTTATTTTTGTCTATAGCTATACTGCTTAAATTATAGTATCCCTTTGATTTGTCACATTAAGTGCAAGTTATATTAGAACTACATTAAAGACATTAAAATTCACATTATAAGCATTTTTTAGATATAGAATCTCTGTACTGTTGTAAACTACATTAAGGTACACATTGATTATCGATTAAATCATACGTGTCATTACATTCTTTACATTTTGCTTAAAATTTAATCGCATCATACTCACATGAAGAGCAGAAAGAGGGACACTACAAGCAATTATTGGTAATTGGATCTTTAATTTCATTTGGATTGCATTAATTCTTCAAAGCACACCCTTTTTCAAAGCTTAAATAATTTATACAAGAAATAGTACTTTCTTTAGAAATACTAACTTTATCACAGTTTTTTAGATTGCATTCAAGACATTCTTTAGAATTGTATATAAAATATCCTTCATTACAAATTGTACATTCTCCTGTAGCAATATTACACTTGTTACAATTTTATATTTAGCATTTAGGAGAACATTTATATTCGCCTTTTACCATGTCTACTTCTGCTACTTCATCTGCTTTACATACTATATCAGGGGTTGGAATATCTATCCCCATTCCAGTAGGACTCGGGTAAGATAAGAAATTAGGTAGAGTATGACATCTAGACTTTTCTTTCTCATATAAAGTAAAATTCAAATTACATTTTTCACATTTAAATTATTAATTGCATTTTAAGCATGATGATGTAGAAGTACAGTTAGCACTTGCATCAGAGCAAAGCATCTTTTAGGCTTTATTTGTTTAAAGGAATGTTCTCTCACATTACTCGCATTATTCTTCATATTAGAGAGTTAAATATAAAGCCATGGATCCATTTTTAATACTGGAGAAATCTAAATTAGTATTAAAAGAGAATGTGCATCTCTTGCATCTAATATCCAAACAAGGATTACATATACTACCACTATCTTAAAATTCTATTAGTCCTTCATAATTTCTACAAAAAGGGATATTATTTTTTATCAACTCTGTAGCATTTATGCATGAATATTTTTTTAAACTTTGGTTGTAGTATAAGTGTTATCCAGAATTACAAAAGCATTTATTTTTAGGATCAGCATTATCAGCTTTACAAAGATCCATTTTATTTCTATTTTAGCAAGTAAGAGCAGGTAGAGGACATTCTATTTTAAATAATAAAAATGCATTTAATATGAGATTAATGAATTGAGTTTTAATTTCAATAGACTATTAGATAAGGGTGTGGGTAAATAAAAACAAACTTATTTGTAAATATTTATTTAGAAAATTTGGAATTAAGAATATAGACAGCATAATTGTAAAAGTTAAGGAGCATTTCATGTTAATAAAGGAAATCTCCCTTTCCAAATTAAAATTTTGAAAGTGTTATATTTTTAAAAAAAAATTCAGGTGAAAATGAAAGATCCAATATCCTTGTGATTATTGAAAATATCTAACAAATTCTAATTGTGGCTAATAGAAATTAATTAGTAAAATTACTATTGAAAAAAGATAAAAATAATCAAACAGTGTAATATAAAAATCAAATTAAGAAAAGAAAAATAATCTACCAAAACAAAAAGCCCCTTACTTAAAATAGCCATTACCACACTTCCCTGAAGAATCAGGAACTTAATTTGGGGCTAAAATCCGCTTCTAATTTGTAAAATATCTATTCATGTGGGCTCGAGAATTTTTAATTTCCCAAAACTCTCCTAAATTTTCCTTCAATAAAACTGTACTTAATGGTATTTTATATTTCTATAACAGTAATAAATCGCTTTATATTTTTGAGGTATTTCTATTTAAATTTTCTTCCTCATTTTCAAGTAGCAAACTATCTATAAACATTTAATTGTGCTAATAAATTTAAGATATTTAATTTATAAATTATTCTCCTTATAATCTCATTTCTTCTAGTAATGAGAACAATTCAGGTTAAATGAATATATTTATTGTAGTTTTGTTTGTCTGGTCAATTTCATAGTCTTTAATAAAGTATCTACACTTAATCCTTTCTTTCACATCTTTTAAAATGTTTATCTCATCTCTAAATTTAGAGAAGTTTATGAATTATTTCATTTTCAATTTTCTATTTTAATTCTCTTTAGTCTATTAATCTTTTTTCAAGTGTACAGATAATGAGGAATTTGCTTTTGGTTTAGTTAATACTACTACGCAAATCTAAGTATAGTTTTAATGAATTAAAGTATCCTACAAGTATTATCTTACTTCTTTCTCGCATTAGTTGTACTCTAATTCCTAAAGGATGTAAATAAGATGAATTACTTGAGCTCTTTAAAAGTATACTTTCTTATCAGTTTGATTTTAGCTGTATAATTAATATTTTTGTTCTGAAATCTGTATCAAATGAGATGCATATGTGATCTTCATTGTTACTAAAATTAAAACTCCAAAAAGAGCAGAAACATTATATAAGAGAGACATTTTAAAGCCTACCTTCTTTATCTTTGATCAATCCCTTTAAATGAAGATTAGAAGAATTATCTTCCGGTTTGCTAATCTACAAACTTATATTCCTATTTGCCAAAGGATTAAAAAGAAGTTGATTTTAGAGCAGAAATGTATTGAGATAATGTTTGTTATGTTTTCAAAAAAATATTAATTTTTTAATATTTTCTTTTACTTGAATGTCAGATATGAATATTAAATGCTTTTGTATTACTTTTAATTTTTTTTTTATTTTAGTATCTGACTAACTCAATCTTAATTATATGTCTCTCTGATTACAATCTCTACTCAAAAGATAATAACAATGAATCATCAAATAAAAATCCAATTTGTTTTCTACTATTTTAAATAAAGTAGTATCATTAAAACATCTTTCTTTTTACAAATTACCTGAAATATCTCAATTTGATTTCATCACATTTTTGGTTTTTATATAAATTGTTTACATTTTCTACAGATTTCCAACTGATGAACCATAATTGATTTATTATTTTAAATTTATGACAGGCATATCTTCTAATTGATGATCTTCTTTAGTTTATATTTTTTAAAGTCAGAATTGAATCTTTACAGCATAATCAAATAAATAAATTTAATAAGCATGAATTAAAGAATACTATTACTTTTAAAATTATAGTTCAAAAATAGCACTTGAATTTTTAAAGCAAAATAATTGCTTTAGCCAAAATAGAATTAACTTAAAATTTCAAAAATTTTAAATAATAATTTATTTCTATATTTAATAAATTATTCTAATTTATAATCTAAAATTTTATACATTTTAATTCCATTTTATTGTCATATTTCTTTTTATTCAACTCCCTTGCAATTAAAAAGAAGTCATCATGTATTACAATTCTTTATTTAAATTTACTTTATGAATTTAAAATGCATTATTTTTCACAAAATTTGATAAAAATTTATAAATTAAAAAGGTGACATGGTCTTATTTTACTAATATCTTAATCAAAGTATCATTAGATAAAATAGAAATATTTGTAGGTTTATCTAACAATTTCTAAAATTTTTTGATCTAGTAAGTTTACATTGTATCATACTACAAAAAAGTTATTAATGGTGGTTTATCAGAAATAGATTATTTACTATTTCTCCTATTACTTTACAATTCCATTTTACTTTAGATAAATAAATACTTTTTTAGATTAGAATTAAATAAATTATTTAATTATATTAGAGGACTCAACTATTTTATTATTTTACCTCTTGCCTTTTCCTATAATCCTCTTCATCTGATGAGTTATCATACTCTTCTCTTGGTTATTGGTTAATATCTTAAAAGCATATCATTAACAGTAAATCTAACTCTTTACTCTAATCTTATAATTTAGATTTAATTAAATCAGTTGGTATTTCTTAATCGTATGGGCAATTCAAATAATCAAATATATATCTAGCTAGAAATTCACTCATTTCAATGTGATTAAATTAATCTCCTTATATATGATACATTTCTAATAACTCATCTCTTTATATATCGTTTTCAGCATAATTTCTTTGTTTTATATTACTTTACCTCTTAGGTTAAATTACTTATTGATTACTAGTTTCACATAATATTTATTTAAATACTTCTTTACTAGCATTAAAAATCTCTTAGAATGAAAGAAATCCGTTTTCATTTTCATCAATAATCTATAGTTTATAAATTAGTAATTTAGTAAAAAATATTAAATGTAAATTAAGTTTGATCTAAAATCTAAGAATTTTACTCTTAAAAATAAATCAATTTTGGAATCTTCTGAACCTGATTCTAGTATTATTAATGCAGATAAGAATTAATCCCATAGTAACTTTGTATTTTCTTTGGTTTTTTTAGAGGAAAAAAAGAGTTTTTCGACAGCATGATCTGGTGCTATACTTAATTTAGGGACACCTTTCTTAAATATATTAACATCAAATCCTCCTTTGATAACTTTATTATAAAATATTAACCAAAGATATAGAAAATTTGAAAATAATTAATTAATTATTTGTAGAAATACTTTCTTTAGCTGTCTATTTATTTCCATTTTAATAGAGATACTTATAATGAAGGAGGGATTTAAATTTTGAAAACATCAAATGGAGTTATTGTCTAGTAAGCCCAGTTTTTTTTTCAATTTCAGGAATATTATGTGGAACTAGATTAGGATAATCGATGTTTATTTCTGCTAAGACATTTTGATATTAATTTCTTTAATAATTAGAAAAAAGAACTAAGTTTATATATAATTAAATACCTTTTAGTTTAAAATTTAGATATTTGAAATAATGACGTAAATTTGACTAAATTTTATTTTGCTAGATAATCATCTTCTTAGTAAAAACTTTCTTGAAATTAATATACAAATAATAATGCATTGAATTCATGACTAAAATAGAAACTTTAGTATAATTAATTTGAAAAACTTATCATACTTCTTTAATTTTTCATTTCTTAATTACTTTTTATTTACATTGAAATTAAACGGAAGTGTTTATTTTATTTTAGGAGATATTTTTAGTTAGCATTAAAAAAAAAATAAAGTTTAAATTACTTTTACTGAAGCACATAATTTATAGTCTCTTTTTAATGATTTTTTTATTAATCTAGAGCACTAAAAACTGTATGGAGAAGGTTACTTTATTCTTATGTACAAGTCTTCTCTTAAAATACCTGTTTGTCAGTAAGGATTTAGCCTTCACTGATCTATAAAATATTTATTTATTATTTCCCCTTCCCTTTAAAGAAATTATTATTAGCCAACTGATTCTGTCTTTCAAGTTAGACTTTTAAATAAGATTAAGTTTTAAATTTTAGAGGGTTTTCCTTTTTTTTAGGAATTTCGCCAAGTATACTTTTTAGTTATTGACCAGTGATAGGTGCTTTTGACATTTAGAAGTCTGTTTCCTTTCTTCTTATAAGCTCATCTGTAATTAAATTTATTTGCTTACTGGATTATATTACTTTTGAAACTTCTTCCAAAATAAACAATTTTTTGCTAGAATAATTTTAAGATGGCTAATCACTAATTATCTCATTGTCATCTGCTAGAGAATACTATCTCTCAAATCTTCTCTTTATATCAGATTCCAATAACTTTTCATCTCTTTCATTTTTAAAATTACCTAAAGTTTCACCTGCAAGAGCCGAGTTTTAATTATTTAGTGTTTCCCTTTTTCATGAATTAAGAATTTAATATTAAATTAATTAAATCCAATATTAAATAATTTAAAATTACTTATTAAGTTAGAATTTTTCTGGACCGACTTAATATTATGGTTATTTCTTTAAATTTGTTAAGGTTTCTAATATTGAATATTTTTTTCTTGCATTTTAAGGATAGAAATTTTTTGGATCTTTCAAAAATTATATAATTTCTACCTCACTATCTAATTGATTTACTCTTTTAATTAAATTTTCCTTCATCTAATTTGAGAATTATTCATCTTTTACTTTATGGTACTAAGATAATCTCCTCCAAAACATAGGCTTAGTTTTACAAGCTTTTTAATAAATAAATAAAACAATCAATAAAATAATTCACTATCTTAGAATATTTTACACAGAATCAATATTTTACAGTTATCTGGTATCTATTCTATCAGACTAATCGGTTGTTCATTTATAAGAAAAGCATATTATAAATTTGTTCTAAAATTTTGAGAAGCAATTGAAAGCATTTCCTTCAATTTTGATTCGTCTTATTTATTGGTATCAATATCCTTTTCATCCTAATGCATTTTTTTAAAATTTTCTGATCTCAAATTAAATTTTTAAAAATTATATTACAAATTTTTAGATAGAGAAGTTTTAGATTTATAATTTTCCAAATTTACTCTCAGAAAAATAAATTAAGAATATGCTTCTTAGTTTAGGATTGTCCTACTTATTACTTTTAATAGAATCTGGTTTAATTTTAATGCATTTATCTAATTTAAGGTTAGTGTATTCTAAAAATTAAAATCCTTCTTAAGTTTAAGTCTACTCTTTAGTTTCGCTTTTTTAATGGTAACTAGCATTTCTCTGAGTTAAAGAAGATTTTAAACTGTTATTATTTATAATTCCTTCTAACCTATGTGTTTAGGGATTAGATTTATTACTATTGTGGGATGTAACAGAATTTATTATATTTTTTTCTTTGTAATCCTCAGATTTTTTGAAAAAGCCTTCCTTAAATGCAAATTAAAATTTCTTATCTGTTCCTTATTTACTCAGCAAGTTTTTAAAAGTTTTATTATACTGATTGACACTTAGTCTGTGTCTTTACATTTTTTAATAAAATTCAGGCTTTTCTCCATTCAGAATATCAGGAATATCAGCAAAACTAGGAACTAGAAGTAAATTAGGCTTCTTCATACCTGTTAATCTAAGATTTTATTTTATAAAAATAATTTAATTAACTCTAAAATGAGATTGAAGAGATGATGAATAATTATTGCTTTTGTCTTACAAGTAATTAAGTTTCAGCATAGAACTATTTGATTATAAAATATTTCCGTAAGGAAGGTGGGTTCCACGTAGAGAGTCAAGATTGGTTTCAAATGGAGTCTTTAAATATTCAATCTTTGTTTTATTCTACTTATTTTACCAATCATAACTTGAAGAAGATTTCTTCTAAAGTTTTGTTTGAGCAAGTGAATTAGATGATTCATTTGACTTTTTATTTGAATTCTATAAATTAACTTCTTCGATATAGTCCATGCTTGATTCTCTACTTACTAGTTGCTTAAATCCAAATGAATTTTGGGTTTATCTAGGGGATAGGATTATGTATTCACCTTTAGAACTATTACCAACATTACTTCTACTTCTGAATAAGTTGAAACCTCCACTATTTGTACTGCTCCTAGTTTAATCTAACCTGGGTGTGAAAAATGTTGTAGAGTTTTTGCCTATAGATTAGAGCATAGAATTTGATGAAAACGAATTCCCTTCATGGCCATCATAGTAAATGGCAATTGTATCCTATTTATATAAAGGCTTTTTGTATTATTTAACCTTCATTCTTAGATTTTTGTTTAAAATAAATCAACAACAAAAAAAATATTAATTATTAATCATAAAAAAATTAAATTTTTATGATCACTCAACCTTTATTCTTCCACAATCTATATTTTGCATAATAAATTACATCAGATTAAAAATTCTACTAATATTATTGAATCTAAAGGAAAGTATAAAAGTATATGGATTAGCTTTGATTTTTGAGTTAATGAAAAGGTATTTAATTGAAATTATTAAATTTACTATAAATTAAGTTTAAATGAGAAAAAATATTGTAACAATTAATAATAAATTTTATTATTGTAAATATTATTTATATTGTCTTAAATGGTTACATTATTAAAAGTATTAATCTTATTTAAAATGTTCCCTCCCTCTCCCATTATATTCTTCATAATAGTATTTTAAAAATAATTAGTAATTATAAAAATGATTGTATACATATTAAAAAAATAGAAAAAGATATTATTATTTATTCTTTTAAAATCTTAATCAAAAGTTTTTAAAGTTTAATATTAATTAAAATAGTCATACACATTATTAGTAAAATAATAGAAAATGACCATAATAAATTTAATTTGATTTACTATTAGCAAAGTTTAATATTTTAGTAATTGAAGAATATTATAATCAAGATAAGTAATGTATTCTGTCAGTGTAATATTTTAATCAAATGTATTTTACCCCATTAAATTATTTTGATGAAATCTAAAATATTGGTAATATGATAAAAATGATACAATTTATTTAGATTTGTCTCTTTAAATTAATACACTTCATTTTGACTTACTCTTCTATAATTTGATAATAAAGAATTAATTTAGCAAATATCTTATTTTAATTTATTAAATAAACAAAAATGATTCACTTAAACAACAGTCATTATTTTTTAAAATAAATAATTTTACTATTTTTTGTGAGATGAAATTTATTAAATAGAACAAAAATATAGTAAATGAAGTTTTAGGATTGATCGATTGATTGCAAAATAGTTCATTTTATGAGAAAATCATATTAGTAAACTTTTACTATTCTACTTGAAAATAATTTAAATTAGAATTGAAGTAAATAATATATTGTATTTGTTAAGTAATACGATGTAGATAGATACATTTATTAATGATATGTAAGCAAATAAAAAATGGGTTGTAGGGATTATATATAAAGTAACTGAGGAGTAATTGTTAATTAAGATTTCTTTACATTATATTTGATGAAATATTATGGTATTTATAGTTTGAGAGAAAAAATAATTAAATTAATGTAATCATCAATTTTTTAGGTAGGGGTGAGGGATCAACAACATTGATATTTTTGTATGATAAAAGTTATTTTCAATGAAAAACTAAATCAATAAAATTTTATTAAGAATTAATTAGATGATACTTGTTTATTAGGTACTACACCTTACATTCTTCATTTATTTGTTTAAATAAAGTGTAATTACTATTCATTTTAATAAGAAATCAATTATTATTTAAGTATTATTTATCATATGCTTTCATCAAATCTTGATCAAACGATAAACTGGACAATAAAAACTATAACTGGATAGCCTGTTTGTGTACTTTTCAACTAATGTCAACCATACCTTAATAAATTCTTTTAGAAAGAGTCTTCCAAAGTCTATATGTAAAGTAATTTAAAGAAGAACTGAACTAAAATAAAAATTATAGCAACCCAAAGTATTGAAAAATGAATTGTTATTATTCAAATGTGTGAGTAAGGCTTTAAAGGATATATTTTATATTTAGATATCATCTATAATATAAGCGATATGATATCTATAATATATTCGAGTTGACATTAAGTAAAGAGGAGCAAATTAAAAAAGATTTGATTTTTAATCAATATCTTATTTGCGATTGATATATTATTAAATGAAGTTACTTAGTAATATATCATGGCATCAAAAGTTCATCTTTAATATGTAGGAGTATTAGTAGTACAAATAATCTTAATTGCTTTATCTATTTTCTATAATTTTTCTTTATTCATCTTTTATGAAATATCACTCCAATTTATTTAGTTGATTCTAGAATTGCGGTATTTCTGTAACCAACTTTTGTTTTATTTGTATTTAGATTACATAGCAAATAGATTAGAGTTAAAGGGTTATTAAATTGAGAGAGATATGGATGGACTAAAAATTCTTCGTCGTACCTACTATTAATTAAGTTAATAATTTTTATTTTTACTCACTCTCTCAATGTACTTAATGTGTTTTCTTTCTTTTTGAATGTATGTAAAGAGATGAATTCGAAACCTCAGAATTGAGTATTAACTCTAAATGATTATTTAATTAAGTCATTACTCTTTATTCAGGAACTTCTCAGATCATCATCATAAATCATATAAATTGATTTATATTAATGCATCATATTCTAATCACAAAAATCAAAATATTTTCATGTAAATTGAAATAATTAGAAAATAAATAACAATTAACTCTGCATCAAACATTTATTTAACTTACTTCGTTACAAATCTTTGATAGGTAATTTAATTAAGAGGCCATTATAATTTATTACTTAGGATACTTTATTAATTTCCTTTTCACTCTGTAATTATATTTGCGCTCGAAGTATACTCCTAGTTATCCTATTATTTTTCGTTTATTCACTTTAAATTCACTCATTAGTTATTTGTATGCTTGAATTATTCTGTAATTATAGAAGGTGCTACTGAAAGCATAAATTTTGATTTTTTTAAGGCTATTTTTTTGATATTTGCTAGAAACTAATTGGCAAGGGAATGAGTGAGTAATTTATTGATGCATTCTGATAGGATGTGAAATCTATAACATGTATTCTAATTTCTTAAATTAAGAAATTTTTCATAGTGAGAATATCCACATTAATTCCCCATTCATAGTAAATATTTATTAAAGAAGTATTTAACGACTAGGGTTAATACACACTTTGTAACCTAGAACAACTACCTTAATAAATAATCTTTAAGGATTTCTTACTTTCATCTTTTTAATCGAAAATTGGTGAGGGTTTTCAAAAATCCAATCATGTACTCAACCTCCTTCATCAGCCTGAAGTCAGATTAGGATACATCTTACAATTTTCCTTTATTTTACATTTTGATAATTAAACATATAAATGCTATTTTTGTTAAGATATCTTGCCTAGAATGCTTAGAAGAAGTGAAACGTAACATTGCGCTCCATAATTATATTTCATCAGATGCAATAAAAAAATAATGTCTTTTTATTTCTACTGTTATACATTCGAAATAATATTAAAGTAAGTTGGTGATGAATTCAAAAATAATTACAAAATATATCATTCCTAAATCCTCCTTTACACCTTTGAATAGCTTAATATAATTAGGTCAATTTTTTACTAGTTGTTCTTAAGGATAAGATTTATTTAACAGAATTATAAATATTTGATGATTTTCGTTTTGATTCACAGAGCGATTGTCTATTACCAAGAAATGCTAAATATAGAGAGTACTCAAATATTTTTTTTACATAAAAGTTTAAACCATTACAATATGAATGCCAACAAATTTTTGTTAGCCAAAGATAGCTCCAACGAAGACTACTTGAGATTATATTATTAGGTAAGTGAAGGAGAGAGTGGGTGAGTGGGGGAATAGATGGTAAATATTTTTAAAAAGTTGAATATTTATAATTTGAAGAAAACAGAGAGAGAGAGAGAGAGAGAGAGAGAGAGAGAGAGAGAGAGATTCACTGATATTAAATAAAGATATTTGGAAAATGCATCGCTAAAAAATTATATGTGATGGATAAGCGATATAATCGTAATTCACTAATTAGGTGAAAAAGAATGTATTTAGTAATTAACCACTGATGAAACATAATAATATTTTGAAAAGAAATCTTAATATTCAAATCAATCAATTACACTAATTTTTAATAAAGAATACATTATTTGATATAAAAAATATTCATAATACCCTCTTGTATAATAATAAATTAAGTGGTCAGTATCTTTTAGAAATCATTATTCACTTCTCTTTCAAATACATAGAGCTAAGTAATATTCATTCCAAAATACAACTATTTTTTTTGGGCAATTAAAAGTAAAAAGAGATTTTTATAATTAAACAAAACTACTTCATTATACTGTTTAAAGTTGAATTATATTTATAGACTGGCTTATTTCTTTTTTTAATTCTATCAATCTAATAGCTTGAAACAAAAGTTCAAGGGTTAAACTAGATAGAAATCATTCACTAAAAAATTTTTTTCAACTGTAACAATAAAATAATAATATTAAAGACTACTACAGGCATTCAACTGAGGGAATTATAAATATTTATTAAACTTCAGTATTTTTATAATATTGATTATGAATAGATACAAATCTTATTATAAAAAATTTAAACTTATATCTTAAGTTGCAATTGCACGCAACTGGTATTTTGTATTATACTATTACTAAAGTTATTGATCAAATATTTTTGATAAAAGTCTGCATCGATTCGCTTTATAAATAGTACGAAGGAGTAGATATGAAAAACCAATGGGTAATTATAATTAAAATTACTGTTTCTTTTTCCTTTACTATTAGTGAAATAGAATTAATCAATGCGTTGAAATTAGAAATTCTTAAGTATGGAAATTAAAAAATTGACTTTGATCCTTTTTAAATTAGCTCAAAAAAAAATAATCAAGAATCAAGTTAGAGGAAATATTCAATTTATTCAAGCATTATTGGATAAAATAATTATTTAATTCATTAAGGGAGTAATTGAATTGAAAGAGGATCTTTTGCAGAAAGCCTATTATCTATTTTAGTGTGTTTATTAGAAATAAATTGGAATATTTAGATAATTATAGTAATCTTAGGGAATAATTTTAATAAGGATTAAAATTAATAAGCATTTCTTATATACAAATAATAATGAAATTGCTAACATGGCTGCATTAAAAGAATATATAGACAGCGCAATTATTCGAAGAAGTATCTTAAATTCTGAGATAAGAAGAAATAATAAATTAATTACACTTGAATTTAATCAGGAGTGATGACAATATTTTGTAGCCAGTCACTGCTTGCTTTATGAATTAATTGTTTGGAATTTAAGTGAAAAATAACAAGGAAGAAAATACATTCTCACTTAATAAATTCTTTGGGGAATGAAGGAAATCAAAGATAAATCAAAGATATAACTTTATGATTTAATTTATTAATTTGCTTCTTAATTTATTTCAGCCCTACTTTTTTTAGATTTTAAGACAAAAAAATATATATTTAAGTGAGTGAACTGATTGAAATTAACAATCTATTAATGGTTTGTAGGGAGGAATTAATTAATTTGACATTTATCTGTATTAAATTCTTTCTATGCATTGGAAGTACATTTCTTCTAATTTATCTTTCTTTGAATTTATTATTTTGCAACCAAATTTCAAAATCTCTTAATTAGGAGCCTCTCAAAGGATCAACTTTTGCACTTTTTAATGCTAAAAATTAAGTTTATCATTCATTTCTTGTTCGTAAATTTTAATAAATCTAATATGATTGGTTCATTTTAATTATAAGATTCCCTTTTCTTAGTTCTACATCTTATAGACTTTTTTACTTATAAAATATAGATTTTATGTAGTAATTTGCATTTCTAGCATTTTCTCTCTTTCTAAATTTTTCAACTAATTCAACTAGCTAAGAGTTTTCGAAAGTAAATGAAAAAAGAATGTAAGAAATTGAATTTGTTTTTGGAGAGAATATAGTTATAATTAGATAGACAGACAGACAGGATGAGAAAATATAAATATAGTTAAACATAAGACAAGAATGAATTTATATAAGAATGTGAGAATTATTGAATTATTGAATTATGATGATGGTGATGATAATGATGATGATCATAGGTGAGAAAGACATTATATTAGGAAATGAGATATATTAGTATAATTATGACAGATGAAGGTGAGGAAAGTTAGATTAGAGTGGGAAGGAGGTGAGGATGTATTTATTTATTTATTTTTTGTATTATTAGTGTTTTTATGGGTGGGAAAGTACTTGTAATTGCTCTTTGAAAAGAAATTAATGAGATAATTATTATGTATTTGATTGAGATGAGGAAGGGAGGGAGGGAGAGAAACAGACAGTCTGATAATGAGAATATTATTTGGAAGGGTGTTTGTAATGTATTTGGAGATTTAATTAAAAAATTAAAGAGGTATAATGTACAATTCAATCTATATCAAAATTCCTTTTCTTCTTTCAATAGATGCTTTGGCTGGCAGTGTAGTTATTTTAAGCAAATAGTTAATCAACGCTGAAATAATTGTTAATATCAACATTATTGTAGAAATAACCATTGTTAGCATTAGAGGGTAATTGAGTCAATTGTTGGGTTTGGGTGGGGATGTGAACAGTCGTGGTAGAAAGAGAAGGTTCTTAGAATTAGTAAAGACTCTAGTGTTGGACTTATTATTGGTTATGTAAGTTTTGAAGTAAAGTTTATTCCAAGTTAATATGAGGTTACTAAGCAAATTGAAGAGGGGTTTGAGGAGCTTGTTGATATTGAGAAATTTAAGCTTATTGTTGGAATTGTACTTCATCAATTCTTTCAGCAAATAATTAAGGATCATCGAGGTTGATTAATTCCTATTCATGGACTTCTTGCTTAAGGGGGAGAGCTTAACTCATTCTTCTAATGAAGTCTGGAGTGTTTAAGAAAGAAGGGTTGTATTATTAATTGATTTGAGAATTTGAGTGAGGTCTCAACATCATTTCTTATTACTTGAAAGCTTATAAGGATTGAGAAGGGATAAAAGAGAATTATTGTTGGGTTTGTTATTATTGAATTTACTATTATTGGTATTATTGATGGAGTATTTAGTTATCGTAAGTTTCTTACTTTGTTTCAATCTTGAATTTCTTGGAAATAATTGGTGTATTCTCAATTTCTTGGAAATCACAAGTCCTAGAGCATTGAGAGGAGTTATCGTGAATTTGGTAATTCTTAGCACTTTAGGCATATTATTGGTAGCCAAGAGTAGTGCTAGAATTAATAGGAGAAGGTCCGAGGATACCGTTGTTATTGGAGCATTTTAATCTCATCTTATCATCCTTAGAAAGCTTCTTCTTGATTTGGGTTTCAGCAGGGAAAATATAGTTCCACATGTCATAGAAGGAAGTGATCTTACCTTCGCTGTAGTCCATTAAGACGATGAGCATTAAAGCAACGAATTTCTTTTTAGCTTACTTGGCCCATAAAGCGGAGCCTCTTTCAAGCTTTTAATCATCAATAATGATAGAAATTAACGAATTGACAAACTTTTGAGATTTTCCATAAAGGTCAAGTTCAATCTTGTATTGGCTGAGGAGATTCATAAACTTTAGACCATCGGTGTTCATCTTCTTTTCGATGTTTTATTTAACCTTCTTGACGAAACCTTCACCTAATTCATTCTTTAAGAAAGGACTGGCATAGGTTTCCAAGAAATAATTCTTAATAGAATCTTAAAACCATTTATTTAAGATGTTTCTTTCAGAACCTTTTTGTTTCTTCATTCCAGAGAGGAAGATGATATCTTCTTTGATTTATTCTTTATAGAGGAAAGCAGCTTACATTTTTTTTCGTTTGTATTTAAGAGTAGAACGATTTTAAAAGAAGAGAGTGTTTGTAGTTTTGTTGGGTTTTTAGTTATTAGAGTAAATTAGTTTGTTTGTTAAACTTGATTTACTTGGTTTTATATTTTTTTACTTTTTTTATTTAGTTATGATTTTAATAATTATAAATTTCAATTGTTTATATGGGTTATATTTCAAATAGTGAGACTCTTTAATTTTCATTTATACTCATATTTTTACTTAGATAAATCAATGCGCTTTGAATAAAATAATCAATTTATCAGTAGCAACACCAATCATTTAATTATTTGAACCACTAATTTGATATTTTTTCTTTTTAATTAATTTTTGTCAGCAATAAATTCAATTCTTTAACCGGGTAGGGAAGTAAAAATAATAGCTAAGCCTTTATTAACCTTTTTATCTTAATATTAGAGATAGTAAATAATCAACTCATTAAAATCTTTACAAATTTTAACATTTTCTAAGTCAATAAGTAAGTGCCTACCTTTATTGCCATCCTACTATTTCTATTCCTCCTTGTTTGGCTTCGAAAGATTGTAATTATTTAGTTGTTACATTTAAAATTATTGATCAGACAGTATTAAATATCTAAATTTGGAAACGAAACACTTTTTTTGAAGGAAAATCATATATTAAGAAAATTTTTGATATTTTCTGATACAATTTTGAGTTTCAAATCCCTTAAAATATTTAATAAATAGAATTCAAATTAAATTATTAGATTTTAAAATTTAACAATCTTCAAATTTAATATTTTTTCACTCTCATCTCATCTGTATTATTTCCTTCTTTACTAGTATTAAGAGTAAATTGAAACATAGAAAAATAATATTGAAATTGTCGTAATAAATTTCTTTTAAATCCTCTTTGGTAAAAATGTTGCAGTGCATTAGAAAATGTTTGCATAATATTATTGTAAAAGAATTCTAAAATTGGTATCAATTTCAGTTAGAATTTATGTATAGATTTGCTCAGGTATAAAAAACTTAAAGATTCACTGGTTTCTATTTAAGATATTTGAGGATTGCTTTTAAATTTTTGTTGATAAGCTATACCGCTGAATGGAAATTCGTAAATTGATTCAATTTAACAAATTTCTCCTCACTATATTTATATCTTTGAATGTATCATGCTTCTAATAAAAGCTTTAATTACTGTCTTGCCTATACTTTATGCAATTGCAACAACTTATAAATTACTGCACACTTTTTAAAATTCACCTGTTTTTTATGCAATTAACTATAATTAATCTTCTAATTATCCCTCAGTAAAAAAAAATTTTTATTATTTTGAGGTAGAGTTCATAAATACTATTCAGTATAAAATTAAATCATAGTTTATTATTAAAATCATATGTAATATCTTCATTAATAAAATTCTTCCTCATCTGTCTCCTTGTTTCACCATTATCTACTTTCTATACCCAAAATTATTACTAAAACCCAATAGAATTTCTATTTATTTTTGTTGCAAAGCAGAAAGAGAAAAATTTTATTTAGAAAATGACAAACCATGATAGAAAAATGAAAAGAATGCAACAAATAAAGTTAAATCATTGTAAAATAAGCATTTGATTAATTTTATAGTACTAAAATTCCAGCATTTAAGGAAAGAAAGAATATAATAAAATCCATCTTCCTTTTAATAAATTTCTAAAATAGTAATTGTTTAGCTGACTTTTGAGTTATGTATTGAATAGTTGTCACTTAGAAGTTGTACTGCTTAAGCTAGACTTAAAGCAAAATCTTGATGAATTAAAGAAATGATTACAAAATAATGATAGAAAAGATTAATTGAAATAGAATTCTATAAAGTGATAAGTAAGATCTTTTGAAGATGATATTGTATGTATAGTAAGTAAGGCATCCAATTTTCAAGAATATTTAATATCAATGTTAATTACAATTTTATAAAAAATACAACCTATTTTGTAAAAAAGTTATTATTTTAATTAAATTTTCAATAATTATCCCAACCTAATCAAAATCACCTTACCACTTCAGCTATTAATTATTGGATTCGTAATCTGTAATTTATATTCTTTTTTTTTTTTGATACTACCCTTAAAAATACAAATTATGTAATCCCTCCTTTAATGATTTATAAATAAGTATTTATCTTTCTTTATTTAAATAAGTGAGAATAGACAAGTATAGAATTTAAAGGTTTTGAATTCCATAAACCCTAAGAAAACATGATAACAAAGAAAAAAAAGAAAAACACTTTGATAAAGCGATAAGGAGTTTAGGTAGTGGTTTCTTTATCAAAATGATGTATTCATAAATGAAAGAGTAAATAATAATATAAAACAAGTTAAAAGTACATTAAAAGTGGGATTTCAGACTTTACAAAAAGAGATTATTACCATAATGGGCTGCTGCCTAGTACAGATATAGGATCACTTAATTTGTAGAAGAAAGCTTAAATTACAAATAATTAAACAAACTATTATTATATTACTCAAATGGTATTGATAATCCGTGAATTTAGATTAGAAGTACAATATTTTCTTAAATGATATCTCTTTTTATAACTTAGGGTTTATATTAATAATTTTTTATTCTTCTTTATAGTGTTTTTGAGGGATTGAAAGAAGGTTAACCATAATTTAATTAATAATCTAGTAATCTGTAAGTTGCAGTATTAATTAATAACATGATTCAAAAATTGTTCACAAACATTTATTTATTCGCCAAAGATTGTCACCTTAGGTTGATTGGCTTCAATTAAAAAAAGAAAGAAGCAATTAACAGTTTTAGCTAATAAACTATAAGTACGTATAAGCAGGCATTTTATATTATATCTACCAAATTTTATTAAAAATTTTATATAGATTATCCACCTTACTTAATTACTTATATTGTAAAGCAACTTCTCAATAGAAAAAGATTTATTAACTCAAATAAGAAGAAATAAAAAATCTATTTAGATAATTTAAATACCACTGAAAAAAAAAAAATTTTAAGAAAAATATCAACGAATGAATGAAAAATAGGAAATGGATAATTAATTACACTCTCGAAAATAGTAAATTATCAGAATTGAAATAAAATACTTTTTGATTATTAGAAGTGTGAAGAAACTGATGATTTATCTTAAAATGAGGAGTTGAGTTGATTCAGTTTGTTCTATCAGGATATATAATTTGCGTTATTTACTATTATCTGTATATTAATTTATTGGTTCAGATTATTAGTATTACTGATTTGAAAAGATAAATTTGAGGATGCTATTAAATTATTTGAAAACCTCTTATCTGTAACTCTTCTTGTAAAATTTGATTTCCAAAGTGTAGCTCGTGCTGACTGAAGTTAATCTTTGGAATTTACTTCCCTACTAAAAGAAATACATGACTATTAATTAGCTTTTAAAACCTAATAATACCCAAGTGAGTTGGTTCTACCACCATCATGCTTAGCAATTGAGATAAGAAATAAGAATATTATTTCTTTTGCTCTTTGTGCAATAGATGGATATCTAAAAATAGATAATTAATGTATATTCTTTTTTCTATGAAATGCTTTTGTTTTCTACCAGATACTAATAATATCTTATGACCTTACAACCTTTAATAAAAAGAAGCAAATATGTAATCCTAATCAAAATTAATCATACAAAAGTCATTCGAGGTGCACTAAATCAAAATTTAGTTCTAGCTTTATTTATTAAAGTCATTAATGTATTCTTCTAACTCAAGCTAAACTGCAATTATTTTCTAAACTATTATTATTATCTTTTAAAAAATAATCTTCTTTCCTCTTTTGGAAAGCATCATTTTCAAGTGTTTTTTTTATCATAATTTATTCTAAGCTTGTATTTGTATGAAATATTCCTTCATTTTTACCCTCAAGCATTTCTATTATTCTAGTAGAATTTATTTTTAAATATTCATCTTTTCCTACTTAATTAAACTCCCATAAATACTTTAAATAATATAAATATATCCTTCCTTATTCTTTTATTATAATTATTTGATTGATAATTATCATTATTGTTTTTTTAGTATCTTAACTTTTACTCTATAATAGTTTAAAAATTTTAATATAATTCTCAGTAATCCTTTTGATATATTTGTAGGCTAAAATGTAAGTTATCCAAATTGTCATATATTCAATGAGCTAAAGGGAAGTATTTTATTAGCAATTTTACATTATTTAATAGTTAGTAATTTTAATTCAATTTAAGGGAAGTAATGATTTCTAATTTGCTCATGGTTGGAAAATTAACAAATACCTGTATCATTATAAGGAATTTTATTTATAGAAAGAATCTTTGGTTCTAATACAAAACTACTGGTTCATTTCGAAAGATAATTAATTCACTAATTTACATTATATCTTTTAATAAGATAATTTTATGTTAGTAGAAAATACTCAATATTAGCAAATAAAGTGCCTTATTTAAGAATTTATTCTTTAACGAGTAAAAACTTCATTTTTTGAAAATCTAGAAAAAAATAGCCTTACAAAGATACATGAAATAGATGAGGGTATTATAATCAGAGATTTAAGAATTTTAAAATTTCTTCCTAAAGATTCTAGAATTTTTTCATTTAATAAATGAAAATTTAAAAAAGAACAATTAGAGTTAGCACATAATACTATTAATTTGTCTAGAAATATAATCAATATAAAGTAATATAATGTATATTTAGAGTCCAGTCAGTCAGTCTTATAGTAATGTAGTAAAATAATAACATATTAAGTAACTTTTTACTCAATTTTAAATACTAAATAATAGTAATTATTTTTTTATCTTACTTTGTAGGGGATGATATTTATAATTTTTAACTATAAATAGAAGCATTACAAACTCCTAAAGATCTCATCACCTAAACCCTAAAAAAAATTTAATCCTTTACTAGAAATTAAAAATTTTTAGTAAGTAAGAATTCTAAATATTTTAGATACTTTGAATTTTATCTAACAATTTTATAGTCAATGATAAGTGTAAGTATAAAAAATTTCATTGAGTATCGAATTTTAAGCTTAATTTTGCTAAATTACTTGATTTATAGATTAAAACATTAATTTACACTTTAATTATCAAATAAGATTTACTTTAAATTGAAACTATAAAAATATAAAAATAAAACAAATGGATTAGATTTCTCATTAAGATACTTTATCTCAATAGATTTATGATATAATAGTAATAGGACTAGGAGCTATGGGTTCTGCATCTTTTTATCATGCATGTTCCTAGGGGAAGACAGTAAAGATATTAATTTCTATTTACCTTTTTATATTATTTCTATTTTAATAACACACTCCATACTGAAAAGTATTACATACTTAATTAGTTCTAAATTTTAATAGAACTTCTATCATTTACAAATTTAAAAGTTAATTTATGAACGCGCTATTATTTAAAAAGGTACTGGCTATCGAACAATTTGATCTACTTCATTAAAATGGATCATCACATGGAGAAACTCGTGCTATTAGAGAATGCTACTTTGAAGGTAGCTTTTATATTCCTATGGTCAAAGAATCACTAAAGATGTGGAAGGAATTAGAAGTAAAATCTAACTAAAAGCTTTATGTTAATACTGGAGCAATAGTGATTGCAAAAAAGGATTCTTCCATGATTTAAACAGTCTAATAAGGATATGATAAATATAATATAAAATACTAAAAACTATCATCAACTGAAATTAAGGAAAAATACGAAGAATTTAAGCTCTTTCCTAATGAATATTTTGGACTATTAGAAAATGATGCAGGTATTCTATTTCCGGAAAAATGCATACAAACAATGATAAATTTAGGATTATAACTATCCCCTAAATCTAAAATAATGACTAATACTGAAGTTATTTCTATTTCTGAAAATGAAGATGGTAATATTATAATTATTTTTTAATCATTTATGTTAAAAAGGATTTTGATATTTTAATAATTAATAAAAAATGAATTTCAAATCATCAACTGATAAGTATAACTATAATACTAATTTTATTAAACCTAAAAAATCTTAAAAATTACTTACTAATTTTACTTGCCATTATTATAGGTTTAGTTAAGGTAGATCTTAATAATAATTAAGTATGCTATTCCAAAAAAATTATTATTAGCCCTGGTATGTGGGCAACTGATTTTCTTGCTAAATACTCTCCTTAGTATAAAGATGCCTTGAGAATTTAAGAGAATACTCTATTTTGGTTTGAATCTGAATAATAAAAGTAATTCTAATAAGAGACTTTTCCTATCTTTTTTGTCGAATAAGAGGAATAGAAAAAATAAATTTATGGTTTCCCTAAAGTCTCTTAGGATGGGCTGACAAAATTTGCTTTGCATAACTCTGGAAGAACATTCTCCTCGTACACAGAAATGATAGCAAATTAAAAAACAGAATAGCCAAAACTGGCTGAATAGAATGAGGAAATAATTAAAAGATGTGTAGAAAATACTTTTGATTAAATGACCATTAAATCTTTAAAAAATAAATGTAATTGTTTCTATACTTCAACTTCAGATGAAAATTTCATTATTGATTACTTAAACAATAATCCCAAAATGGTATTTTTAAGTCCTTGTTCTGGTCATGGTTTTAAATTTGCAATTTATATTGGTAAATTAGCTGTCGATATGACAAATGAGTTTAAGACTAAGCATGAAGAATTCCTGTTTAAAAGATTTGATAAATGAAATAATTATCAATAATATGAGAAGATTAAATAGAAAAGATTGATTAATCTTATTAAACTATTAAAATAAACTTTTTTGTTATTGTTGTCGTTGTTGTTGCAAATTCCAAACTGTTTAAACTATTATTATTAACTTAGTAAATATGATGGATATATTTTCAAATATTACTTGTTCATTCATTCATCTATCTATAAAATGGTTAGAAGTTTGAAGGAAAAGCTTTTTAATGTTATTATTAAAATTTGAAGGATTTTATCTTAAATATATTCATTTAATTTTATTTTAATTAATAATTTATATCTTTAGTTAATAATTAAAATATTACATGGTGCTCATAAGATAAAGAAAAGGGTTTATTAATTTGAATTATTTATTCTTAAAATAGTTTATTCTTTGCACTCTCTCTCTATAAAATTCTAGCTGAATATCATTTTTTATTACTGCAACATATATTGTAGAATCTTCATATATAAAATTTCCGCCTAAAATTTATAGATTTATTGGCTGAATATTATAAATTTTTGAATAAAGATACATTAATTAATCTAGGCGGAAATAAATTGATCATAAAAATCTTATTGGATTCTCTTTATCTTAAGATTCTAATTTTAAATGAAGCTAAGATAGAGCAAAATGTAATAAAAATATATTGAAAACAATTATTAAAATTTTCGTTTATAAAGTATATTGTTTGTAGGAGTTTATAAATTAAAGATCAGTTAAAATGGCTCAATAAATGGCAGAAGGTATTACATTAACAAATTATGTTACTAAAGATAGTTGAAGAAATTCGACTATATAATTAATAATTAGCATGATAAAGTTATTATAGGGAATTTTTTAATTTAATCATCATTTTAAAATATAATCACAGAGTTTAATGATGGCTATGAAAACCAAGCTATCAATGATGAATATAAGATTTGGAAAAAGAATGCACCTTTCTTATACGATATTGTTATTACACATGAATTAGAATGGCCTTCATTGACTGCATAGTGGTTACCAACCAAGGATATGTAAATTTTTTAGTTATATTACAAAAGTAGGAAGGATATGATTAGCGACTTAGTGAATATAATTAAAGTATTAACCTCGCAATAAATCATTTTAGGATTTTGATAAAAAAGCATTCTTCTAATCTATTTATATTTAAGAGAGAATTATTAGCTATAGAATAATTATTTTATGTATAAATAGTCCTTAAGAAAGTGATTATGCAATCCATAAGCTTATTTTGGGTACCCATACATCAGGGTAAGATAAAGACTACTTGCTAATTGCTAAAGTAAAAATAATTCTTATTTAACATAGTATATTTAGCAGAGGATACTTTCTTAAATATCATTATTTTAGGATTTTAGCATTTATATAAATAATAAATGTCATAAATGGTGAAGCAATTAAATAAAATAACCATTTTTAAGAAAATAAATAACTAAAATATAGAACTAAAATAAATAAATATAATTTAAAATTAAAGGTTAGATTACCCCTTGAAGAAACAGCTACTGATATCAGCGAGTATTAAAATTAAGCAAAGGAAGTTGGATAAACAGGTTTATCTGCAGGTGAAAATAGAATAGAAATTGAAACAAAGATCCTACACGACGGAGAAATAAATAGAGCTAGATATATGCCTTAAAAATACAATGTTATTGCTACTAAAGTTACAAATGGTGAAATCCATATTTTTGATTATACTTAACACCCCACTACTCCTCAAAAAGATCAAGTCAACCCTTAACTTAGACTCGTTGGTCACACCGCTGAAGGTTATGGTATTTCTTGGAATCCTAAGAAACAAGTAAAATACATATATTAATAAATTTTATTCGTTAATCCCTTTGAGGTTTGTTAAAAATATTAGTTATTTTTAGATTTAATTTAATACTCATTGTAAAATAATTGAATATTCTACCTATTAAAAATCATAAAAAATTTAATGTTAATCTTTTAGATAGCTTTCATATGATTTTTATCTATCCATTTTATTATTCTTAAAGTAGAAATATATCTTTATATATTTTAAAATTAGGGGTATATTGCTTCTGCTGGTTATGATAAAAAAATTTGTATTTGGAACGTAGAAGCTGCCTCTTAATTAAATTCTTCTATTAGCCCTCTCCACGATATTGAATTCCATAAATCTTGTGTAGAAGATGTTGCTTGGCATTAAATTAATCCTGATATCTTTGGTTCAGTAAGTGATGACCGTACTGTTGCTATGTAAATAAATTAATATGTTTAATGATAAATAATAGAATTATTATTAAAAAATATCTAATTATTAACAATCATTTCTTTTATTAATTTTATTAATATTTTAATATTTAGATGGGATATGAGATAAAAGACAAATGCTGGATTAATTAATCCTACCCACTGCACTTAAGCACATACAGGAGATATTTATTGTTTAGATTTTAATCCTTTCAATGAGTATTTATTTATTACTGGTTCAGAAGATAAGAATATTGGTTTTTGGGATATGAGAAATACCTCCAAGAGATTGCATACATTTGAAGGGCATACTGATCAAGTAATTAATACCAAAAGTGTAAGAAAAGTGTATAAATTTTATTTAATTTTTAGGTTATTAGATGTGAATGGTCTCCCTTTAATGTTGGTGTATTCTCAAGTTGTTCAGCTGATAGAAGAGTTATTGTTTGGGATATAAGTAGATGCGGATAAGAAATGAAGAATGAAGATTTATAAGATGGCCCACCTGAGCTTCTTTTCATGCATGGTGGTCACAGAGCTAAAGTCAATGACCTCAGTTGGAATCAAAAAGAAAATTTAGTTATGGCTTCAGTTGAAGAAAATAATATCCTTTAGGTTTGGCAAATGGTAAATAGTGTTTTAAGAATTAAAATAAAAAGTTTTATAATGGTTTCTTAAAAAATAAAAGGCAAGAAATATATATGATGATACTGAAGATGATGTAATGAAGGATTGAGATTCTTTTTATGCCTATTTACTCTTTCATAAAAAGAAATTTAGATAATTTAAAACAATTAAAAATTAAAAAAGAAATACAAAATTAATAATTTTGAATGATTTTTAAAAAAGACCTATGTTAATTTTAAGATTTCTAGGTGAATAATAAATATATAAATTAAAATTAATACTAATCTATTAGAGTATTTTATAAAATGGATATAAGTTGTAAGTAAAAATGTTCTTCTCTCTTTTTGGATTTATCTCTCAATATTCTATCTATCTTATCTTTCATTTCTCAATTTATTAGATTATTTAATAAAATTAAATGATCCTTCCTCCCTTCTTTTTAAGATAAGGGTTTTTATTTTATTAAAAAGTTTAGAACGTTAAGAATAACTACCAAGAAATTGAAGTATTTAAGTTGTTAAAAAAAAGGGATTTAAAACATGTATATTTTTTATTTGGTTCTTACTTATTTTGAGTGTATATTTCAAATAGAATCAATCAAGAAAGCCTTGAAAATTTTATTGAACCATCTACTTGATTATTTTTTTCAAATTAAATAAATCCCATTTGACATTTATTTTATAAATTTTTTGTTAAAAATCCTTCATTAAATAAGAATACTTTTACAAAAATTCTCTACCACTAGATTAACGAATTATTATTAATGAAGTGATTAAAAATCAAATTTGCGAAAATTAATTAAAGGAATTCGCTATAACAAATTATTAATTTTTTTTCTTGCGAAAAGGTTGTGGTTACCAGAGCTTTAACCTTATCTTACTTTGGGTAAAATCAGATACGAAATTATTAAAGTATTCGCAATATAAAACAAGTTCTTACATATTCGCAAATAAATTGTGTAAAAACAATTAAATTTAAGTCAAAGATTTAGTGCCTTACCATAAATGCTTGAATTCATCTATTGAAAATGATGAAATAGATTTTGAAATAGGAGCTAGCTAATAAATAACCCTAATTAGGATTACTAATATTTAAATATAAAAAAATTGGAAGATTTATACCCTCATTTAGCGCAATTTAGATTTTGATTTCTGAACCTTAGACAATAATCAAAGCATAAAAATCATTGCATAAAATCCAATTCAATAAAAGTTTTAATCACTCAATCTCTACCTCTAATCTATTATTTGATTTTGAGATAGTGCAAAAAAAAAATAATAATATACAAAGACTTTACAAATCAAGTTTATACAAAGGTTGATAAGGAAAAGAGAAGTAAAGAAAGAAGATAAAAAATTAGTAGTTTATAAAAGTAGTGAAAATAAAATGAAGTAAGAATTTGGGGAGGTAGCATTTTTATAATCTCCAAAATCAATAGAGAAACTTAAGAAAGTATTGCCTGGTATTTTTGAAATTATTGATTTTGTTTTTGAGTTTTTTTTGTAATGTTAACTAATCTTTTATTTAATTCATGATAGATAAAAAGAGTCCATATAACACTGAAGCAGTTTAATAGATTATTAAAAAGATCAGTTAAGCAAAGAATGATGTAATTTCTTCAATTAAATGGAATAGATTATACATACCGAATCGAAATACGTTTGCTAATTAGTAAAACTTAATATCCAATCATATTTGTATTAGGTTATCCTTACTAATTAGAGTTGTATTTCAAATTATCCAATATATCTACTTTGTAATTTGAAATATAAGCTTACTTTTCCATTATAAAATTTAGTAGGAGAGTGCAAATCAAGGCAAATTTAATCTCTAATCTTCTTACAAGTAAGCTAGCTATAATCAATAATAGACTTACTAGGAAAATTTTAAAATTTTTCAATAATCTGCAAGATCTAGTACAGGAGCACTAAAAAATAACTTGTAAGTGAATTTAGTCTTTATAATTGTAGTGTTTATCTAAGGAAGCAATTAATCTCAAAATACAATAAACTCATTCACAATAATAATTAAATTACTTCTTCAAATCTCTCTCTCTTTCTCTATCAAAAATATTTGAATTTTAAAAAAAGGAATGATAATTTTTACTATAATATTTGTACACATTAAAATGAGATTGATTAATAATGATTCACTTATTTATCTGTTAGTCAATCATTTTTATCTTTTTTACTCAATATTTAGGATTAATAGAATGAGCGGTAAAGATGAATAGTTACATAATGAAAACTCTCAATCACAATAAATCAGACTAAAGAATAATTCAGCATTCTTTCCAACAGGTAAAAATGATTAGAGTAATGGAACTTAAATAGTTGAAGAGCCTCAACTCTCACATAGAGGATAAGTTAGTGATGGTCCGCTTAAATTCTAATAAAAAACTAAACAAAAGTAAGAAATATAGTAACAATGCTCTTAGCCAGCAGCTATTAACTCAGTCGAATCTAATATGAATATGAATAATTAAACGAGTATGCCATCCTAATCTAACTTTAATTTAATTTAAATGCTATCAATAAATGCTTAAAAAAAAAATAAACTAATCTCAAATAATACACCAATACCTCAAGTGTTAACAAACTCTAATATGAATGCTGCAAAATATTCTGCTTAAAGTATAAATGCAACAACTGCAACAACTTCTGCAACTTTTCAAACTTAAAATTAGTAGTATTATTTATATTTTTTGAATTTCTTTTTACTTATTTATCTATTTTAAAAGATTTAATACATTTGATGAGCCTTAAAATAATATAGTTCACTAAATATTTGCATCATCAGCTGGATTCAACTCTCCAAATAGTAATTTTGCTAAGAAAGTGAATTCATAATTATCCACAGCAACTTCTTCTAAATTAATCACTCATCAAAAAAAATTATTTGACCCTAATGGAGGAGCTCTCAATTCAAATACTGCCTAATAAAATTAATAAAAAAAAAGTAATTCCTTATAAAGGTAAATCAATAATCCTAAACAAGTTAACTATCTGTAATTATCCTAATCCAATAAGCACACTCAGTCTAATGAATATTTTTCTAAAATTGTACAAAGTCATAAATTGAATAACTTTAATTAAACTGAAAACACTCCGAAATAAGATTAAGAATTATATTCATTTCAAGATGGTGTTTTATATGGTTCTCAATAGCATCAAATACCTCAAATGTAAATATCCTTTCTATTTAGTGCAAAATTAATTAATTTTTAACATAGAAATAACTAGGAAAAAATAGAGATCGAAAAAGAAGTAGAAGAAGAATATTTAAATAATATAAAATAAATCAACAAAGATATCACTCAAAAGAAGAGAATACCTGAAGATCAAACGAATTAATTCCTAAATTTTATACCAAAAGCTTCTAATACCAACTAATCTTCCATAAAAAATGACTCTAACTTATTTAGAAAATCTTAAGATAAAAAATAAATTTAATAGATGTTCTTAACTTAGTAATAATTCGCTAGTTCATATAATGCAGAAAGTATGAAAAAATATAGTAATGAGTAGCCTAGCTCAGCAAAAAAAATTAAATAATCCTCTGATAAATAAACTCAATAAACTAGTAAAAAGAGAGAAAGTTTCGAAGTTGCTTTCACAAGAACAGGAACTGAATTCTATAAATCAAGTTCTCTTAATAAAAATGATAAAAAGAGCACATAGAATTTGTATTAAAGTTAGAAGATTGCAGGCCCTATTAAGTCAGGACCTACTCAAGTGAAAAAGCCTGAATCTCCAATGAAATCTAAAGTTTTATAGAAAGTAATCTAAAATATTAATCTTTTGGCTTAAGTTTATAATAATATTTATTTTGTAAATTATAGTAACAAAAATCAGGGATTAAGACGATCTTTAGCAGTAGTGTTAAAGGAAATTCATCTATGACAAGTAGCATTACTCAATAAAATAAAGCATAAAGCGGATAAGTAAGTAAAGAAATAAAGAATAAATAATAACTTGAAATAAGTTTAAAAGCATTAGCCATCATAAACTAAACATCCTCTGCTGTTGCTTCAAAGAAATAAAGTGATGAGATATAATAAATGCCTTCCCCTTCTCTCTAAGAGAGTCCCTATTAAACAGGATTAAGTTAATATGTTTCTTAAGTGAGACCCTAACAAATGCAATAGTATTTATCTTATCCAAGGAATGATCATGATAAGATTGATAATATAGAGGTAGAATTAAAATTAAGTAAAAGGTCAAGTTAAAATGGAGATAATAGATCATCTTAAAATGATAAGGCTCTTTAGCTTTCTGACTTAGAAACTAATCAACCTGATTTCAATCATAGAAAGAATAGAATTGAAACACCTATTAGTCTTGGGTTTTGTTATTACAATACTAGTATGGATATGCATAACCGCTACCCCAATTCAGATGATTATTTCTGTAATATATATAGAGAACATTTCATTTAGAGTTTCAATGCACTTAACTTTTGCAGATAATTAGAGCCTATTGACCCTCTTATCTTGGAATCTAAATTAATAGAACTTCCTCCTAATCCTTAAAGTAGCCTGCTTTATTATTTTTAATACTTTTATTCATACTTTAATTACATTATTAACAGATAAAAAAACTATTATTTTCGATTTGGATGAAACATTAATTCACTGTAATGAAGATCCGAATACATATTCTGATGTGATAATTTCAGTTACATTCCCAAACGGAGAAAATGTTTAGGTAATTTCTTTATATGACCAATCAATTAAATAACTAATATGATAAAAAATAGGCTGGCATTAATATTAGACCATTTGCAAAAGAATGTTTGAGAGAATTAAGTAAATTCTTTGAAATAGTAGTATTTACAGCCTCTCATAGTTGCTATGCAGAAAGAGTGATTGAATATCTAGATCCTACTAGATAATATATAGATTTTGTTTTAAGTAGAGATAACTGTGTTTAGACTAAAGAAGGCGTCCATATTAAAGATCTAAGAATATTCAAAAATCGTGAATTGAAAAATATAGTAATTGTAGACAATGCTGCTTATTCCTTTGGGTTCTAAATAGAAAATGGTATTCCAATTATTCCTTTCTTTGATAATAAAAAAGATATGGAATTAAAGTTTTTGACAGATTTCTTGAAAAAGCTCCAAGATAAAGAAGATGTTAGAACATTCTTGCACAAAACATTTAAAATGAATATTTACCAAGAATGTGAATCTATAGAAGAAGCTCTAGAAAGAGTTTATGGAATAAAATAGCCTGAACAATTTATGGAAATTGATCTAAATAATAATAGAGAAAGTGAATTATACTCTCTTCAGTAGAATATGTAATATAATAATAACTAAATAGGAGGTGAATTTGATGACGAAGATGATGATTTAGAAAGAGATGAAGAAGATGATTTTGAAGAACAAGAAGTAGAGGAATAAACTCTAAGTTCCTAATATACTC
The DNA here is from genome assembly GCA_000260095.1 of Tetrahymena borealis. Classification (NCBI taxonomy): domain Eukaryota; phylum Ciliophora; class Oligohymenophorea; order Hymenostomatida; family Tetrahymenidae; genus Tetrahymena; species Tetrahymena borealis. The sequence goes on from AHAN01000963.1 coordinate 193,585, forward strand.
AGTAAATTCTGTAGAGTAATTAACAAAAAAATGAGTATGATTAAAATAATTAAATAATGTAAATTGGATAGTTTGAATATAATAATAACAATAATATCAATTAATAATACTAACAAATATGATCGATCTAAAGATCGAAATAAAATTATATTAACTAAAAATATAGCCGCAACTATAATAACTAACGCAATTCATATCCAATCTATGAAACAATAAAATCAACCAATGAAGCAACAAACTAACCTACCTACCTACAAACAACCTTAAAAAATTACTTAAAAAACTCATTTCTAATTTCAAATGTATAAATAAATTAATTCTGTATCATAACTTTAATATTAAATAAATAATCTAGATAAAATTTTTCCAACTTAGATTTAATGTTTAATTCGTTTTCAATAATACTTTGAAAGTAAATTCTTTTTATTATTTTCCAAGCTAATTCGAATAAAAAAATAAATAAATGTTGACTCTAACACAAATAAGTATTCTCTTATCTTTAGTTTATTTAATAGCAATTAAAAGCATTTGTGATTGTTTGTTTGTTTGTTTGTTTTTGACTTTAATAATTAATTGTTTTCAAATAGTCTTGATTAAAGTGTAAACTAATGGTTAAAACTGACTCGTTACACAGAATTGTATTGTTACTGAGCAAAAAATTAATTCGCATTGCATTTATTGAATTAATAGAATTTTTTTACAATTAATTAAAAAATCTAAGACTAATTAAACTTTCGTGGTAAGTGAATTAATATGTATATAAATAGAAAATAATAAATAGATTGAAGAATTTTATAGATTAAATAAGAGTAATTGCTTATTAGTATTATAGACACATAATTGAGTAATTTTTTGGGGGTGAATAAATAAGAGAATATTAAATTATTAATTAATTATCTCTGCTTTTATTAATAAATTATTGATAATTAAGTTGTATTCCTAAATAAGGAACAATTAAAATAGAAGAATCCCGAATTATTCGATAATTATTCACAGCTATATAATTTCTGGAGTCCTAAGAGCGCTTATTATAAAATTATTGCCGTAAAAGTGGTCTATTTTATTGCCCTTTCCATGCAATATAATTTTATGATACTCGTATATACAAAAACGCTGCATAAAAATTCTATTAGATCTATTGAACATTGTCAATCTTTAGACCTCTCTATTAAATTTATCTAATACTTAAGGAAATTTTAATAAGTCTTCCCATGATAAATTATCAATTGTTATTTTTTTGTTATCATTATAAATGCAGCTGTCTTCTTCAAAGAGAGATGGATTATATTAATTAATCATCTATTTCTGATAAAGTAAACGTTGAGAATGTTTGAATTATGCTTTTTCGTTTGGTAGATCTAGTATATTTTAAATATCCTAGACAGTGTAAGGCTCATATGGAGTTACTAGAGCTTGTAAGTCGCTTTTGTTATATGTTAAATGAAAGGACTAAAGAATTTTTTTCTATCTCTCTACATCTAGAGGGTCTATATAAGTTATATTATCTGCAACGTATCTTATTGAATACATTATAAAATTTTTCATCTAATTATGTAATTGCAGCTTCTTCGACAACTTTCTCTCATCTTAGTATCTTTTTATAAGATAATTTTCAAGTTTATGCATTTCTCTCTTCTTTTAATAATCATTTTTATCAATTTCAAATTTCTTTTTTGAAAGCTCAAGCAGAAGTTACTTGTTTTATAACTGTAAAGGTTTATTTTTCTCTATCTCATTTTCAATCTACTATTACTTTTCCTTGGAACCTTTTTCTCTTGTGTATTTATATTTCTTTGGCCACAGATTCACTTTAAAAAGCTCTTCTAACTTTTCCTACGATTCATTTTATTTTTTTATTAGAAATTTTTTAATTAATTTTAAGCGTAAAATAACTAGCCGTTCTTAGCAAATTTGATTTTAATATATTTATTTTGCTTCTTCTAAAATTTTTTCTATTACTTCCTTGTTGAAAATTTCTACCGTATGGTAATTATTCTTCGTTTTTACTTTCTTTTTAGGCATACTTTTAATGATATCTTCAAAAGATTTTGGATCAACTATGCTTACTAATTAGTTTTTATCAATTGTAAGATTTTCTTAATGGCTACTTTATTATTTTAACTCTTCATAACTTATACCATCTTCTATTTTAGCTTCTTACTTTACTTTCATCTTGCTAATTTCTTAATTTATATCTTTTAATGTACCTATTTCATACATTTTATAGCTATTATCGCTTTATAGATTTAATCCCTCTAACTTAACACCTACTTCATAATTCTTTGATCCTTATTATGTAGTTTCTGAATTAGAAGGAGAAGGTAAATATTAGAAATTGCTCTCATACTCTTATTTCAAGTTAGCATCTATTTTAATATTTTACTGTACTGTTTAATCTATTAATTTCTCATAGTCTTTTTAATTCTCTCTATTTTTATCAAGAAATTTCTTTTAATTTTTATTGGTTTGAATTTCGTATGATCCCTAAGTGCTCTTTAGAGGATTAGAGGAGCTTTCTTTTTTGATCAGACAAATATCTATATTACCACAACTATCTTGTACTTATAGATTATTTTCTTCTTAGGTTTATAAAAAGGGATAAGTAGGTATAAAGCTTTAGACTAGTGACTCCATATTACTTATTTAAGTCTAATAATGATGAAGAATTTTCTACCACTTAAACTTTTCCTTCTTTACATTTTTTTTATCGAGCTCGCTGTGCTTTTTTCTTTCTTCTAGCTCTTTGTATTCTTATAGTTTTTAATTTTAGATCTCTTAAAAAGATTTGTATTGACTCAATTGCAAATTGTCATTATCAAGTACAATCAATTCATCATTATCTTGAAAAACTGAATTTTCTAATGATTTGTAAGTATCATTATCAATTTTTTTACTAATTAAACTAGAATGATTTAGTTCAATTGAAAAATTATACTTGTCTTAATTCAATATCCCTTCCTTAATTTTAAAAAAATATATTATTATCAATATTTAGAGGTAAATATGAAAAAAGGAAGGATTCTCTAAAATGTTTTGGGCTTATGGTGTAAAAATCATTCTATCTAGAGTAGTATTAAATTGTTGCCTTTAAAATTTTGAGGTATTTTTAAAAAATCCTATTTATATTTAACTATCAAATTATTAGTAAAAAGAATAAGGATAATTAAAAACTAATTAATTATTGTAACAAAATGATTACTTAATTCTCTTCTGGATTATCCTTCTTTTTTTAATATCTCTGATAGAGGTTTTCACTTTATACCTTTTACAATTTCTATGGCATATTCTGTAATTTTACATTAATTCTATCCTAAGCTTAATTAGTCATCACCTTACTTTTTGGTAGTTTGCGTTTACTTTAATTTTCATAGATTTATTGTTGGATGTCTAATTTCAGGGTATCAGCTTTAGGTTAATAAGGAACCTACTTTTGTAGGATTTATTATTTTTCCTCTGCTTTCTATAAAATTTTCTCTGCCTTCTTCAATAGTATGGGGTTTTAAGTACTAATTTTAGACTCGCAAATATCTCCTACATCAATAGCATGGCTAATCAATCCATCAGGAGATAGATATTTCTTTTGTTAGGCCATCTTGATTATCTTAATCAAATCTTAAGAATCATTTTCGCCAAAGGGGATACTTGAGCCCACTTTTTTCATAGAGACTAAATTAAACAGCAGGATATGGACAAGTTATTCTTCTAAGATTACAAAATAATGAATAATCTTTAACTAAGGTACAGATTGGATTAAAAATTTATAAAGATAAATAAGATTTCTGTCGCTTTTAAAAATATTTTCTCCCTTTTAATATTGAGAATTTCTACAAATTTTTAATGATGAGATATTTATTTATATAAATTATTTAGTTCGTAATTATTCAAGTACTAATTTCTGAGTTGTAATTTAAATTAATCATTTAGAATTTATAATTATATATGAAGATTAAACTAATCTAAAGATACTAACTTTAATTTTTTGTTAGATTTTGATTATCTATATTAATTACAGACGATTTCTATATAAACTGTATAATAATGCTTCTGTATTGAAATAGATAATTTTTAAAAAACTAGAGGAGATACTTATAAAAAATTATTTTATACTTGATACTTTCTATTTTAAATCTTCATTATTAAATATATTCTAATAAAAAAAAAGCCTTTTAAAATGAAGGAGTAAATTATCTCAATATATTTACTTCAGTCAATATATCTGTGGGTATTATTAATAAATTTTATTTATCGAGTTAATTAAATATTCCTTAGTTCCTTAAAAGTAAAAAAGGGGGGAAAATCATAAAAGAAGAAAAATTATCACATCAAAAATTATTAGAAAGAGCGAAATATTTATTCAAGAATAATAATCAAAAATATTTTTTGTCAATTACATTTTTAGGAAGTTAGTTATTGGATTAGTTTTTTCATAAATATTTATACACTTACAAGTAATTGTTAAAATCATATAAATAAATTGTTAGGAAGTTATTGGATTAGTTTTTTTCATAAATATTTTTACACTTACAAGTAATTGTTAAAATCAAATAATAAATTTATAGTAGAATTAAGGAACAATAAACAGCTTTAACTATTCAATCAAAATCACTTTTTGAAGCATTTGATCTGATAGCTTATGCCTCTAATAATTAGAATTTTAAAATAAATAAATAAATAATGATTCAAACATTTATCTTTTCCAAATACTCACTTCTTATCATCATAAATAATCTACAATTTCTACTACACTGTCTTCAGATTCAGATATTCTGATTTCTTCAATTTGTTTATTCCTTTTTTATTAATTTGATGGGTATCTACTTTAATTGTTTTTATGGTTTTCTTAGCTATTATTATTATGTTTTTAATGATGCAATTATTAAAATTTTTATTATTATTGCCATGATTATTATTATTTATTTTGTTATTATTTACTTTCATCTTACTATTACTATTCTATTTGAGCTTGTGAGAAATTATTAAAATTTTAAAAGTTTTGAGTAGGAGGAGTTTATTTCTCCTAAAATCTATAATTCTATTATAGATCTGGAGGATACTAATAAAGAGGTTGAGTTATTGATTGGGTTGCAAATTGACTAGGAGGAATTTATGGAGTGAGTTTTTGAGTTGGTAAAGGATATGGTGGTGGAGGAAGAGGTGAAGGTAGAACAGGTTGAGTAAAAGTATTATTGTGAGTATGTGGAGATTGTAATTAAGCATTCAATAGTGGAGGATGAGGATTTTATGGAAAATGAGGAGGGAGAGGTGGATAAGGTGGTTAAAGATTTGGATTTTTTTAAATGTATTACGGTTGTTATTATGGCAAAAGAGGTGGATATTATTTATAAGAATTATGATTGATTACTTGGGGATGATTTTATTAAGATTAATATGATTACTGATAAGAATTAGATGGATTTTAGTTAGTTTATTTTATTTTTTCAATATCTTTAAAATTTTTATTTAATGTGTCTTTAATAGAACTTAAAGTCTCTGGTTTAATTTTATTGTTAGCTTCTTAAATAAAATTTTTTTGGTTAATTGGATTTAACATCTATTTAATCTTTTCCTTCCTTTGTTTATCTTCTTTTTCATATTTCCTTACAATATCTTCACCAGTTGAGGTTACAGATTTATTTTATTCTTTTGATTCGAAATCTTCTACTAATTTATCAGCTCTATAATTTGCCTTAAAATATGGCTCCTATTAATATTATGAAGATGCCAATTTATCATACTTTTACTAAGATGAGTAGTGTTAAAGAAATTAGGTATTTTTAGGTAGAGAATCTTTATTTTTTTTAGATTATTTTGATTATATTTCGATTGGATCTCCATGATAAAAATTAGGAAATTTATGGAATTGATGATTTTGTTAAATACTATTATAATTATCCATTTTAGACATTTTCATTTCTAATTCACCAACCATCTATTTATAATTTATTTTTCCATTTTATTCCTCCATTGAGTTTCTTCCTTTTTATTTAAATTAAGATTATCGATTTTCATTAACTTCATTATAAAAATGGCCTGCTTATTATGGATGAAATATGTACAGATTTCTCTCTGTATAATCTTTAATCTTTTCTTCAAAAAAAGCACATTTCTAGAGATATGCTTGAATTTTTTATTCTATCGTTAATCCATTAGAATATAAATTCCTATCATAAATATCTTTTATTATTTCATTATAAAGAATCTAACATTAAAAACCTTCTTCTTACAATTCCTTAGGTAAAGAAGATAAGTCCATATTTTCAATATCTAATTTACACTAATTAAATACTGATTATTTAAATAAACTTAATTGATAATTTATGCTATTTTAAACCATTTATTGTGGTTATTAGTAAACAGTTTCGGGTGGATAATGATAATCATAATGTCTATTTTGATATCGGCTAAATTAATTTTGGTATTCATTGAACTGTAACTGAAGATTATCGTATTAAGTTATATTATCCTTTAAATTTTAAAAATCATTCTATATTTGGTGATGTTAGGAAAGTTAAATATCAATATAAGGTATTTAATTCCCTGAATCTTCATTAACTTAATGCTATATTTTATGACCCTAGTCTTATTCATTCCTTATTTTAACCTACTCATGTCTTCTATCTTCTTTGATTAAATTATTATTTTAAACTTTAGATTGAACATTTCTCTATATTTTAAAGGGAGCATTGACTTTATGATAATAACTTCCTATTTAATTATTATTCTACTATTTTTTTTGATTAACTATATCTTATCCAACATTCTAAGAAATTGGAATTTCCTTTATATTTTATAAGTTTACATTATTTCCTTAATTGCTACTTGCTGCTTAGTTATTTTTAGATTAGATATGTCCTAAATTTTTATCAAAAATTTTTGAGAATTATTAATTAAATTTTAATAGAAGTTAATAAATAAATTTGTTTCTTATCTTGAGTATTTGAATAGAGAATATTTATTTCAAATTTACCATTATTTTATGGAGAGCTAGAGGATTCTATACAAATATTAGAACTATCTTTTATTTTTTATACACATATGGATGTGGAAACTGTATTTTTTTAAATTTTTTTCTGCTTTTTACTGCTTTTCTTTCCCTATTAAGCTAGCTCTTAATTATTAGAAGCAATGGTTTCATTTGGAATATGTATAATTGTCTCATTTATTCCCTTCTTTGGATTATCTTGAGTGAATGTATTATTCTATGTCTCTTATTGTTACTATTAGCTCCAATCTTCCTAAGGATCTTACAATTGATTTAAATTAATTATCCCATTTTTCTATTGCATAATTTAAGCATTTTATTAATTTCCATTCTGCCCTATCACATATTATTCTATCTTTCTTTATTTTATTATAACAGTTTCATTGATGTATTGTTCAAAATCACTTTTATAGTTCTAATGGTTTTTAACCATTTCCAAATAATTTTATGAGTAGGATTATAAATTATATTATAAGTTCATATTTTTTAGCTTATTTATATATTTTTTATATGATTTTGATAAATGTGGATTCTGATTTTATCCATTCTTATCCTAATCTTCTTCTGAGATGCTAGACTAAAATCGGCGGATTAAACTACATAAGGGCTAAGAGAAATATCCCTTTTCGGAAGCCTTTTCAATTTTAGAAAGTAAATATGACCCATCTTGGCTAGAAAGATTATTCACAATATCTAAAACTGGGTTATTCATATGAACCTATCTATATATCTTTTTGTATAATCTTTATATGTTTTTATATACTAAAAAATAAATAAACAAAGAAAGGAATTATATTTGTGACTGATTATAATTTTTAATCAATCAATACTGTTTATAAAATTAAAATCTTTCTCAAAAAAGTAAACAAAAATTATATTTGGTATTTGATATTAGTAATAAACTTATTTTGAAGAATCCTAAATTTACATTCTTGAGGCTAATACTAATAAAATCTACTATTGTTTATGCCTTTTCCAATTATAATTTTTTTTTTTGTACTACTTTTATATTATTATTAATAAGCTATCACAAATTATGTACCCCTTTAAATACAGCTTTCAATGCAAAATTTATTCTTTTATTAATTTTTTACCATTTTAAGAAATTATATTTACAAAGAGGGGGAGAAACTGATATGGTCATTTCGAATTTCTACCTACCTGTCTTAAATTTTATGAAAATTGATTTTTTAAAAAATTTATCTTCTAATTCTTTCATAAACTTAAATAAATTCAAAGAATTAAACTAGCAAGTTTATTTCTACAAAATTTAATTTATGTAAATTACATCCCCCATCAATCAAATACTGATTCTTAAAATATTTATTCACAAAGAATAAAAATAAAAGGAAGCTATTAACTTATTTGTGATAATAGAATATGTAAAAAATAGATTACATTTAATCACCTAATTATAATTTAAAATTTAATCTTAGTAAGAAAAAAAGGGAATAAGTTATTCTTTATAAACATGTAGAGTAATTAATTAGTTCAATATTTATATTTTTTGCACCTATTTTTTATTCAAGTCAAAGTTTTTTTGGTTATTTTACTAGCTGAAAATTTAGATTAAGTTTTACTATAATCTATCTTTCTATTTATTTATCTTGCCAAAATGTTCATCCTTAATTCCTTATTTTTTAGTTGATTCCAACTATTCATTGACATTGAATTATTTAATAAACGAATAATTATTAGACTAATCTGTATATTTTTTATATTTTTATATAGATGGATGAAATAGTAGAAGTAAGCTAAAAAGTAATATTTCAAAGAAATAAGCATAAAGGATTTCAACTAGATATAAAGAAATCACCTAGGATAAGAGATAGATCATAAGATTAAGAAAAATTGGATGAAATATTGTAGGATAGCGGGGAAAGTAATCATATTAACAATGTGAACTAGAAAGAATTATTCCAAGATATAGAGAAGGATATAGAATAGTTATAAAATGCTTTAGATAATCCACCAAACTAGAAAATAGAAAAATCCAAATCGATTGAAAAATAAATACCTTGGAAATTGGATGCTTCAAATTAATTATCACCAAAAAATTGTTTAACCATTGAGTAGAATATTACTTCTGGTGATGGCTTATTTAAAGATGCTTCAGAGAATCGTTAAATAATAAAAACAGAAAAAGATGAAATGACTACGAGTTAAATAATTTCTAATGATGTAACCAATTAATTATAGTCTCCTTAATATAAGGTTATGTCTCCATGTTTTTCAAAACAAGGAGAAAGTACCTTAAGGAGGCACAGAAACAGTTAGTTAGCTGTTATTGAACGTCTAAGAGAAAGGTAAAAGGATGTAAAGAATATGTAAATCATGCCTGAGTTTTAATCAACTTTGTTAAAAAAGATTAAGCTTAAGAAAAATCTTCTTAGATAAGGAACACAGACTGACAAATAAGGAAATGGTTTATACTCCTTTATGAGTCATATAAAACAAATAAACATTTTAAAGCGTTTTTAAAATAAAATGAAAAGCACAATTACAAAATCTGATTTAGATTCATTGACCAGATTTTAATTATAACTTGTTAATGATAAAAGTCACATAATATTGAATTAAAATTAAAAGCTAACAGTAAAAGATGTAAAGGATAAGCTTAAAAGGTTCTTCTCTTTTGTTACTCGAAAACATTCCTACTCACCTGACTCTTCTTTTTTCATTCTATGGAAAGGCATTTTAATTGTAAATATTTATTCTTTTCTTTAATTTATTGAAATATACTCTTGGATAAGTAAGCAAGTGCTGCTTTTCTACTAATATTATTGATTAAAAATAAGTCATTCTTTTACAATTAAATTGAATCTATCCCTCGATTAAATTGGAATAAATAACTCTTACTATCATATTACTTTCTTAATTCTTAAACCAATCAAAAATATCTTATCATAAATAAAACTATCATTCTTTCTTTTTCTTAAAATATATTGAAACAAATATCTAAAACTTTCTATAGCAAGATTCAACCACTGCATCATACATAAACTTATCAATAAATATAAAATATAAATACCTTTTAGCTTACTAATCAGTTTAAATTCAACTCAATCTTAATCATATTTAATATAAATAAATAATTAGATAACATATTTGTTGACTATCTTTGATGTACCTTTATAGTTTTTGAACCAATATTCTGAAACTGGCTCTACGGTTCAGCTTATTACTTTCTTTTATATTCCTATTTTAGTTTTTATAATTGAAATCATTTTAAATTTTAACACTGGATTCTACAGAGAAGGACAAATAGTGGAGGAAAAACAATAAATTTTTGAAAATTATGTTGAATTTTAATTTTGGTTAGACACAGTTACTGTTTGTGGATTTGCAATTTCTTAAATATTCCCTTATGCGAAAGTGCTCTTCTTAATTCGAATATATAATCTATTCCTTTAAATAAGACAATTTGAAGATCGAGCTTAATTCACTTAGAGATTTCCTTCTTTTTGGACCCTTCTAAAACTCTTCACGCTTATTTTTTGTGTTGCACATTTTTGTGGTTGTGGATTTTCTATTATAGCTTACCTTGAGAGGGCAAATGACTCTCATACTTTTACATGGCATGTGAAGTATAATATTGTGGATGAGGATTGGAGAACACATTACATTTATAGCTTATACTTTAGCTTTATTACAATGATTACTGTAGGTTATGGTGATATCGTTCCATAAACTAACATAGAAAGAGTATATGTAATATTTATGACTCTAATCTCGGCTGCAGTATTTGGTTATTCTGTTAATACAATTGGAGCTATATTTTAAGATATTGCTTCGAAATCTATTAATTATAGGTTATTTTCATTTAGATTTGTAATTTATAAATAAATATTAACTATTATTAAATAGAATTTTAAAACGAGATATTGGCTATTTCATGAGAAGTAGAAATATTGACTCCTAGCTCTAAGTAAAAGTCTTTTAGTTTTTAAGTTACTATCACTTAGAAGCTGCATAAGAGCATCAATAAACAGAAGAAATATTAGGCAAGCTCTCAACAGATCTCAGATTATAAATTAAAAAAGATTACTTTGGAAAAGCTCTCAGCTCTTCCTATTTTCTTACTTCTAATTTTTCTCCACAATTTATAGTAGAATTAACATTTAAAGCTAAAGAATCATTTTATCGAAAGGGTGATCATGTATTTAACAGAAATGAAATTGACTAAAGGTTACTTATTATTACAAAAGGAGTTTGCGAATTAACATTTTCTCATCCTATTTTATATGACATTAGCCTTTTAAAAATTGATGTAAATAGATTGAATAACTTAAAATTATTAATTTTCGTTTTATGATAGAAAGGAGATGTTGGATCAAAAGGTTTTATAACTGGATAACCTCGAGAAGTAACTTTAAGGACCTTAAGTCATTGTACATTTGCCTACATTACTATTGAGGATTTTTTAGGGACAATTAAATAATTTCCAGCTGATTATGTATTAAATTTAATTTAAAATGATTGATCAATAAATTAAGTATTAATTTTTTTTAAAAAATAAAGGAAAAATTTTGTATGCTCAAAGATTAAATGATTTTTTCAGAAAGTGAAAACTAATAGAAACTCCATTGCTTTTCATGTTAAAAATTTGGACACGGGATTATGAACTGTCCTTTTATTCATTTAAAGAAATCAAAAGAAATTATCATTTAAAAGCATTTATTCTCTCCTTAATAGCAGAGAGAAAATCATAAAAGAGGGAGGTTAAAATGGAAGAATATTCTTGATTTAGATATAATTAAACATGATTTAAAAAGCTATCGAATTGATGTAATCTCTGGAGTGAAAAAGGATGATGAGGATGCTTATGAAGATTATATTCTAAAAAAAGATAAAGAATTTTTCTTAACTGCTGAATGTTTTAGCTATAATCATGAAACCAAAGCATATACTATTGATCCAAAAGAACCTTATTTATATCCTAATGATGATGATGATGAAGAAGAAGATGAGTTGGATGAATTGGAAGAGGAGGATGAGGAAGATAGTTCAGATTCTTAGAGTGATTTTTAAGGATCTATAGTTATTGTAGATGATAAGAATTCAACAAAATAATCAGAGCCAACTATTGATAAAAAATTATCAAGTAAATAAATAATATTATTTTTTAATAAAAAATTAATTTAAAATTTTACTTTAAAAGGGAAACCTACAAATAATGGAAAAAGAACTGAATATTAACATCAAAAAAAGGTTTCATACAATGCTGATAGTTTTTCAAATTTACCATATTTTGATCATTTAACTCCAACTTCTCCTAAGGAGAACAATTTGAAAGAATAAATTCTTTTTAAAAAGAAATCAGATGGAAATGGAACAGGAGGGCCAGAAAGATTAGGTTAAAAAAAATCTTCTCTAATTAAGGTATAAATAAATTAAAATGAGCCAATTTTCTTAAAAACATCACAAACATTATTAGATAAAATTGAAACTAAAAAGTTAAAACCTCAACCTTTAAGGCAAATTACAAGTATTTTCTAGCAACCAGACAATAATAAATAGTTTGGTTATAATAAATCGAAAACATCTATACAATATGGAAATTTTAAAGAAGAAAATAATACAAATAATAATAATGTAATTAATAATGCGAATAATAATACCAATAATAACAATCCTCAAAATGAAATTAGTTCACCTGTTCATTATAAAAGAGAAAGTTTAAAGCATAATACTTAAAATAATAATAATCAATCAAGTATTCTAAATTAATATACTTTCAATGCTAATAAATATAAACATACATTTGAATAGGCTCCAATTTTAAAGATTTAAGATATTCCTCAAGTAACTCATTAACATTTTGAAATGCATTATTAGTAATAGCAGTAAAAAGTATCACACATGAACCATAGAAAATCTATCATGGTTGTTAGTCCTAATGGAATTTTCCAAGTTGAACCCAATCTCTAATCTTTAAATCTATCTTAGCCAGATAATATGATGAGCAGAGTGTTTGATTATAGAAAAAGCGGCTATTAAAATAATTTTGAGCCCTTAATTTAATACTTATCATAAACAGATGCTTTGAATATGCATGATATGATGTATTAAATTGATTTTGATGTTGCAAGAGAATTTCTTATATATTTTCCTAATGGTAACTATACCACTATAATAAAATCTATCAAATCAAAATAAAGGATAAAGCAAATATAAACTTTAAAAACTAATAAAATTCATACAATAAACAGATTAAAAATGTCTCAAACTTAAACAAATATTAATTGAATAATAATTAAATTTGTATTTGCTAAATAATTTCTAGATTATTATTTATAGATATATCTTATAATAGAAATAAAGTAATTATTTCTTTGTATAAATATTTTAATTAAATAATTCAATATATTTACCTTAATTAATCTAAAGTATTTATCCCTAAATATACTAATTTAAATAATTAACTCCCTGAAAATTTTCATAAAACTAATTTTGATTTAGGTTGTTATACAAACTAAATTTTAAAAGAAATACAATAAATAAAGATAAATTTTTTAAATAAATAATGAAATATATTGTCAAGTATCTTCTTATAATATTTTTTTATTCACTACTTGTCTTATTTTAAGGCATCTTAAAGCTTAGCTAGCAGTAAAACGTTAAGGATACCATACCATTTACTAATTTTCTTTTTAATCCAAATTTAGAATTTCTTTAATTTTAATAATTTCTTTATTTCTACTTTACTTTTTCTAGTTTCTAAGAAATCTGTTATAAAATTCATAGTATTATCAAATCTATTTAGTGTTAATTCCATAAGTTCACTTTCTCCTACATTTACTCCTGTCTAGAAGATTTAGTACATTTGCAACTCTGCAACAGAGTTTGCTTTCATAACCAATTGACTAAAATAAAGAGGTATATTTTTACCTTAAATTGTTGTTGTATCTAAATTGAAATTCTTTAAATCATTTATATATCCCAATAGCTCATTTACTTTTATATAATTAGATTCCAAGCCTTAGGTCATTGAGTATTCTCTTAAATACCTAAAGCATCCCTTCAGTTTTGTTTTGCTATCCTCAAAGAATTTAGTTAACATTTTAGATCTAAAATCATAATCAGGCTCTAGTTTTTAGGTAGTTTTATCAAATTCTGGCAGCTCAGATATCATTTTAAGCCTTAGATTTTTCATAAAGAAATTTCTTTCAGTTGCAACTACATAAAAAATATCAGATGTAACAATACCATTACCAATAGTAATGCAATCTCTGTAAAGTTATGCTTTTTCCAGATTAGTTGTTCCTAAATTATAATAATAATTTATAAAATTTTAATACACATTATGTTTACATTTTATATTTACCTTTATAATTATCATTGAAGATTTTACAGAAAGAATCAAAACTTAAAGAGAATTATCCATTCACTTCGTGACCTTACTAAGAATAGAATAGCTCTTTTACTATTCTGTACCTTTAAATCCTTTCTGCTCTATAATACTCAAGTAATAAACGAAGGACAAGCCCAGAATCTATAAGATACTAGGTATTCTTTTTAATACATTTTTTGAACAATGTTCCAATCATAAATTCTATATTAGCTTAATCATATCTGCACATAATCAATTCAATCACATTTCTAACATGAGGGAATCTAATAAAATGAATAGGTTAAAATGTAGACTCCATATATTCTAATTAGGGTCCTTTAAAAAGCATATTTCTACAATGGAGATAGAAATATATTTCATCACTTGAAGTATCTGCACTTAAAAACTCTCTAAAAGTAATAACCTTTTAATAGAATTTAATTAATTTTTATTTAAATTGCTCAATTTAAAATATCTTCTTACTTCCCAAAGTTTATTAAGTATAGGATTATAAAGATCTATATAAAAATTAGCTAAATAAACTTCTCTTGCTGTTTAATCATTTTCAGAAAATTCAATATTAAAAGCAATCTTTCTTGATTACTTATCCAAACAAAAAGTGGTTAACCAACTATATGTGAAATCAGAAAAGTCAGAAAAATTTTAATAATTCTCCATATTTATTGCCTCATTCCACTTAGAGTCCAGTATGGCTCTTAGTGTACCCATAAATACATTAGTAACTTTTCTGAACTAAATATTTTTTAAATGATAAAATAAATAAAATAAAGTGAAAAAAGAATACTTTATAAATTTGATTGTTATTTTTGAGGATGGCTTCGTATCTCTATTAGCAAAAAGTAAAGAAATTAAACTTATAAAATCTATAATGGTTTATATTGAAGTTTGGATCATTGCTATTTGCATGAATTTGTATCTGATTTTGATAGACTTTAGGCTTTTCATCAACCTAGTTTATTTTCTTTTCAGTTGCTGTGCCGCTCAATCCAAAATATTCAGATTTGATTCTTTTAGTGAAGAGTGGATTGTTTTTGTAAATCGCTCTAACTGTTTCAAAGAATCTTTTTTCATCATCAAATTCAATCTAATTTATAATTAAAATTGGCTAAAGTTATTTTCTTTGACTTCTTAATTACATTCTCTGGAGGGTCAATATTAACACTCTTTTCTAAAGTTATTCTATCTACTTTCTCTTATAATTTCTTGTAAGCATTTTAGAATTTTCTTAAAAGATCTTTAGTTTCTTAGGTTCTAATATTCTTTCCATCAATATCTTCTTGAAGCATGTACAGTCTCTCCCTATATTGATTATTTTCTTCAATTAACAATTCATTTTCTGCACAAAGAGTATTAATTTGAATAGTATGCTTTTAGAAAGCATCTCTTAAAATTGCAATTTCTTTTTCTAACTTTTAATTTGTAATCTTCAAGCTTCCTACTGTTATTTGAGCTACCGAAATCTACTTTTCTTTATGAACAGATGTTTCTGTAAATTATTAATTTTATTTCTCAATCATCCTTTTTAGATTTTCAATTTCCTTTTTTAATGCTTCTACATCAATAGTACTTTCCATTTCTTGGATTCTCTTAACCAGTCCTTCTACCTATTATTTTAATAATTACATTTAGGTATCAAATTAGAATTGTAATATGAAATTATATCTTTATAAATTATATATTAAGTGCTTACTTAACTGTTTAATTTAGTGTTATGAAGATTTAAACTGATTGTATTTTACTCAAATTATTTCTCTTTTTAATTAAAAGAATGTTGGTCATTATCTATGGCCTTATACTCATTGATTTATTCAATAACTTTATCATTCGTTTTTTAAAAAACAGCCAAATTTGATACCAAATTTTAAATTTGTTATTCTTTGTCACTTAAAGTCTTTGCATTCTTTTAAAAAACTTACACAATATCCTTGACATGTTTTATCAATACTCTTTCTATATCAACCAATCTTTACAAGTTTGAGCGCTCCGTTTAAGGAATAAGGATATATTTACTTTCTAATTCTTCTTAGAAGCATTTGAACATTGAAATAAGTAAAGATAAATTATTTGATTTTAGTAATTCTGCCATACTTTCACCATCTTTTATACTCCAGTTACTCAATAGTTAACTTATTTTATCTCTTTTTTCTTTCATATGCAATGAATCTTTAATCAAATTATCTTCTTTAGATAACTCAACCATGCTATTGCTTTCACTTTATTATATCCCATATCCCTATTAATTAAACGATCTTTACATCTGTGATTAATGTGTTGCATTTTAATTAGTAATACTATTTGTAGAGTACTTTCTTTAGCCCATATTATGAGATCTTGACAATTCTCCTACTTTAGATGCAGACCCTTGAGCAGAAGATAATTTTTTAGTATTAGAGTTCTATATTGAACTCATAGATCCAACTTTAATTGGACTACTTGGAATTCCTGCAGATTAATTGATATTACTACCAATTTTTATTCCTGATGCTGAAGAGGATGCTGTATGCCTACCTTAATTTGTAATTATTAAATTCTGCATTTTTTAACTTTACTAAGAATTAATTTAATTTCTTCCTATATTAAAAGTATTTTAAGTCATGCTTTAAGGTGTACTGATAAGAGGTTATGTTGAAGCAAATTGATTGTATGAAGTTAATTGTGTAGAGTTATTTCTTGTATTGTTAGTTGCTCCTGTATCTTAATTTGTTCTATAATTTGGAGGAATGTAGAAATTAGTTTAACTAGTACTCAGTTAACCAGGTTTAGGGGTTTGATATGATTATTAAATTAGATTTTACTTAATTGCACTATTTTTAGCAGATTATTGTTTTATAAAAGGCATTTTTGAGCTATCTTATTTAGATTTATATTAATCTTAATTAGTAAGTTCATTATTAATAGGTGTAAATGAGAAAGTTTTCACATGTTTATTATTGGAAGGACTTTATAACCCACTCTAAGGCTTTGACATGATTGAAATAAAGATTATAAATTATCACTAAAAGGAATGCTTGATTTGATAATGGTTATTTTCTGTATAATTTATCTTCAATTGATTACTAGTCTATGAATTTTATTATAACTCTTTGCTAAATTTTGTTAGATAGATACTATTACTTTGTTTTAAATTTAATATTAAAAAATTTACTAATTTTATTTATTTATGTATGGTAATCAATAAGTTACGCATGCATCAAATATATAAATTCAGTGCATCAATAATCATAAATTTTATTGATAATTAGATCCTACTGATCAATCATCAAAATACATTTAAAAAAAATAATAAATTCATCATATTAGTAAATCCAATTCCAAAATCCTAAATTATGTAAATAGAAGTTTATATCAATATGATAGTAAGAAAACATGATTAAGATTGAAATATCGAGAAAGATTACCATTAATTAATAACCAATAATAAGTTTAATACTTATTAATTTAAATTCCAAATTCATTTTTAAGAAAAAATTTGCTTCATTTTTAAGCTAATATCTTATTCAAAAATAAAATAGTTTTTTTAAAGATAAATAAATCCTTAAAAGTAGAAGATCATAAACAAAAAAACAAAAAAGCGTACAAACAAACAAAACTAGCAATAATAAGCAAGTTTTTTATTTTTTTTAAATTAAGTAAATAATAATTTATATGAATTAAACTTTCCATTAATTTTTTAAAAAAGAAAATTCAAATTTCTCCCTATTCTTTTTCATTTTCTTTATCAAAAATCTTTGATAGATTTTTGGTTACATTTTATAAGGGCTAGATATATTTATGGTAAAATTTTATTTATTTTTTAGCAAAAGATTTTAAGAAGAATTCTTGCCAAGTAGAATCAACCGAGTAAAGATCAATGTCACCAACGAAAATAAATTGCTAATTAGTGTATTATAACATGGTACTCAGAATTGCAGGATTTCTTGCAGCTCCAATATCTTCTCTTTCATTGGTTTTTACCCCTGAATAAATGATGTAATCATAACTTTATTTTATAGGTTCTTAAATAGTCTATGCATTCAATACAATCTAATTTTTAAAATTAAAATTAATTTAATTAGAATTTCAAATAAATTTTTTATTAAAATAAAATTTACCTTGAGCTTTTAAGATGAAATCATTTATACTTATGTCTTTTAAGCTATTGTTGGAGTTATTACTCTAATTTGAGATAAATCAACCTTTTATTTTCTAACTAAGCTACTAACAATTGCTAAAATCAAATAAATTTCGTCTATGTTATATATACTTCCTGTGTCACTTATTGTTTTGCTATTTGTAGGATTAGATATTTCTTCTTTACCTTTCAAAGCTACTACTAAGACTTCAGTTGATGTCTCTTCTTCATTATCTTTGTTCTATAACTATTATGAGGAACTATCATTACTAGTAAATAATATTAAGTTATTATCGAAGAATAAGTCATTGTGAAGGACACCAATTTTATGAGTATTAAGTGGTACTATTTCATTATTCATTTAATTTTTATTTGTATTCATAAAAATTTATTTATTTAAGTATCGTTTTTTCAAAATAATTGGCTTAAATCCGCTCTAGATGATATTCTCAAAAATACTTCTATCTCCAAATCTACTCTTAGTCAAAAGATTTCTTGTTTATTCTCTTTAGAATGCTGTGAGATCACCAATCATTACACATTAGTTACAATTTTTAACCAAATATTCCCAAGTATTCGATTCTTAGATTTACTCAGAATTATAGAATAAAATTCTGTTAAAGGAACAATCTCTAAGAGAACATATGGCAGATTATTGTTAAAGAAGGAAATGGCTTTAATTTGATGTTAAATTTTGTGATTAAGGAGAAATTGCTGATGAATGGTTATTATGGGAATGGAGAGAAGTTGATCCTAGAATGATTATTTTACTTTCATCAATAGATCTTTTAACTTTAGCACTCATTTTAGAAGTCATGTATTATTTTGAACCCGAGTTAAAGAATTCTAAAGAACTATCTTCTAATATCATGCATAGGTTAGCAGAGAAAGCATTACTTTAAAGGAATTTAGATTAATTATCAGAGCTTTGAGATGGTCCTGAATTTCCTTAAATATTCTATTGCATATTTACTAGGAAATTATAGAATTAACGTGCTTTAAAATCAGAATCACATTTTATTAAAATTTTTAAATTGGATTAAATTAGCCATTCTTCAATTATACTAGTTGCAACTCTAAATCTACCAGTTTACTTAACACCTTAAATGATAGTCAATGCATTTACACTTCCACTGTATAAAGCATCTACTTAATCTTAATTTAAATTATTCTCCATAGCAATTTATTGTAAATTTATTTCAGTTGCTACTATTGTAGATTACTTCATCGTTTCTTCTCTAATAGAATTTAAACTAAAGTTATTTTTCTTATCACCAGAAGACAATAATGGCTATTATAAACACTTTTATTTGTTCGTACTTTAAAGAGTAATAGAATTAAAGATAGAGTGAAGCATTGTTATTTTAGTACACATGTTATCTAAAGATTTATTTTTTTCCTTCAGGCTTTTTGTAGAAGATATTCTGTAAAGAGCATAAACTTAAGTATAATCAGCAAGTAATTTCGATCTTTTCTTGCTATCACTTATTACCATACTTAACTTGAAAGTTGAGTAATTATGAGAAGCACTTTTTAATTATGATGAAGATTAAGATAATTAGTTATCTCCATTGAAATGGTTATTTTATCCATTCTCTTCAGAAAACTCTTTGATTAAACAAATATACCTGTTATTGTAATCACCTTAAAGGTTAAGATTTGAAGGTAAAGAAGAGTTAGCAGAGTTCTTAGGAAGTAAAAGGCAAAGATCACCTTCTTATAACATGGAACTATTTTAAGGTAGAAGTTCTCCATTTTCGCCTAGTACTCTAAAACTAAATTAGTCATACTCATAATTACTACCTAAGTATTAAATATAACCTTAACAAATAAATTTCTCTCCCCTTCTATTATAGTTACTATCTTACTATTATTGTAATTAGGCTCTAGAGATATTGTTTGCAATTGAATTACTCTTATTAAATTTGATAAGCATACTTTCAAAGAAATCTTCGAATAAAATGACTTTCCTATTAACAAAGTAATTGAGAGATCCATTGATAAGAAGATCTTAATCGATCTTAGTTTAAGAATAAATTAATTCACAAGCTTGTAAAGCAAAAACAGGATCATCAACGAATAATAAACTCTAATACATTTAATTCAAATCTTCCCAGTTTAAATATTATAGATAAGGATCCTTTCTATTAATCAAATTTTAACTTGTATTTTCATTTTCATTTTTAAAGAAATTCTTTTCTTATTTGAAAAACAAAGCAGAAGATTTCACGAATGTTTAATTTCTAAGGTCTATATCTTCTTTTAATCCACTTCCACCTTATCCAGACAAAACTGTTTTCTTCTTTCCAGCTGACAAATACATCTTTTATTTGTTTGAAGAACTAGAGTTTTCTAAATTTTAGATAGTATTCTTTGAATTGTTGGATTTGATAAAGTTTAACTTTTAAACAATTTGTAAACTATCCTAAACTGAAAAGGTTTCAAGATCAATATTAGAATAAGGAGATACTGTTAAATCTTCATGTGAAAGGCTAAAATGTGTATACTTTTATTAATAAGCAGGCTTTTAAGAGAAGAAGTGTGCATTAGGATTTTCTCTAGCTGTATACCACTCATCATCAACTAAATAAGCAATGTTAGTATTATATAATTCATATGGATTGTTAGGGAGGGATGTTCTTTAAGTTGAGATAAACTTCTAAAGGATAGAATTTACCAAAGTTAGTGATTCATTTTGTAAAGTAGGATTGAAGAGTAATTTAGCAGTATCAGCTGAGGTTTGATGCTAAATTGCTTCTATCATTTGGTTAGAAAACTTACGGTAATGGATAACATCTAAACAAATTTTAAGCATAGTTAAACTCTTATGTTGGATTCCATAATTCCAGATATAGCAAAAATCTCTATAGTTTAAATCATTCTTTAAACTTCCAAGTTAAGCCAATCTCTCTAAAGCATCTATTACTTTATTTTCTTGCAAGGACTGCTACATTTTCTTAGAGTACTTTTAAGCCTTTAATTTACTTTTGTTGCAAACTTTATTTTAATCTTCATTTAGGTTTACCTATCCATCTGTAGCATTTTTATTAGATTTATTTTGTTTTTGCTATTCTTTTTTATTGATTTTTTCTAATTAAGCTACATATTTAAGCAAATTAACTTAGTTAATATTTTCATAAGAATTCTTATTGGTTTAATTAGAAGTTTGGGTTCTGTTTTAACCATTATTTTATTCTATTTCCATTGTATTGTTTTTAGCAATAGAAGAATTATCATTAGAGAAATTAGTATATTTTTGTATCGATTTAATTATTTCCTACCCTTCTGGAGTAAAAATAATTTCCTTAAATTCCTAAAGGACACTCTCTAAATACTATCTTCCCGTTATTCCAACCCAGAAAATATTATCATTTAGTATTACATAAATAGCTAGCTATTCCATTGCATTTTTCTTAGATTCTTTCTTATTTCCACCCACCCCTTAGGCGTAGAGTGGTTTAATCCCTTCATTTGGAATACTTAATCTAGCCTCACATTTAAACTATCCTTTGTCTTCTGAGAAATTGAAATTTAATACACTCTTAGATTTTTATATCCAATAATTAAAGTCTTACAAATTCTTTTTGATCCACACAACATATAGTACTTTTTTCTCATGCTCATCTAATACCCTTTTTTGAATATTTTAAGTTTAAATTTATTTAAACTCTATCTGAGCTTTCTTTATTTCTTCTATTCTTTCTCTTTCTTCTCTTTCTTTTTATTACTACTAATATTATGTCATTTTGTTTAATTTTTTATTTAAATTTAATCCTTCTTTGGATGAATAAACTTTTTATACTTATTAACTATTTTTAAATTAATCTATTTAAGTAACATTTTGATGATTGTTTTATTAATGAATATTTTGAGATTCTTTATTCTTTATTTGCTCTATCTAAAATTTATTTAATTAATCAGCCTATAACTACTATTCAGTTTACACTTTATTTTACAGGAATTATTATTATTATTAATTTTAGGATAGAATAGCTTATTATTATGATTAAAGTATAGGTTTTTATGGAAAATTAGCCTCTTATTAAGGCTATATATTTAAATATTTAGGATTAAGGAAGTCTAAAGAGCTATTTTGTTTCTATTAGGCAAATTAGTTGCTCCTTTAATCTTTATTATTTTCTGTTGATTTCTTAAAATGTTAACTTAAAACTGTATTAGGTTATAAGTCTTAATTTGGATTATTATTGAATTATTACTTTTATTATTGATATTAATTAGATAAATTAGAGGTAATAGAAGGCATAATTTATTAATTATTTTACTATTAATTTAGGAAGGGGTTAGGTTGATAATTAACATTTTTTTAAGTATTATTTGAAAGAATTTACTATTAATTTAAATGTGAATTACTAGTAATATTATTAGCTTTAAATGTTTAGTCATTTTAATTAACATTCTAATTCAATTTAATATTTACTTATTAATTAATTTAGTTATTATTTTGTTATTAAATACTTTCTTCTATTTTTTGATGTTACTAATTAGTTTTTAATTCAAGTTTTTACTAATTTTTATTCTCTTTATGTTTTTATTTGTCTTTAATTTCAACTTATGACTAACACTATTTTTGCTATTATTACTATAAGGAAAGTTAAGAAGATATTTATTAACTAATAATTGAGGTAGCAGGATCTATGCTTTACTCTTTTCTATCATTCTCTTCCTTAGAGGTTTTGTTTTCTTCAACGGTTTAATTTGCTTACTATTTTTCAAGTAACATAAGAATAACATCTTTGAACTAAGTGAAAATAAAGTCCTTTTAATTTTCTAGATTTAATTTCTAAAATTAAGATTTATTTCCTTAATCTTATAAAATTTAAGCAATATTTTCTGTTTTCATTTAAATTTATTAATTTTTTTCAATATCTTTTGGCAACTCTTCAATCTAACTAAATCCTCTTTTGATATTGACTCTATTAGGAGTTAAAAAGCTTTCATTTAAATTATTATCTGGCTATTTATTCTCTTAATTATTTTTTATTCCAATAGGCTAAGATTTTTACATATTTTATCTAGAAAAACCAATTCTGGGATTTATTCTAGAGGTATTCTTATTGTTGGTATGAGTATTTTGGCTTAGATTTTAATTTTTACTAATTTCATTTTATGATTCCACTGAATTGCTATTAATTAATGCCATGGTTTCCTAAGCTCTATATCCTATTATAGGTTTGGTAGGTTTTTGATATAAATTATCATTTTACTTTTATAAATTTATCTAGGTATTATTAATATTATTGAAATGTTATTGCTATTATTTATTTATTTTTTGATAATTTTAAATATTTTCTTATTCTTATCTTTTAAATTTCTAAATGAGCCATTGGTTATCTCTGTTTTTCTATTATGGTTATAAATTTTCTTTCAACTGCTCTTGCTCTCTTTCTAATTTTTTTTGCTTCATTACAGTTTCAGGCATAGGTAGACCTACTTTTTAATAGTATTCTGGCTTATATAGAATATTTTTTTCAGCTGTATTTAAGCCTTAACTACTTTTAACTGTATTATTGGAACTATTTTAAATTTATGAATTTAAATTTGTATTTAATTGATTACAAGATTCATTATCTAATTTAGTTTTCTTTGTAGGTAATTAATATTACTTAAATGATTCATTTATCTATCTTTATTCAATAATATTCTTTAGATTGGCTAGTTAATCTATTTTTTTTATCTTTTAATTGGTCTACTAATAATTAAATTATTAATTCTACTATTAATTTATATACTTATTTACAGGCTAAGGTTGTTTAAAAGATGGCTATTTTTCATCAGAAAAATCACTTTCAGTAATAATCCTTTCTGAAGGTACTCTTTAACTAGTCTCAGGATTAAAACTATAGCTAGAGATACTATAAAAACTAGTAGCACCACTTTAGTTATAAGTATTATGATTATCTAAAACACTTAGAGGAGTTTAATTTTACTTTTTATCTTCTGATTCTTTTTTCATCATCAAAATTTTTTAATAATTAGAAGTATATTCTTGTAAATTTGGCGTTTAAGTACCACTTTATTATTGAAATGATTAATTTTATGATTAATTTCCATTTTTATATTATTTATCTACTTAAATTGCTTATGAAAATTTTCCTTTAGAATTAAATATGCTTGATAATTTACTATCAAGTATTGTGTTTTTGTAGACATTAGTCCTGATTATTGAATTATTACTATAATTACTATTTTATAAAGAATCATCAAAAAGCTACTTTAATGATTTAGGAGTTACCTATATTTCCATACTTTTTTAGGATATGATATTCTTTTCATTTTAATTTAGCTTTTTTAACTCTTCTGTTGAAAGCTATAAATACTTTTTATCTAATTCGCTTTCTGTAATCATTTTTAGGGATCTATGTAATTATTATAAGTTTTGTTTTTCAATTAATAATAAAATAAGTGCTTATTAATTCGCGTAATAATAAATTTTGATATACTTGAAAATATATTTTCTTAGACATTTTAAAATATTTGAATATTTAAAAACATAAGACAGAAATTTAAAATATTATTGCAACCAACTAAGAACGTTATTGGTGCATTTATAATAAAATAGATTTGTAGTTTACCTTATATTATTGATCAATTAAAAGTAAAGTAAATCTATTAAATTTAAAAATTTAAATTTGATCAAATTCAAATTTTGAAAAGATATTCGCTCAAAAATAAGTATAATAAAATTTATTTATTATAAAAAACGCGCAAAATTATAACCATACTATCTCATTTTAATAAACATAATATAATTTAATTGTAAAAAAATATAATAACCAAAAATAAAAAACTAACAAAACAACAATGGAGGGAAATCCAGATAATCAACAAACAACATATTTTATTTAATATTTTTTTAGATTGGAATAAATGTTTATAACGAATATATTAGGCGTTCATTTTAGCTGAAAAACTTAATAATTATATATAATTGAGCGGATTATATACAAGGTATAGTAATTAATAGTAATCTATTAAATTTATAAAATAATAGTATCTATCCTCTTTCATCTTAATTAAATTCCAGATAGAAATGAATTAAATACTTTTTGTTTTCAAAAATTATAAATTCTACTATTATTTAAAAACTCTATGAAATATCTTGACTTTAGTTGAACCACTTTAATTATTATGATAACTCTGAGTTAAATTGAAAGGAAACCTTATATAAGAAAGAGGAGAGTAATGTAGGTAGGAATTGAAGAGAGTACTAAATGAAAAATATTTATAAAAACAGTGGTTATTTTAATTATATAAGTTATTTTACTAATATTTAATTGTGTGAGAATAATTTTTAAATGAAATTATCAAAGAGTTATTCATTCGCTTTATAGTATTTCTTAACTATCTCATTTTTTCTATTACTTCTATCCAATAACTTAATCTATTTTTAATAATTTAATAAAAATAAGGTTTTAAACAATAAAATATTTTCTAAATCAAACAAATATATTTAAAATAGATAAATAAATACCTCTAATTTTTCTGGATTTCTCTCTAATTGCAGTCTTATTTTTATTTTTGGTTTATGCTTTAATTCTCTTGAACATAGGAGCATTTTTAAAGAAATCGGGAATAACAATAAATCTAATTTAAGCTCCTCTCAAATAAACCTATTTTACAAAATCAAAAAATAATTAACAAAATAAAAATTAGTAGTTGATTATTGTTTTATAAACTTATTAGACCATTATGATTTTCAATAAAGGGAAGAATATCTCTAAAAGTGAAATAATTCTTAAGATAATGATTTAATGTGCTTATTAAATTGTCAAATATTTTGAAAAATTACAGATTGCAACAAGCTTTGTTTACCATTTCTATTAATCATTGTTACATTATCTAATCTAACATTCATAGTATCCTAAATTTTTAATAAAAAGTTAATAAAATTAAAATTATCTTCATTTTTATTCAAATCGATCTGCTAATCTACTATTCAGCGAAGAAATATCATTGCAGATCAATTCAACTTTTATTTGAGATTTAATTACTTCTGATTCAGCCAAGTATCCTCTAAATTAATCGCCTGTTTTCAATTCAATTGTAACAACGTGAGATTCACTTTCTCTTAAAATCTTAACGGGTAAACCAATAGACATTTTATATTCTTATTTCCTTTTGTTGATATGTATTTGATATGTATAATTCTGTAAAAATATATACTCTTTCTTTTAATTTTCTAAATTTGATTCCTTTTTTATTTTTTATTTATTGATAAAGATCAATCAATCAATCTTGCTTGTATGATTGAATAGCAATTTGTTACTAATCATATTGAGTACTTCATTTAAAAACACATGAATATTTTAATTTCATAAAAAACATATCTTTTATACTATTTTACATATTTTTCTAGACACTAATCTTTAACAACCAACCAATCGGTCATCCGCTCATTAATAAAACTTATTATTTTATAAAATAATTAAATTCATTTATTCTATTATTTTTTAATTCAATCTTACTTTTACTTTCAAATTTTATTAATATAAAAATTAATCTCAAAATTTTAACATGTTATCCTTTCAGATTTAGGTTTTTTTTCATAAAATAATAGAAAAATTTCATATTAATAAGTAAATTTATGTTTTTTCTTTATTTGGATGAATTAAAATAATTGATAAAAAAATTATTTTAAAATTAAATCCTATGATTGAATATTTTTACTTGTTAATCAAAAAATAGAATCTTAAATAGAACGTTTTTTATGTAAAAAGAATCCCTTATTTTTCTTTTAATGCTTGCTTAAACCTTTAAACAATTTGCAATTGTTAAATTATGAAAAATTTATAGTATAAATTCTAAGTTACTCACTCTAATAAAAAAAAGAATTGAAATGTTTAAATTAATTATTTGAATCAAATCAAATAACTTTTTATTTACAGATGAAGAGATACAATAATAAAATTTAATAAAAGTACAATGGCTATGTTTATGGATTAATTATTGCTATATCTTTCTCCTTTCTTTGCATTTATATTAAAATTTGAAAATTAATTTTTAATTCTAATAAAATAACTTTTTTAACTGAAAAATTTTGGTTGGTTATTTTGCTATAATTCATAATTGCAAACTTCAAGTTGTTTGCAATAGGAGGAGTAATACAGATAAAAAATATAGTATTTGGAGGTAAATATAAGAATTTGGTTATAGATAGATAAAGATCGTGAGAAGATATAAGTTGATAAATGATTTCGAGGGATAAAACTCGAATTTTCAATTTTTCAAGTTAAATTGAAAAATATCAATCATTCAATTTATTAAAATAATTGTTTGTTATCACAAATTTATGTTTTAAAAGCGGTTTGTAAATTATTAATTTAAGCAATTTTATAAATGACTAGTTAAAATCAAAATACATTGAACAATTTAAGACTAGGTCTTCATAGTAGCTTAAGAGACCAATCAAGTAGCAAATCTGTTTAACAACAAGTCCATTATTCTAAAGTAGGAAAATCAAGACACATTGGAGTATTATAATAACTTAAAAAGCGGGTATGATAAATACGAATTACTAGTATGTAGTCTTTCAAATAGAAACATAAATAAAATTATTAATAAATAAGGAAGATGATTGGAATGACAGATTTTATGTACAGTAGATCCCTATATTTAAGCAGTAAAGTGTAAAGAATCACCTAAGAATATAATCAAGTAAGTAGCTTATAAATTAAACCCCATATTTATAAATCATTCCTTCTATTTATAATACCTTTACAATTTTAAAACATTAGCAAAAGTTTCAGGCAAGAACTCAAATAATTCTAGTAAAATTTAAGAAGTATCTTTTGAACCTAGTAAAATAAGAAGAGTTACTCAAGAGTCAGTATCATCAATTTAAAGACCAGCAACATCATAGTTTTAATGTAAGTTTTTGAAATTGAAATACTAAATCAAATTTATATCAAAGCTAATATATTTTAAACACCTAAAAATAGATTAAATGAAATCAAATGAAAACAGTGGAGTAGTTAATAGATATATTAAAGAGCTTTAAACTTAAGGAGCTAGACCTCCAAGTGTTAATTACTCTTCTACTCATCCTTATCCTTAGCCAAAGTTAAATATATTGTAAGAAAATACTTCTTTGGTTTAGTAAAGTTAACAAGTGTCTGATGAAGTTATAAGAAACTTGAAGATCTAGATAAACAAATTATGGGAAGAATTCAATATTCCCGATTTTCATAGGATGCTCTACGTAGAATGCACAAAACAATTTAAAAAAAAGCAATTCCAAACAATTGTTCAATAAGAAATACAATCTCTAAAAGATAGAAAATCTTTCATCTAAGTAAATATATATTTGTTTATAGCTGTTATGAAATTAGAAAATATTTTAATACTTTATTTTGCAAATATTAGATTAGTTTAAGGGCACTAAAAGCTCGTTAATAATGCCTCAAAACAATAAGGGAATATATTGCAACAGAGTAAGAAAATTAGTAAAACTTAACAGAACAAAGTCTATATAAATTTGGAGAACTTATAGTTCATTTGAGAATCCTCACTTTAAATATAGTTGAATCTATTCTAAGGTGGAGGGATTATCTCTCTTAATTGCTATTTATGAGTTGCAAATAAAAAATTTAAAATATACTATTCCTATTTTAAGGAGATAACTATCTACTAACTTTATAAAATGATTACAAATTCATCAGTGAATCCTATTTATAGAATTACTTTTGTTTCCAAAAATCAACTCCAGACCCTTTCTTTTTAGCCACTCAATCTACCAATAACTCTTATATTGCTAATAATCCTCTTAAAAACGAAGTTTTATAAAGAATAAGAGCAAGCGAGTTAATTTTACTGGAAGAAAGAATTTATGCAAAGATTGAATAGAAGGAAAAGGAAATGACAGTAGCTCCTCTTGGTCTTTTTGAAGATGAAGCTGAAGATTTCATTACAAATTATTTGAAAGAAATTCCAATGTAATTTGCAATATTTTCTAAAAATTTTATAAATTAACCATAAACGTTTAATATAAAAGTACAATCAAAAATAGTTTTATCAACGATAGTAAAAAAATATTGGAGAGTGTTAAGTATGAATAGGAATTAAACTGGGTCAAGGTATGCAGTAATTATGGGAAATTGATGTAAGGTCTTTGCATTTTTTATGTTGATAAAAACTGTTTTACTCAAAGGAGAATTATTATTTCTCACATATCAAGTCTTAGTTAAGAAAACTTTTCAAAAGCTTTAGAGAAATGTGTTGAATATATATGGAAAAATGATTATAGCGACGAGATCAGAATCACTTTACATTATTAGTATGATAATAATAATGATTACAAAATTAATTAAGATATCTAAAATAGTCTCAAATAAATTGGTTTTAAATGGAAATAAATGCAAAGTGAAAAGGATACTGGTTTAAAGAGTACAATTTTTGGTATAACTAGACCTTAAAACATTCCAAAAGGAGCAATCAATCTTTCAAATTAGGAACCAATAAGCTATAAATAAATTTCTTTACTCTCAGAAACTAAATTATTAGATCTTCCAGATCTTAAATACACTTCTTACGATTCTTCCCTTTTAATTCTTAGTTTATTATCTAAACTAAAATGTACTTCTTCAATATTATAAAAATTAATATAACTATCCCCTAAAAAAGTAAATTCATTATTATTAAGGTTAGAATAAATAGAACTAAAATTTTAAAAATTTACAATAGAAATAATTTATTGCTCCAGGTACAAGGGAGGAAAAGATATAACTTAATTAGAAATTTAAATAGACTTATGATCAGATATTTGATGAAAAAGAGTCAAGTAATTATCTAAGCAAATTATTAAATCAGAATATTGTTAGTGATGTTTCATAAACTAAACTATGCTATAGATGGTTGAACTTCCACTCATTTCAATTAGAGAACTACTCACATTCTTACATAAGAATTAAAATAGTAAGAATTAAAATAATAATTTTTTCATAATAGTTAATATTCCTACTAATCAATAGGATCAATAAAACTAACAGTTTTATATAAAGGCTACATCTCCCAAATCCTCTTAACCAATTTATTTAATTCCAACTGATGATAAATCTATCGTTGTATTTATTGTTAGCCTAAAAGAGTCAGAAATCAATCAAATTAAAGAAGGAAAGCTTAATTAATTTGTTTATGAGGTTATTAATGATTCAGATAAGGATTAAGTTAAAAATGACGAATTGTGGATTCCCACATTCAAAAAATCCATGGACTTTCATAAAATTCCAGTAGAAGTGGAAGACAAATCAAATACAAACTCATCTTAAGTAAGTTAAATTAGAAAAAAAAATATTATAATTCAATTTTTGTTTAGATTTTATCAAAAGTTATGGTTTCGACCTAATACTAATAACCAATTTCAGCCTCTCTATAGGTCAAATAACCTTCTTAAAATGCTTGCATTATCTAAACTCCTTTCATATTTGGTAAGTTCTTATTTTCATAGGAGATCTTTATTGATATCTAAAATTTATAAATAGGTTTAATTAAAGCAGATGATCTTGATCTACCTCTCCTTTCTTGTTTTATAGAAGAAAGTGATCTTGTTTGAAAATAATCAAGGTTATTTAAAAAATATATTAATAGTTAAATTAATTTATTATTCTTATTATTTATTGTAAATATTTATTTCATTTCTGTCTGTTTATATTAGAAGCTATTAAATTTATTAAAATTAAAAAAGTTTTAATCATAAATAGCTTCTTTATTTCTTTCTTTTCCAATTAACCAGTTCTTAAAATATTTACTATTTATAAATTAAATAATTCTATATTAAGTAATTGACTAATTTATAAATTATATATTATGATAAAATAAACAAACACTTTTTTATGAACCAAAACAATAATCTTCTTTAAATTATCATTCAATATCATTTGATTTAATCTTAGAATACTTTTATGAATTGCTCTTATGTTTTTTTTCAAGTGTTTACATTTATATGGAAATTGAGTGCTGCATTAAATTTGGTTAATTATTAGGCACTTATGATGATTTCTCTTATTCATAGTTATTCATAACACTGTTATTCAATTAAAATGGATTATATGCATTCATTTACTCATTTAAATGTAAATTTAAATTATGAGTAGAATTGGATTTTAATCTATTATATATTTTATTTTAATTATCGGCTAAACTTGTTTCGCTTTATTCTAGCACAACTTTGTAAGTACCATTTTCCTTATCTTAAAATTCTATATTTTCTAGTTTTATGGGCTATCCTCTCTTTTTAGCTTATATCAGTTTATGATCATTTAATAGCTTCTTAAAAGATGTGTTGTCATTACCTTCTTAATCATTCTCCTATTCGTTACTTTTATTATTTCCTACAGTAACTACTGTCATTAATTTCATTTCGCTTTAATCTTTTTAATCAACCTTAGAGGTGAATCTTCCAGGACTTGGGCTTTTTGCAAATCTATGAGGAATATTGATTCTTTATCCTTCATTAATATTGCTTTCATATTATTCTTATTGATTTTACTAATTGGATTTATTTCTTATCGCTTGTCTTTCATCTTTTTAGGCTGCTTAATTTTATTAATGTTAATCAGGTATTTAAAGGTTATAAATTTAAGGTTCTTCTCTTTAAGGATTATCTTTTCTGAAAATTTCTTCAACCAATTTAGTCTAAATTATAAAATTTTAGAATAGAATAAATATATAAAGGTATAATAATATAAAAATTAATCTATTCTATTAAATAGAGTTAAAAACAATAGATTTAATAGGATATAGAAAAGCAAATTAATTTGTATACTAAGCTTTCAGCAAAGGTTTCATCTATTAAAGGGTTTTTCTCTTGAATTGCATTGATATAATTTTAAAGCTATTAATGGAGTTGCCTATAGTACTTATAGATGAATTCATTTTTAGTAAACTAGTTTGAATATTGTTCCTTTTTCTCTTGGTATTCTTAGAACATACTTTCTATGTTTTGTAAGATTTCTTACTTAATAATTATCTCATAAAATGTTAAAATCCACTCAAGAACTTGCTTAAGAACGGATTAATGCTTCGAAAATTGCTTTTATGTCATTATATACTCCTAAATTTAACTTCTATTTTTCCAAATGTCTTACACTTTTAACAAATCAATTGAACTATAATCCATAAAGTTAAGATTCAGATCAATCGTATTCTATTTCTAAAGGAAATTCTTCACATTTTCAAAATTATTTTCTTTTCCTGTTTAAATATAAACAAATACTTCCAAAAGCTTTCCTACATCTTCTTTTAAATTCTTTAGATCAGATATCTTTGCTTTTAAAAAAGCAACATTTAATGTTCCTAGTTGAGTTTAGAGTATTTATAAATCTCTTTCAATGATGGCTATTATAATATTATTTTGAATAATTTAACTTGGCCTGCAGGAAAGTTTAAAATATACCATATTATTGCGTGTACATATCTATATGTCTTTATATCTTTGCCTTATACAATTTATATTTTTAAAGCTTTTCAGCTTGCATATCCATCTTCTTGTAAATCTTATTATTTTATAATAAGATAATGATATTCTTTCTACCACAACCCTATAAAATTTTTAAATGCTATATTTACTTTCTTCTTGCAAACTTCTAATTGAGGAATAAACTATTCTATTTCCTCCATAAATTCATTTTTCTCTTCCAGATCTTAATCCATTTTGAATGGAGTTTTAAATTACTTACTTATTTCTATGTTTTAATTTGCTTTTGGTTGAGATAATTAGTTTACAAGTTGCTAAATGATCTTTTTTATTATTTAATTAAGTAATTTTTTATGTAATTTATGTACTTGTGTAAGATAAATACTGGGTTGAGATCAAGTAGAAATGATTCTTACTATCTATCTTCTCTCTAAAAGGTTAATTTGCTGATTTATTAAAGTGTTCAATAATAAAGAAGTTATAAGCTAAGCATAGTTTATTTTGATTCTAAATTAATACTTACTCTCTCATTTTCTAATTTAATAAATATTTTAAGAGTTTTATTCCAAGGCATCTATACTATTGTAAATTTATAATTTATCTTAATCAATATTTCATTTTGATTTCTTTTATTTTTTAACATAAATTCTAGTAACACTATGATCGAATTAGATACAAACAATCTAAAATATCATAAAACATAATAAATTCTAAAGTTAAAAAATTAATAAGATCATTTCAATATTTCTAAGAACATACTAGTGAAATATTAATTAATTGTTTAGGTAAATGTTATTTTAATTTTAAGTTCTATTTAATACTCTTTAAATTCCAAAACATCATTATTTAATAATTCACTTCAATGGTACTAATTAAAAAAAATTGTAAATGTTAAGTAATATTAATGTTTTTTAATATTTCCATTATTGAGAAATGAGTCAAATAATAATTGTATTAGAGTTGTGAACTAAATTTGGAGAATCTAGATAGAGATGATTTATTCAAATTATTTTTAAACTTGATAATAAGAAATAATATTAACTATACTACTGTTTGATATAAAAATAAATATACATTTAAATTTTTTTTAAATATATTCATTAGATTTAATAGACTATAAATTTTAAAAATTATTTTCAGAAAGAGGGATAGTCTTCAACTTCACCCAAGAGAGTACCGTGCTTAGTACCATCAGTAGAGTACATGAATTTGGAAACACAGGAAGTCATACAACTATGGACAGGGAGCATACCTAATCGTTATAAAAATATATTGATAAATGATTAGATCTTTAAATATAATTTTTTTATAACATTAATTAAGTTAATAATTACCGATAACATCACCAACTTTATATTGATTTAAATCTTCAGTGTTATCAAAGGTGATAATACCATGTTCTTAAGAGAGAGTGGTAACAAGAGCTTTAGGGAAATGAGTCCAAGTACCATCTTTATTGTATTTAACAACCCAACCACAAATCTTTTAACCTTATTCAGAAACTAAGAATTCCTTAGACAAGTGAGTACCACCACCATAAACAACGATTTGATTTCTTTCAGGGTGAATACCTATTTAATTTAGGAAAAATGTAATTAAAATTTGGCTTACTTAGAGTTAAAGATTTAGAATAATTCTAGAAAATCAAGAAAATTAAATTTAATGTAAAATAGAAAACTTAAGAGGAATTAAAAAATTAAAATTTTTGATTAAAGTCAAGAAATTAATCAATTACTGATAATAGGACAGGCAACAGTGATACTGATATTGGAGGCTTCACAGTTATTCATTCTAGCTTGCATGACATCATAAAAGACGTAGTTACCAGGTCTAATTTCATCAATACCATCAAGATTCTTGGCAGCAGAAATACCAGGAGTATCACCAACTGAAATTATGATGTTAGGGAAACGAGTGATGTATTTAGCCTTCAAATCTATCATTGCTTCTCTGGCTCCATCTAAGATTTCCTTTCTTTCTTCACAAGTACTCTTCTAATAAGTGTGACCACAGTGAGTTAAGAAACCCTTGAAAATAAGGTTTTCGTTAGTTCCAATAATGGAGAGGAGCTTATCAACAGCTTCGTATTCTTTAGGTTAGACACCACATCTTTTATAACCAGTATCAACCTTGAAGAAAACACCGATCTTAACATTCTTAACATGAGCAGCAACAAAATTAGCAGTATCTTCTTGATCAATCATGATGTTAAGGACATCCATTTTCTCAGCTAATTAGACAAGGGGCTTGATTTCTCTAATATTGAAGGGAATAGCGATAGTGATATTCTTCCAACCATTCTTAGCAAAGTAGTAAGCCATGGAAACACTGGAGACTGCAATTTGGGTAACACCACATTCTCTAACAACAGTACCAACGTAAGCACATTGATGGCTATATATATATATGATAATTAAATTTAGATTTTATATTTTTTCAATCATTAATGTTCTTTTTGTATTTTATTTTCATTTTTATATAAGTCTCAAACAAAAGCTTTTATAAGCTTGTGATGACTATACTATATTTTTGTAAAACTAAAATAATTTACGTCTTGAAATGGGGTCTAAAGTTTGCATTGAAAGATTCACATTTCTTCTTCATTCTAATGACATTATCACGAATGATATCTGGATTAACAACAGGACTTGGGATAGTGATTGTGTCTAAGAAATTTCCTAACATGATGAGATATATTATTTGCTTTTATGATGATATTTCTTTAATATTGGATTTTTATTAATTTATTTATTACTTAATTTTTAATTAAAAAAAGTGTACTATTTATATAGATATGTACCCACACATAGATAGATAGATTAAATAATCTAGAGGAATCTTAAGTTATTAGTAAATTCTTTTATCATGCTTAACAATTAATCAGATTTACAATTTTCAAGAAAATATAATTTACATCCTCTTATCTCCACAAATAATCATCTTTATCAGAAATCTATCTTGAAGATTTGAAAGAATCACTCATCAGCCTAATGTATTAATGATTAAGTAATTTCTTTTACACAATTTCCTGTATAAATATGAGACTTATAATTTATTTTCTCTAATAGCAAATACTACAAGTAGAAAATACATTGTAATTCAACTCTCCTCATTCCTTTCAGTATGTTTATTTTGGATTATGTGGATAAGTATGATAAAAAAGGTTGGGAAAAATAAATTATTGTTTTGAATATAAAAATAATCAAGAAAAATGTATAGGAGGAAAGAAGATATGCCAATTTTTTATTTTTTTAATAAAAGAAAAAATTGTGGAATCGTCAGTTTAGCCTCATCAATTCTTATTATTTCTAATGTAACAAATTTTTATCGCAATTACAAAATAATCTTCTGATTTCTAGTTATTTCTTTAAATTAAAGAAAATAATATGCACTAATAAAAAAAAATAATGCAAATATAATTTCAATAATTGGTTTACTTCAAAATATTGCCTTTTTTAAAAAGCTTGTAAATCTATTATTAATGTTTGATAAAATTTAATTTATTTTTATTTTAAACATATTTCTAAAGATTTATTTCCCCAAAGACAATGAATTAAAATAATAAAAATAAATTTGTCAAAACTTTTATTTTATCAAATAAAATTTAAAATAAATTATTCATTTTTACAATTTAAAGTTTAAGTAAAGTAGTAAAGAGCTAAACTTATCTATGAAGATAGAAATATTATGAAATTAAAAATATGAGATATTCATTTTTATATTTTCTTTTTCGACATAAAAATTATTTGAGAGAAAGATAATTCATAAATATGTTATATGTTAATGTTATAAACCAAAATAAGGATCAGAATTTTTACTTTTTCTACTGTGTTTGTGATTTCACTTTATTTACTGAATTGTAAAAAAGTTAAAAGAATTAAACGATAATTAAAATAAGTTTAATTGAACAAATGTTAAAAAAGTTACTCAAATATTCTACTATACTTATTCTTCATTAAGTATAATAAAAAATTGAAAGATATGATTTAAAAACTAAAAATTAATAATAATTAAGAAGAAAATACTAAATTTATTTACAATCTAATTAATTTAAAATAAATAGGTAATTAAAATTTGATTATAAATTATTTATTGAATTAATAAAATGAACAAATTTTTTTTTGAATTAAAATAATTTTGGATAATTTAAAAGAAATTATTTAATAAAATAATCTAGTTTTTTTAATTTAGAATAAATTATATCATAAAACAATCTAGTTTTTTTTGTATTAAATAATTTTATTTATTTATTAGATCTCTCTTTTAAAAGATGAAATTGAATCAGTTAATAAAAATTTAAAGTATTTGTAATTAAGGAAATAAATAAGAAGATTTGAATGACTAAAATAGATAGTAAGGATATAGAAAATGAAAAAAAAAAGAGAACCAGCAAAAAATAAAAAATAAATAAAATATATATGTTTTTATGAAAAAATACGAATATCTTAAAAAGATAGATAGATTGATTGATTTATTTATTGATTAATTGATTGATGAGTTTATTTGATTTTATAATTCCTTTTATTATTTAGCAGTTGTGGATAAGAACATATATATTTTAAAATTACAAAATAGAAGCATTATTTTCAGGATAGATAGATTCTATAGCACTCTTGTCGGTAATTCAAAATAGAGATTGTGTGTTATTTAAATCAAGCACGCTATTTCTATCCAAAATACCTACAAGAATACTTTCCAGTAAACTATACTATTCCTATTTTTATCGCATCAATTGCTTAATTAATATGGTCATTAGAAATAAGAAATGTTAATGATGAAGATTATTTTATATATTTTTTTATTTTTATATCAAAACATGCTTGCTTTTATTCAAACTTGGGCTGTGGCACAGAGCTTATTAGCAGCATCTTCTAAGAGACTAACGAGAGTTTCTTGAGATTGTTCACGATCCTTTCTTTCTTCATCGATTTCGGACTTGATTCTATTTACAAGTTCTTTAAGCATTTCAAAGATGGTTGACTCAGTTTCTTCACGAGTTCTCTTTTAGGTGGCAAGGAAGTCGTGAATCTTCTTAATTTCATCGGCAGCCTTCTTAAGGGTAATAGAATCACAGCTTTCTCTTTCAATACCTTCGGATTTAACAATTTCGTAAAGCTTGGGAAGATCAGATTCCAAGGTAGCATTAAGAGAATTAAGTATTTCAGAACGAATCTTAGTTTCAGTTGAAATATCAGCGCGGAGGAAGTTAATCTTTTCTTCCAAGTATCTAACTTGCTTTGTTTCGGTATCACGACGAGTGGAAATTTCATTCTCTAATTTTTATGCAAGCTTGTTATCTAAGTTATTGATTTCCTTGTTACGGGTTTCGACTTATAATTCGAAACTCTTTGAGTTTTCTTCAACCAACTTTTAAAGCTTGAAAACTTCTTCCTTTAAACCAGCGATTTTCTTATTGTATTATTCAATTGATGAATTAAACTTTTCATCAATTACGCGGACACGTTATTCAAATTGATCGATTCTGTTTGCTCTGGATCCTTCTTGAGAAAGAGGAATTTGGGAGAGCTTTTCACTGATCTTATTGAAACGTTCAGCGTAGGGGCTTGAGTAAATACCGCTTTTTTGCATTTTATCTTTTTGGGTTAATAGCTTTTACTTTTTTATTAAGGTAATTCTGAAGAATTTGTTTTTTAAGATATTTCTTTGTTATCAAAATATTAATGGATTCAGTTTATAAGTTTTTATAACTTTTATTTTATTCAATTTTTATTTTCAAAAATAATCAAACACAAACTAACAAGCAAACAATCAATCAAACAAACAAACAAATTAATTAATTATTCATAATATCTATCATCTTCATGTACATACCTACTTCTTCTTTCTTTTATTTTCAAAATAAAATCTATTTGCAAAAAAAAAAATCTTACTCTTCTCTTCTCTACTCATCCCTTTTTCATACTTTTTTTAATCCTTCTTCATCATAAATACTGATTCATAAAAATTAAATGGAATAATTTACCCTTTTAAGAAATAAATAAATCTCTTGGATATTATTTTCCCACTTGAATTTAATTAATATTTCAATTATTTCACTTATTAAGTATTCATTTAATTTTATGATTACAAATTTATTTCTAAATTTTATATTCTAGTGTATAAAATATATGATGTTTCTGAATATAAATAAACAAAAATAAGAAATATTTATAATTTAATTAACCTATTACAAACCAATTCAATTTCTCTCTACAATGAAGTAGCTACTTTTTAATAAGGTATTAAAATATGTAATAAATATTTATAAATATAAAGTAAGATAACTTTTAATTATTTTAATATATATATCTTTATTAATCCGTTTTACTTCTCCCTTATACCTTTAGCAATACTTATAGTCGAACAGTTGAAAGATATTTAAAAATATTTAATGGGATAAAATAAATTTATATGATTATATATTTTAAAATTTAATTAAATGAAAATATTATTTTATTTTCAATGTTCTTTGTATTTTGAACTATGTTGGACAGCTTTAATGGCCCATCGAGCTAATAAATAGGAATCTTCCCATCTATCTTCTACTGTGTAGCTATCTAATAGCACTATTATAATTTATTTTTTAATCCCTGTTTCAGAGTCTTTTATCTTTATGAAACTTGCTAAACAAGGTCCAGCTGATCCAGTAATTCCAGTTTTAATACCACAAAATCCATTTGTTAGTAGTTTATTTGTATTGAACCAAATTTTATCGAGTTTTTCGCTTTAATTATCATAAATATCTGCAACATGTTCCTTTTTTCTTACAATTTATCTAAATATTGGAATTTACATACATTCTATACATAGCAGTCCTATAATTAACAAATTAATATAAATGAGAATCTAATGGTATTTAAATAATATTTATTACCAATATCAAATGCAGTTGAAAGATTATTACTATCAGATAAACCTGTTGTATTTGAGAAAAAAGTTGAATTCATTCCTAGAACTTTTGAATACTCATTCATCTTAACTAAAAAATTCATTTTAGATCTAGATGATATCTTGTCTAATTCTTTATTTAATAAAAGCATATCCATTTAAGGTGTGAGCTAATTTTTCTATTTCAACTCTATCATTGCACCTACTTTTTAGGTAATCAATTCTGCACAATCATTTCCACTAGGAAGAAGTAGACCATGGAATAAATCCCAAACACTCAACCAAGTATCTTTTTCTAACTTTGCAGAGGTACCCTCTAATAATGTACATACCTCAGTAACCTAGAATAAAATAAGCTTTGTATCTAATTATAGTTCTTCAAAAAATTTATGTGCAACATAAAAGGTCATTATTTTAGTAAGAGAAGCAATTTCTCTCTAAATATAGCAAAGTTTTCCATCAATAAAAGATTTTTCTTCAAAATCAAAGGCAGACCAACTCGAAGCAGTTACTTCTTTTGGAGGTAGTAATACATTCTTAATTAAATTTTTTTCTTTTGGCTTAGGGCTATTTGATCTTTCTCTTTATCTTTCAGTTTGTTTTAAAGCTTAATTTAATTTAGCTGAATCATTGATTTGGCTTATGGAATTTTAATAATCTTCTCTTTTGTTGAGTTTAGCTCTGCCAATAGGCTCAAATGAAAAATCAAACAAATTTTAATTTTTTGTAGATTGTTAAATGGATGGGTCATTAACTTTAAGATTATTTTCCTTTTAATGGTAGTATTTAGGCATTTAAAAGTATTGTTTTGCAATTCTACTTTTTACTGATGGAGTTCTATTGGCAGTACTTTATTAAGGATTAGTTAAAGAATTAATTTCAATATTAATTGGTGTTAGTTAGGACTGTGGATTTAATCTTAATGGAGAAGATTATTGCTTAACAGAAAAGAGATGTTTCTATGATGGATCAATACATAAATTACTTAAATGGTCACAGCAAGTTGAGAATGCTTAGGAACTAAGCTTTGTGTTTGATGTTTCAGATTTATTTGAAACCTCTACATCATTTTAAAGAATTTATAAATTTGGTTATTCTTTGATAGATTTTACTTACTAATATAATTGTGGGAGAAATTCTTTTTTTTTATTTGGCTATGAAGATACTTACTCTTCTTTATTTGAGTAATATCTAGTAGGTAGAAGTAAGCTTTCTCCTTCAAACATTGCTTGATTATATATAAAATTAATTCAACATATTAAAAGCTTTATAAATAATTACTTGATTCATTTCCTAGTGAGACGTCATCGGAACCATTTTATATATCTGATTGCCATCTATCTAAACTTGGCTATGCTTAAAGTTCTATTTGTTGCGAATTTTTAGGTTTTTCAGTTTAAAGTTTATTTTAATAAACAGTATTTCTATTCATTTATCTAGGACTTCTTGCTGTAGCAATTGAAGGTGAAGGCATCATTTAATTTTTATCTATGGATGTCTTGAGGATATGCACAATATTGTCTTTAAGAGAAAGATTTGGATCATTAAAATGTTTGTAACTCTTTGGTGATGAAGTGTTATTTGCTTATAACATAGTAGACGAATTCCCATGATTGTTTAGATAATATTAAGTTAAGTTAATAGGTGAAGTTTCATGCGTCTTATTTTTAGTACAAGAAGCAAATCCTTTTTATCTTGTCTTAAGTATAGGTTACTAAAATATTCTTCTTGTTTTTTACTAAGGAGATTCATTCTAGTAAAAACTATTTTTAGGAGAATTCCTTTTCTCTGACTCTACTATTTTCTAAGAAACCTTAACAAGAAGGTCATTAAAAGTAAGATCCCTCTTCTTTAATTCCTGCTTTATAGATTATTTGAAATTAGTTTAATAATATGATATTGAACTCATTTATCTATTATTGTAACAGTATGCAGAAGCTTTTTATTGATTTTCCAAAGCTTGGACACCAAATTACTTTTAGACATCACCAGAATTTTATGAAATTGATCTTCTCTTATTTTATTTAAGTGGGCTAACATTATTACTTGATATTTTATGGCTTGTCTCTATCTTTGGTAATATTTCAATATTTTGCGATTCCAAAAACTATTAAACAATTATAGAGGGTTTTTATATTTCTTTATTATTCGTAGGAGTAAATGTAGGTAGCTTCTTTTAACGATAAGAAACTGCTGCTGTTACTCTTTCTGTACTAGATTTCAAGAATATTTAAGATAAAAGATCATCGCTATTTTAAACTTTTGATGGATCAATAACAAACATACTTAAGAATAAATTGATGTTGAATTACCTTAAACATTTAATTTGATCAAATAATTTATTATCTCAAAAGATTTATTTTTGTTTACAGTTAAGGATGGTCAATCCAAATTATCTTAATATTTACCAATTATTTTATAATAAGCAGGAATTATAAAGGATCATTCTTACTCTTCTCTTCATTTATTCTTTTGATTGAATATTATTATGTGGTTATTTGAGATACTGTATTCTCTACTATCTATTTGTGAATTTCGATGTCCATATTTATTTTTCTGAATATTACTCCTATATTTGTGGTTTATTTTGTAAGAGAACAAAATTAAAAAATTAAATCAATTGATCTCCTATTAACTCTTAATTATTATACAAGAAACAACAAGAAAACATAAACTTAAATTATCATTAGTAAGTATAAATTCCAAAAGAACAATAAATTTTTATAGATCACGCTTTGATTAATAAATCACCGTAAGCATAATGATAAAAATCTATCGGAGTATTTTAATATTCAAAGTAACACACCCAACAATTAATTCCTGTATTTCTTTTTCTTAAATAAATTTGTAAGATATTTGTTTATTTACTTATTTCTCAATTGAATTTTATAATTTAAAGATTAAGGAATTTTATAAAATAATTGAAGGCATGTAAGTAAATAAGAATATATAATTTTATAGTTAATTAGAATAAACACATCTCTACTAACTGAATAATTATTTTTAGGATAATAATAAAATATTTTTAAATTTATGCAATCAACCAATAATAAAATTATAGCATCCTTTATGATACAAATTTTTCAAATATCTAAATCTATTTAACTAATATAATCATTATTCTTCTTCATCAGATTTCCCTAAATTATCTAAATAGTCATCAATTTCTTAATCATCTAAATCTTAATCTTCATCAATATTATCGAATAATAGTTTATTTACTTTCTCTTTATCTTTTGCTTTATCTTCGTCTTCAATATCATCAGTATGACTATCGCTTTTTTTATCGTCAATAGAGTCTTCTTCTTCTCCACTATGTTTCTTCTTTTTCTTTTCAGCAGATCCTATTTCGGGAGCACCGATAGAAAATGAAGTGGTAGGAATTTCTGAAACAGTAGGTTACATATTACTATTCTTTAAAATTCTTTAAATTTCTTTATCATGTTCATCTTCTTCTTCATTAGTATTATTAATTTTATTTTATTCCTCACTTATTTTACGACGACATTCGTCAACGATATATTCTAAATTAGTTTTACTTTCTTCTTCTTATTCTTAATCTTATTTTTTTTATTAAGGTTAGCTACTTCCTGCTTACTTTTTAGCTCCTACTTCTTCGAATATAATATCAATAAAGAATCCATCTGATACCCAAACATTAGAAGTGAAATCAATATCTGTTTTCAATAGTCTCAAGATATTATCATGAGTAAAACCAGTATGGATTAACATTCTGAAAACAGGATATCTTAACTAATTGGAATGGTAATGTTTGCATCTGAATAGGATATCTTCATTTACCTTTTAAAACAATTTTACTGATAACTTTACTGATGATTAATTAAATCAAACATTTACCTAAACTCCATCAAGATCAAACCATAAGGATAGATCGTTTTAACTATATGATGCCACTTTACCATTTCCTAATGAGTTATAGATAATTGAAGATTCTTTGAAGACCTATAAGTATGGTCTGAATGTTAATTCCTCACTACCTTTTTCATCTTTTCTAATAATTTTGGGAACTTCACTGAATACAATTTTCTTAAGAAGCAAAGGTTTGTTATTAAGCTAGAAAAATCATTAAAAAAAACAATTTAGCAAATATCATCTATTCCAAAACGTATTTTCTAGTTTTTTTTTGAAAGTATAATATTTAAGATAAATATTACTTTAACACCATTTAGAATGTTAGCAAAATAATTTAAGTAGAGCTATTAAGAAGGAAACAAAATCTTCATATCTTTTGTTTTTGTTTGCTTGCAAAAGAATGTTAATGCCTCTCCTGGATGAACAAAAGTCTTATTTAAACATAGCAAGCAACTAATTATTAATGCACTTCTACCTCGTGTATTTTAACAATGTA
Organism: Tetrahymena borealis; assembly: GCA_000260095.1. Taxonomy (NCBI): domain Eukaryota; phylum Ciliophora; class Oligohymenophorea; order Hymenostomatida; family Tetrahymenidae; genus Tetrahymena; species Tetrahymena borealis. The sequence goes on from AHAN01000963.1 coordinate 237,720, forward strand.
TAATTGCAACATTTCTGGGATCGCTATTCAACCATGAAATAATACTTTTACAGATTATAAAGATCTCTTATAGGCAAGGATTAGGATATCCAGGCATATTATAATCTGCAACCTGTTTAAAATAATAGTTTTTAAGCCTAAATATTATATAATTAGTTTGAATCTATGAATAAATTCAAAATATTAATAGCATTTCTGTAAATCTAATGCATATATTGTTTTAATTCCTAAACTATAAATAGAATCTAATAAAAGAGCTATTCGTAATCAATAAGTTTTATTGATATGAAATAAAGATGTTTTTCTTAAAGATTATGAACTGAATTGATCGCTGAAATAAACATAGAACATTTATCAGATCATAATATGCTATTTGGTTCTGTAAATTATTTTATATATATTTTTAAAATAAAATTTAAATACCTATTCATTGAATGGGAATACTTCATATTTATGCTCAGAAACATTCCAGATATAATATTACTGCTAAAACTTTTCATTCAAGTATTTTGATAAACCTACAATTTTATCTTATGTTGGAAAATTCATCCAACAAACACGATCTATAATTTAAATAACATCCTTTTCATACTAACCTTTGTTATCTACTTTCTCTTGAATCTTCTATTCTATTTTTTAAATTGTTTGCTTTCCCTTTTACTTTATTTCTTTCAGCTCTTGTTGAACCGAGTTTAAGGCTTTCTTTAAAAAATTCATTTCTTTTTGTGTAGAAACTTATCTTTTTCTTTTTAATAAACTTTATATAAATTTTCAATCAAGAAAGCAAGACTTATTTTATTTTTTTAACTATAATATAAATATCTAAGATCTTGTGACAAAGTAATTCTAAGTAGGCATTACAATATTCTTATTAATAATGTTAAGTACAACTCGCCTTAAATTCTTTTGTATTTATTTATTTATAGAGATTTTTATTTTTATCAATATTATTAGGAAATATTCTTTTATAAATTAAATATTTTCATTTTTAATTTAAGATCTTATTTAATTATATTTTAGCAAATCTAGTGGAAATCTATTTTTAAAACCATTTACTTGGTTTCTATTTATTAGAAAAAATCTTAAAAATTTAAGTTATATTTAACTTTAATAGGATAATTAATTTAATTTTTATTTTGTTGAAAAAACAAGCTTAGTTTATATTTGAATTTAGTATGTTTTAGATTTTTAAATTTATGCTATACCTCAATTTATAGTGTTTCAATTATTGAATAATTAAAGTAATTAGAGATAGCTAATATACTGGATAACTTAAAACTTAGGTTAAACAATATCTTTTTATTTTAATTTAATACTATTAAAATCAAGATTAAATGCTATAAGATAAGATTAGTTTCCCAATCAAAGCAAAACTATCATCTAAATCTTTTATAAATTTATTTAAATGTTTTAAAGGATAACATAATAATAATAATTTGGAAAATATAGGGTTAAAAAAAGGATTTAAAATTTTATAAAGTGATATAAGATAAGTGGAATATCCTAATCTAAGCCATAAACTAATGATACCTATATCTTAAATGTTATTTTCACTTATAAATTTAAAAATTAAACACAAAAAATAAACTAAAAATAAAATTGAAGAAATTTTAATTCTAATAATTTAGGGAAAATGTAATAAAAATAAATTGTTAATGTAATATTTTATGAGTTATTTCCTAATCCAGGTCCTAAATCTCAAAAGCTCTAACTTTAAATTTTAATTTCACTTTCATATTAATAGAGTTAAGATTGAAATAAAAATGGTAAAATACATTTGATTAAAAGGAAATTCTACTTATTTTAATAAAATAACATAAAAATATTTATTCATACATCTTTCATTAAAATGGACTAATTCTAAGTTATTTATAATTATCTTCTTAATAGCACCTAAAAAAATTTATTAGATTTTTTAATAAGGATTGATCTAACTCAAAATAAGAATAATACTTTTACCGATTTCTCATTCTTATTTTTTATTTTCTTAAATTTACAAAGAATATTAATTTATCTGTAAGTTTAAGTAAGATGAATGTCATCTTTTAAAATTTGTATATCAAAAACAAATATATTATTATAATTTTCATTAGTAACTTTTTAAAAAATGTAATTTTAAGGTTATTTCTAAATAATGATAATTATAAATAAATAAATAAATGTAAATTATTAAGAATAATTGGAATGATTTTGCAATTAAATTAATTCCTTTTTATTAATGACTAAGAATAGTTTTATTATTTTACATTTGTATTAGATATGGTATTAATTTATAAATTTATTTGGGTAATGATTATGATTAAATGTGGTTTACATTAATCAGAAAAGAAAGAAATTGTATATTAATTTTCAAACAGATAATATAGCTGTTGATTAAATGTGATTAGGATAAAAAATTTAATAAAAGGTAGAGGTATTTTTTTATTAATCAAAGTTAATATTTGCCAATGTTTTTAAACATTACTTCATTAGTGCTAAATAATTGATTATTCTTAATTTTTATTTTGGCGTCTCGTTTCGTGTAAACAAAATAAATTGTAAATAATAAGATATATCATAACAACCACAGAAAAATTGCCAACTCATATATCTAAAAAAAAAATCTTCACAAAAAGCTAACTTTACAGAAATAAAGAAAGATATGAAGCCAAGTATCCTTTTTGGAGGAGGTCTAAATACTTACTACATGAATTGGAAAGAAGATAAAGATTATGAAGGACATATCAAGCGCTTAAAAAATATAAATGATAAATAGGTTGATGTTAGCAGAAAGTATTAAAACTTAGATAAGCTAATTGACTATTCTCATAAAAAAAGAGAGATAGTAAAGGATTTTAATCGTAAAGAGTTTAGTTTCAACCTAGGATATGAAAACAATAGGATTAAGAAAAGACTAGAGGAAATTTCGGGTAATTAAAGCAAAGATAGCAGACATGCCCATGATCATATCAAGTTTTCATAAACATTGTATAATAACAATAAGGTTATAACATAACGTTAAAAACAGGAGTAAAATAAATAATTAGAGCATGAAAATTTGTAGCTTGCTTCTAGGATATTGAACTTAAGGAGCTCTTATCAATCTGAAGAGCATAATTCACATTTTTAAGTACATTAATAATATAAGAAAAATGCCTAAAAGTTTAGAAAGAGAGATAGAAGTCTTGTTTTGAATGTAAATTGTAATCATTTAGATGAGTACTCTCCTAATAATAGCATATTTGAATTAGTAAGGCATACTGCAACTAACTCTACTCACATTTCATAAAATAATAGCCCTCCAAGAATAAATTTCACTAATAATAACTCTATAGTTTTTAACTCATCTCAATAATCACCTATAAAATAGTCAAGAGAGAATAAACACTACCCATAAATTATAAACAGACCTAAAAGCATTAATAATAACACAACTCCAATGAAAGCATTAAATTTATAAGGTTCTATAGATTATATAAGTGAGCCTTCTAAGGATTTTATTGCAGCAGAAAGAAGCATAGATAGTACGACTACAGGAGAAAGAAGAAATCGTTAGAGAGTTAAAAGTAATTTATCTGTAGCATCAAGCCCATCAAATAAATTTGCTAATTTAGATGAGAATACAAAAAAAGGTATGCTTGGAGGTAGAGATATATTTTTAACTGTGGCAATCAAAAAAATAACTTTTAAAACATTTATCCCTAGTGAATCGGATGAGGATTTGTATTACTTCATTATAAATGCTGAAGAGAATAAACCAAATAGGACATAATTAAAGTTATTCAAGAAGATATCTAGTAGTAGCTACCATCTTGCATTTATTTCTAATAAGTTTAAGAATGATGATTAAAAAGTTATCTTCTAGTTATGGTAAAATAAGAAGAACAACGATATATTTTAAGGAGAATTTATAATAGATATATCTAAGTTAATGGATAATTAAGAATTTGATTTAGAACTGAAGAAAATAGTTCCTAGAACTTCTGTTGTTGGAAGAGTTCTTTGTTCAATTAGTATTCATCGAATTAATACCAGTTAAAATAATGAAGAAGATAAACCATCTAGCGAGTAGACTATAGGGTTAGACTTAAGTGGAGCTTAATAAAATAATAATAAATAATTGGAAAATAATGATAAATAAAGATCTAAGAATATAAGTAGTATTCCAAATAATAAATAACCACCTCATTCATCATTAAAGTGATTAGTGTTTTTAAATTTTAAGTAAATCTATTTTTATAATCTCATCTCTATATTCTTTAATTTCTAAAAGTATTAAAATAATTTAGTTTAACCAATAATATATTTCAGACACTTAATATACACCAAGTTCAAAATTAAAAATAAAAATCAATTTAAGCTAAATTTATTTAATTTAAGAGATTAAAATAATTATTTATATTTATTTGAATCCTTATTATAAATTATCCTTATATTATATAAACTCAGGTAATATTTAAATAACTAATGACACTTTTCAAAGGTTTTTTTAAATTTCAACCTTTTATTTTTCAAAGTAAAGAAAATGAATTACTTTTATAAAAAATTTATTGTTATTTATTTATTATTTAATAAGAAAGAAGTAGATTAGATTATTTTCGAATTTAACAGTAATCCTTAAATTTGTCAAGAAAAAAGATATTTATTCAACATATTCATAATTGGAGATTTTATGTCTTTAAGCATCTATAAATTGAAAGAAACTCAGAAAATTGCTATTTATATAAAATTGGTTATACAATCACTTATCTCCCTTTCTTAAATAAAAATTCTATACACCAAATAAATTACTTATTAAATTTCAATTAAAATCTTAGTTCTTATCTCATAAAGAATTAATCTTCTACATATTGTTTTATTTAAAATTTAGTTTTAAGGAATGAGTTAAAATCTCTAATAATAACCTACAATTTAAGATATTCTCTAAGCTCATTAGAAAATTAAGCCTTATATTCATTAAACACCCATTCTCACTTGTACATCCTTAAACGAGCTAGTAGGAGCTGAGCTATACTTTAAATGTGAAAACTTCTAAAAGGGAGGATCATTCAAATCAAGAGGAGCAGCTAATGCTATCCTTTCTCTCACAGAAGAACAAAAGAAAAATGGTAAAATAATTTGAGCTTATATGGTAGATATATGTACAATTTAATAATTTTATAAGGTGTTTGTACACATTCTTCTGGAAATCACGGAGGAGCTTTAGCAAGAATGTCTTAAATTTTTAAGATACCATCTTATATTATTATGCCTAATGATGCACCTAAAACTAAAAAGAAATCAATTCTAAACTATGGAGGAAAGATCATAGAATGTGGAGCAACTCTCGCAGAGAGAGAAAAGACTTTAGAAAAAACTAGAATTGAAACTAAAAGCGAAGTTATTCACCCTTATAATGACTATAGAGTAATTAAAGGTTAAGGAACTATTGCTTTGGAAATTTATTAGTAGATGTAAAAGCCTTTAGATTTTATCATAACACCTGTAGGAGGTGGAGGTCTATTAAGCGGTATTCTTATAGCATCTAAATCTATATCACCATCTACAAAAGTATTAGCTGCCGAACCATTCCTTGCTAGAGATGCATATTTATCATTAATAAGTGGTAAAATTGAACCTTAGTTACCTCCTAAAACTATTGCTGATGGTATCAGAGCTAGTTTAGGAAATAAAACATTCCCAATTATCAAAGAAAAATGTGATAGAATCCTGCTTGTTGACGAACAAGAAATTATTGACGCAACCAATTTAATTTTGTAGAGAATGAAGATAATTGTTGAACCTACATCAGCTACTGTTTTAGCTGCAGTTATCAAAAATAAAGAAATGTTTAGGGGAAAGAGAATAGCACTTGTGTTAACTGGAGGTAATTCTGATATAGAATATAAGCCTAAATTGTGATTTTAAATTTATAATAATTAATTTAAAATATAAATTGTTTTATTTACATTTACAGTAGAGAATTCTTATTAATTTTGATAAAAATTTTTATAATAATATTTTTTATCTTCTTTTTATTGATATTCTAGAAATTGAAAATGAGATAATTATGTTCTATTTATCTATTTTAACTATTGAAATCTTGTTTTATAATGGTAATTTTACATATTTAATTGACAATCTAATCAACTTCTACGTGTTTTTCATTGATAAAAACAATTAATATATTTCTGACGCTATTTGCATAATTTAGCTTGCTTACTCAAATCTAATTTTATTTTGTTGGCAAAAATGATGGGTATCTAAAAAATAAAAATAATTAGCAAGTTAAGCTATGATAAATTACAAATGATCATCATTAAATTTAGTATATTGTCCAACTACTGTATACTTCCTTTCAACAACTTTACTTACTTTATAAAAATCAGAGGTTTAAATTCTAAATCAAAAAGTTATTTTATTTCTCAATTATAGACAATTTTTGATTCATGGTTTTCGCGCTTGATCTCTCTTCGTTAAATAAACAATTCTAATTCTTGAATTTGGAAATGATATCTGGTTAATAAAAGTTAATAAAATGTGCGTAATGGCATTAATTTTCTCAATAAAATTCATGATTTACGTTATGGATTTATTGTAGAGGGAGGAAAAGGAGATTATAGATAATAAATGCGATGTGAATTAATTTAAATTGGGATATTATTTATCAAATTAAGATAAAAAATATTAAAAAATAATTTAAAAATTTTTTAAGTTTGTACTTAAAAACACAATATCTTATAATTTAATAGGTTTAAAGATAATAATTAATTATTGAGTAGAATAAAATACACATGTTTTCATATAGATACATTCCCGTAGAAAACGAAAAGCATTTAAGGTCTTATAAATACACAGGATGTGATAACTCTCTCCTGTACAACTACATTTTAGGTCCTATTGCAGAACAAATCTTAAAGTACATTTATTCTCCCCAAATTAGATAATTAAAACACTTATTAATTCTATTTCTTACCAATTTTTATTATAAATAAACTAATTAACTCATGAAGAATCACCCCTCCTTGGATCGCGTAAATTAGATTTAGTTGTTAGATTTTCACATTTTTAAAATCTCTATTATTAAAATAACTAGACCAAATACAGTAAATTTCATTTTCTGATTTAGATTAGATTTAAATCATAAAATTCAAATTTCTTTACTTTGATTTCTCTATTAATTGTTTAAGTCATTTAATAAATTATTCATGAAAAGCTTACTTTAATGGGTTTCTTATGCGTCTTGATTCCTCACTTGGTATTATGGTATATGTTCCCTGATAGATTGGATGGTGAAGTCCCTCGTTGGTACTGCATCTTCATTAGTGTCATGCACTTGATTTATATGGTAAATACTACTGAATTTAGTCATATATTTGATAACTCCCTAAATAAACTAAAATAAACTAGCTTATATTATTTTGTTAATTTTTAATTAGAATTTTGATAATCTTGATGGCAAATAAGCAAGAAAAACAGGTAATTTATTTTGTTCGCAAATGTAAAAAATAGGGTTAAAAATCATAATAATTTATTAATAGGTAACTCTTCCCCATTAGGTCTATTATTTGATCATGGTTGCGATGCTATGATTGTCTTCATTTAAGGTATCACTTTAGCCACTTGCTTGGGATTCGGAAATAATTATCTTTCTTATCTCGTGTATGCTTCTGGTGCAATTCCCTTCTACATTACCACCTTAGAAGAAGTAATTTAGCATATTAACATCGATTAAAAGATAAATATATAAAATATTTAAAAACATAAAGTATTATACTGATATTATGTATCTCCCTCTTATTAATGGTGCTGCAGAAGGCTGTTTCGCTGTAGGATTCTTTATCTTTTTAAGTGGTGTTTTTGGTAAATCTAAAATTCTAACAAAAAATAAAATAAAAATTGAATAATCCAAAATATAAAAAAGGTCCTGAATCATGGGGATAAGAGTTTTACTTTGGCTTTAATAAAAGAGAATTCACTTTGATTGTAGTTTTAATAGCAGGTTTTATAACTTGTTTAAATATGTAATTACTTTAGATTTATAAGAAATTTAAATATATAATTTACTATTAGCCTGATTGATTGATTGATTGATTGTATTTAATTTTTTAAATTTATTAAAATTATAGCCTCTACAGAATCTATGTTAAGAAAGGATACAAGGTCTTTGTTGAAGCTATTTAAAATACTGGTTTCAGTTTCTTTATTCATGGAACTATTACTTACATTTTCTTCTTCTCTCCTGCCAATATCGGTGCTACTCACACCAGACTTTTAATGTATGTTAGTGGATTACATTGGTGTAAGAGTTGTGTAAGATATTTAAATTATTTATTTCTATTTAAAAATATGATTCAGTTTTTTCATTACCATTTAATTTTAAGATCATCTATAATAAAATAATATTTTTTATTTACAACTCCTAAAAATTAGTCAATTTTATAAATGTGCCATGTCTCAAGATCTGATTACTTCCAATTCAGAAAAGCCTCTTTCTTATTATTAACCCCTCTATTATTAAATACAATTGCAGGCTAAATTTTAGGAGCTGCCCCTATATGCGAAGTCCTCTTTTTATAGATAATCTTAGTTCTTTCAGTTTTTGGTAAAATTTTTAAGCTGTTTATTAAATATCAATCAATCTTAATTTACTTATTAAAATAGTATATCTCCATATGGTTGTCTCTTCTATTAATTAATTCTGTGCTGCCCTTAATATTAGAACCTTCGTAGTAAAGCCTATTGAACCTAAGAAAACTAGTTGATTTGAATAAATTTCGATTTCTTTAGAGCTTACTTAATTGCCTCAAGTTTTGTTTTTATAATTAAAATATTTAAAAGAATTGTATTTACTAAATTCTTCATTATTAATAATAAATAAGTCATAAATTTCTATATTTTACCATCTTTATGATTTATGAGAGATTTATTATTTCTTCATTCTTCTTTAAACAATATTAGTTTTAAAAAAATATAATTGAGAAATGTAATAACTAACATAATTAAAATCCTAAATAATATCCTAAATTATATAAACTATGCAGAATATAATAATTTAAATTCCTTGTTTTCATTAACTTAGTTTACTATTTATTTTTTTATGACCTTTCATAGTTTTTTGAAACTAATTCTATAAATTTAGCAAAATAAAAATGTATTTTTTTAATTTATAAATTACAAAATAATTATTAAAAAAGATAAAAAGTTAGATAAGATTTCTTATAAATTTTATTCCTAATTTAGTAAAAGCTTCTAACCTATTAATAATTTACTTTTATGATGTATCAAAATAAATTCTAAAGATTCAGTAAAGTTAATAAGCAAGACTTAAATCTTATTATCGTTAGACAATACAATCAATTATTATGAAATCAAATAATTTTTTTCTAAAAAGGGAATATCATTTAATTTATACGAAATCCTAAGGAAAATGAAAGTAATTCTTAATCTTATAAGTATCGATCTTAAATAAAATAGGAAAACTATTATCTATCAATCCATCGTTTACAAAAACACTATTTTCAATTTATTTTTCTTAATTTTTTAATTTCAAAATTAATGATACTAACAAATGATAATTAGGTGAGGTGGATTATGGAATTGATGAGAACGATTAAGTTGATAAATTAAATCGCTAAATCAATAAAAGTTTGTTTTTAAAAACTATATTCCTCGAATTAGATTGAAAAGATATATAAAACAAATTAAAGAGTGAAATAAAATTTATATTGATATTAGAAGTTACAGATAGAAAGAAAGAAGAGTATAGCTATTTTCAAGTAGGATTTCCATCATAACAGAAAAAAATAAAAAATATCTCATATACACTCCCATTAAATGAGTAATAAAAGAGCTAGCCATTCATCTCCATTTGGTATTGATGCTGATTCACTTACTAAGCTATTTGAACCAGACAATATCCGTGATCATGAAAGTATCAAGATTATAAATAATAGCTATTAAGGTATCTAAAATATCTTTAAAATGTTGAAAACCGAAACCCAGAGAGGTATTTCTGGTTCCCCACAAGATATAGAAGAAAGATAAGCTGCATTTGGTAAGAATCTCCCTCCATAGAGATAATCTACATCTATTTTCGAAATGATTTTAGAATGTTTTGAAGATTTTATGCTATAAGTTCTTGTTATTGCTGCACTTGTCAGTACAATTATTGGTGTAATTGAAGAAGGATGGGCCACAGGTTGGATGGAAGGTGCAGCCATTATGATTGCCATTATTCTAATTGTTACAGTGACAGCTGGTAATAATTACATTAAGGAATAGTAATTCCAAAAGTTAAATGCTAAGAGAGAAGAAATGAGCGTTCATGTCACACGTGATGGTAAAACTGTTTATATCGATGTCAAGTAACTTGTTGTTGGTGATATCCTTCATATCCAAATCGGTGATCTTCTTCCTGTTGATGGTATTGTAGTAGAGGGTTCAGAAATCTATATGGATGAATCAAGTGTTACTGGTGAATCTGATCTCATTCCTAAAGTTTCTATCTTCCAAATGACTCAAGCAAACTTAAAGTAATAACCATTTATGGTGAGCGGCTCCAAAGTTATGGATGGTAAAATGATTTTTTTAATAATAGCAAAACAATTTGTAAATAAAAAAGCAATAATATTATTAAATAAAAAAAAAAGTTGGTTAGGCTTATCTTATTATATGTTAAAGAAATAATTTAGATATAATAAGCTTTTAAGATTTAGTTTCAGTTAAAATGAAAAAAGGGTATTAATTTTTATTTTATTTTTTAAAAAATAGGTAGTGGTAAGATGTTGATTTGTGCTGTAGGTGTCTAAACTCAACTTGGACAACTTAGAGAAAAGCTCTAAGAAGAACAACCTCCTACTCCTCTTCAATTAAAGCTTGAAACTATTGCTGAACAAATTGGTAAGAAAGATATACTTTAATTATACCTTTTATTATGAAATTCAAATTTCCAAACAGTGTTTTAAGTTAACTCGAATCACCCCATCACTCTTCTAGCATTATTGATTTCAAAATAAATAAAATAAATTAATAAAATCTAAAAATAATCAAAGATTGATTGATAGATAGATTCATTAAAGAAAAAATAGAAAATACTGATTAAAAGATTCATACAGTATTACTATAATGTTAATTATCTTTGATTCTTTTTAGATATAAATAGATTCTTCAAATTAATTAATCTTTTATATTATTTCATATTTATAGGTGAAGTTGGTACTATTGTTGCCGGCTTAACAATGTTGGCTATGCTTGTCAATCTTGGTATTGAAATCTATAAGGGTAATCATTGCTTCACTTGTATTGAAACAGTTTAAGAAATTATTAAGGCTTTCATGACTGCTGTTACTATTATTGTCGTTGCTGTTCCTGAAGGTCTCCCCTTAGCTGTCTCAATTGCCCTAGCTTATAGTGTGAATAAAATGAAAGATGAAAATAATTTAGTAAAATAACTTGCAAGTTGTGAAATTATGGGTGGTGCTACAACCATTTGTTCTGATAAGACTGGTACTCTTACTTAAAATTTAATGTCTGTTTAAAGATTATACATTGACTCATTTAATTACAAGCCTCCTCACATCACTGGCTAATATATTCCTGCCGAACTTGCCGATCTTTTTTCTACAAGTGTTTGTTTGAACTCATCTGCAAATCCAGTTAAGGATCTCAAGACTTAAAAGTTTGAATAAATTGGTAACAAAACCGAATGTGCCCTTATTGAACTTGCTGATTAATTTGGTTATAATTACGTTAAAGTTCGTTAATAATCTTAAGTTATTCGTACCATACCCTTCAACTCTGCCAGAAAGAAAATGACTGTTTTAATTAAGCTTCCTAACAACAAGATTCGTATTTTCGTTAAGGGTGCTAGTGAAACAATTTTGGATAAATGTATTAATTAAAGAGTTAAATAGGAATAATTCAAGCCTATTGATATTAATAAAATTAAATAATAAATTATCCTCAAGTATGCCAATGAAGCTTTACGTACTTTAGCTCTTGCATACAAAGATATTGATTTCAACCCTAATTATGAATAAATGTCTGAAAATATTCTTGAATCCGAACTCACCCTCATTGCTATTGCTGGTATTAAGGATCCCTTGAGAAATGAAATCCCTTCTGCTATCAAGAAGTGTAAGTCTGCTGGTATTTCTGTCAGAATGGTTACTGGTGATAATGTAAGCTTATAATAGAAAAGTATTTATAATGTATTAATTAACTTATTTAAATTTTAATTTAGATTAACACTGCCGTTGCTATTGCCAAGGATGCTGGTATTCTTTCTGAATCTATTAAGACCTCCTCTCTTCACTAAACTTAAGATCACAATCAAGGTGGTTTCGAAGTTATGGAAGGTAAGAAGTTCAGAGAATTGGTTGGTGGTATTGTATATGATAATCCTTAAGGAAAAACAACTGCTGAAAAGGGTGCCTCCAAGGTTTAAAATCTTGAAATGTTCAAAGCTATTGCTAAGGAATTAAAGGTCTTGGCAAGAAGCACTCCAGAAGATAAATATATTTTAGTCACTGGTTTAATTCAAATTGGTAATGTTGTTGCAGTTACTGGTGATGGTACTAATGATGCTCCCGCTCTCAAAAAGGCTGATGTCGGTTTTGCTATGGGTATTGCTGGTACTGAAGTCTCAAAGGATGCTGCTGATATTATTCTTTTGGATGATAATTTCGCCAGTATTGTTACTGCTTGTAAATGGGGTAGAAACATTTATGATTCCATTAGAAAGTTCATTTAATTCCAACTTACTGTCAATATCGTTGCTCTTTTTATGTCCTTCATGGGTGCAGTTATTTTGAAAAAAAGTCCTCTCAATTCTATTGAAATGCTTTGGTAAATTAGCTTTTATTAATTAAATATATTTTATTTTAAAAATTCTTTAATTATTCAGGGTCAATATTATTATGGATACCTTCGCTTCATTGGCTCTTTCTACTGAACCTCCTACTGAGAAATTGCTTGAAAGAAAGCCTTATGCTAGAGATGATAGTATAGTTACTCCCAATATGTGGCGTAATATCTTTGGTTAATCCCTCTACTAAATCATTATCTTAACCTTACTCCTTTTCAAGGCTCCTGATTGGTTTGGTATTCCCAATTCATTCGAAATGGAGAGGTATGACCCATCAATGGCTTAACATTTTACCATTTTCTTCCAAGCTTTCGTTCTTATGCAAGTATTTAATGAATTTAATGCAAGAAAGCTTGAAAAGAGTGAAATAAACATATTTGCAGGTCTTTTTAATAATGGACTTTTCTGGTTGATTATTATTTCTACCTTCATCGTATAATTCCTTCTTATTGAATTTGGTGGTAAGTACGTTGGTGTTACTCCTCTTGACTGGCATTAACATTTAATTTGCTTTGCTATTGGTTCTGGATCTCTTATTGTTGGTGTTATAATTAAGATCTTCCCTAATGCCTTATTCAACAAAATTAAGCTTTTCAGAGAAGAAGAAATGGATCAAGCTAAGCTCGATCGTTCTTTCACTTCTATGATGCGTAGAAAGAGTTCTGTTCGTATGGGTACTCATCACAGCAGCAGAGGAAGCTCTAAAGAAATGTTCCATAATTGATTTTTTTGTAAGATTTTAATTAAAAAAATAAAAAAATTATTTCTAATAATATTTTTTTGCTTAAATAGTCGTTAAACAATAGAAAGTTTTCAGTAATCATATTTTTTACTCTTCAAACAAACATTTTTTCTCTTATCTATTAATGATTTCTGTGATTAAATAATGTAGTTTAACTTAAAAATTTTTTTTAATTAAAAGTTTTTTTATGTTTTCTATATTATTGCAAGTTGATAGATAATCTTGATTTATCTTATTAATGATTAATTAATTAGTTAAATTATAATTTTACATATAAATTTAATGTTTGAATGCCTAATTAGAATTTAATAGTCCAAACATTAAATGTCTTTATCAAATTATTTGTTAAAATTTTAAAAAGTAATTTTGTTTTTTATAATAATTTTGTTACAATTAAGAAATAAATAATAATTTGGTACATATGTATGAAACAATAATTCAATTATTTGGGTTTTTCTATTAAATCAGTTCTATTGAACCATATTATGATGAGGCAAACATTGGCAGATCCCCAGAAGCTGCTGGAAGATCTATTTAACTCTTTTATCCTTTAGGATTAGGAATTTTATTTTGAACATTATTAATATTATTTCCTTTATTCATTTTGAATGGTATTGAAAAATGGTCTAATTTTTTAGTTTCTTTGTTTTTTTTTAATTTTAATGTGTCTTATGATGAAAAGGAATCTTGTTTTCTTAATCTCTTAATAATTAACTTAAGCTCTTTGTTTTTACAACAGAATAAATACTTTTCAATAGGGATATTTTAGATCACAAAGATGAGAAAATAAATCAAATTATACAGAAAGATAAGGAAGCAGGTAACAAAACCAATATCTAAATAATTATCTAGTAATTATTGTGGAATTACATTTAAGGTAGAGAAGTATCTAAAATTAAAATGATTTACAGCAACGAGACACCAAACAATAATTAGTAAGCTATCTCCGATAATTTTTAAAATCTTAATATATCTATTTTTAAATGATTTAAACACTATTTGAGCAATAAAAAAAGTAAATTTTATACAAGGTACAGCTAGTACTACAGCATTTGGGTATTAAATAAGTGGTAAAACTACAAAACAAATGACAGATTTCTTAAAATATCCAATAAAGTGATAGCTTCTTGAATAAAAATCATATTCAATAAATATGTCTCTCACTACTTCATCTTTCTTACTTTCAATTTTTTTCTTAAAATCTCTATGTTTTAAAGCAATAAATAGCTTTATTCCATAATAAGCCAACAATATAACAAATATAATAGAAAGATAAATTCCTGCTCTATTAAAAAAGGAGTAATTGTATTCTTCTAAGTTGCAATAGATTTACAAATATATTCCTGAAACTAATATTAAATAGCTTTAATCCAATAGTCCAAATACTTATCCAATAATAATAGTTTTAAATTTGCCTAATTTCGAAATTATAGTTTCTAGGTATTTAAGTTCTTGAAATTAAATTAAAGTATAAGATTTTTTTAGCTTTTCTAATAAACCAAATCTCTTTCTAAAAACATAATGTAGCACAATAAATAATATACTTAGCAGGATTAATATTAAGGCAAACTACAAAATTACATCTTAAGCCATGAATAAAAAGTTTTTTATAAATCCAAATTTCTTCATAGTATTGTTGTTAGGTTGAAGTACTTCTTTTTCATCAATCTTAAACAAAAAATACCAAAATGTATACTCATCTTCATTTTCACTATTAGATATTTCATATTGTCCTTCAGGGACGTTTCGAAAAATTAATGAACCAAAGATTCTTAAAAAGCTGTACAAATTAGGTGGGAGTTAAGTATTAACTAATAAGATTAGACTCACTGGTTAAATTGTATTTAAGATGTAGAAAATAATAAAAAATCTTTTCATAAAAGTTAAGAAAAAATTTAAGATGGAGTTACTATTTTGAGAGACAAAATCTGTTATTTAGTTCATCTTTTTAATAGTTTCTTTATCTTTCTCATTCAAAACTAATATCAAAGGACCAACTTTAAAGGAATAAATACTAGATTTATATTTCGGTTTAAGATATTTAGATTTTTAACTATTCTCAATTAAAGTATTATCAAGCACAACTACTTATAAATAATCAGATGTCACACTAGAAAGTGCTTCAAGTTGCATTTTTAATTCATTATTTTATACATTAATTACAATCTGATTTACATGAATTTCTTCTACCTGTGTTAAGTACAATTTTATACCTTTACTGATGGAATTATAGTTTTTATTGTAAATATTTTCAGAAAATGTTATCTTTATCACTAGATTCGTTTCTAACTCAACTTTTTAAATATCCATGCCTTCTATGCATACTCCTTAATCATTAAGAGTGTAATTTTGGCTATCTTCACAAATACATTAGTTTTCCGAATTTAGTTAATAATTTTCATTGCAGGTCAAACATTAATTTCTTAATCGGCCACTACAAGATCCACATGAAGGATGACATTAATTACACTAACTCGCTTAAACATCAAAGTATTAATTAAGTTAACATGAAATACATTAAGCGGAGCTTTTATATTAAGTAGCATCCTTACATTCACAATTTATTCCACTTTAATCCTAACTTTTACATTTAACGCACTCGCTTGGGGTTATAGTATCACAAATTTCACAGTCATCATTACATCCAACTTAATTTGGAATACAAACGCCTTATGTACTCTCTACATATCCTATCTAACAAGAGCAATTAGGTATATTTTCTCTATAATCTCCACATTCCAAACAATTATTAGCCGTGTCTATACAGCTTTTACAATTTGAGTTGCATTCTTTGTAAAAAAAGGTAAAAATAATAATAAATTTAAAAAACATAAATTTACATTCACAAATTGAAGTGCTCTCGTTAGTGAAAAATCCTACATAGCAATCGCAGGTTGGTGGAACTCTTAATTCAGATGTGACACATTCCAAGCAATAAGTTGAAGAATACTTACATGTTTTACAATTTGAATCACATTCTAGTTTTTTTAATTATCATTTTATTAATATTTCAGTTTTATATTCATTTGTTACTTAAGCATGAATTTGTTGTAGAGTCTTCATAAAATCCATCTTTGCATTGACAATTTTTTGTTAAATCTCTAGTCTCATCTCTACAAGAAGTACAAATATTTGATGAATATTAGCATTCATTGCAATACCAATCACATTCTATTTATTAATAAATTCTAAATTAAAGAAAAAATTTAAAGAAAAATTTGATTTACTTATAGGAGGGCAATCGGTTTCATATGCCTCATAATTTTTAGGATAGCATCTACATTAGTTATTGGGATTCCTTGTATTAGAAACGCACTCTTCACATAGATTTAGATTAGTTACACTAAGTTTGGAACAAAATTTTGGAAGTTTAACATCAACTAAAATGCATTTATTAAACCTACTATCTAGGTAATAATAAGTTGAAGAATCCTAGGAGTTTTAACAAGGGTCTTTTTCATCATAAGGAATACATTTGTAATTTTTTTAAAGATAATTTGGCATACAAATGAGACAATTCTTTGTTGATGTTTAAGGGCTTATTTATACAAAACAATTGTCATCGTAGTATCCATACTCTGAAGCAATTGTAATATAAGTGTTAGAATAAACTTCTATATCATAGAGACTAAACTTTGAATCCCTAATAATAATAATATGAAAACTTTAAGAATTATTTTAATAAAATTAATTACACATCATTTGGTCCTTCAAAAAAGTGATTTGATACTTATCTTAATTAGAATTAGGAAGAAGGTTCCTAAATAAGTAAATATTCACATTAATAATTAATACAAATATGAATCCCAATTGTAATCTACTAGTTATATTATTCACTTTTTTGAAAAGAAAATACAAAATGATACCATTAATCTCTAACTAATCTAACAGACTTAAGGCTATTACAAGAAGTTTAGCCACATAAGCGGATATAATATTCACTATTTAATATCACAGTACTTTAATGAATTTATAGTGTTAATAAGTTGTTTGAATTATATCTCGCTTTATATATTGTCCAACCATAATTATCAATAATTGTATTTAGATTTTAAAAATTAAGAAGAAAATTAAATTTAACTATTAGCAAGTGTTCATTATTTACTGATTATTAGTTAAAATTTATTTGCTAACCCTAAGAGAGTTCGTAAATTCCTAATGTTTTAATTTATGAAGTATAGGAAATTGCTGAATTATTTATAATATTATTGATAGATTTATCTGAGCCATTATCATATTAAGTTTAAGAAAGGAATTTATATATATCAGCTCTAAAGTGTACTTTATAGCTATCTAAGTATAAATTTGTTAATGATAATTTATTTTCTATATTTACTGTAGAGAAGTTAACGTAGACGAAATATCCTGAAAGAAATACACCACAATAAGTCCCTAAAGTTTATGTTCCTCCAAATTTTAATTATACTTCTTAGAACCTTTATCCTTTACTAGTTCCTATATCACTACTTTAAGTAACTACTCTTATTCTGTCATTTACTAGAATAGAAACCTCTATTTTTTATTCTTCTAAATCAACTGTTACATAGAAGAGCTGATAGCCATTTGCCACAAAAAGAGAAAACTTAGAATATTTACAAAATAAATTTTAATCAAATTTTGTATGTTGAAAAATAATCTTTTACTTTATAATTTAAATTAAAATAAACTTTAATTTCTATTAGATTAGAAGATGTCCTGTAATAAATGAGTAACTATAAATTGATGATAGGGTTTTAGGTATCTTGAATTTGTAATAGAGGAAATTCAGTATTAACCTAACTTCCAGATACAATATTAAAGGTAAATTACAAAGTTAAAGCCTTAGAAGAATTTATAGTACTTGAATCTAATGTTGTTAAATTATCATTCTAAGAACAGATATTTGTGTTAGGTATTACTTTTGTTAAAGTAGTAAACTAATTATTTTTCATTAATTGTATGCATCCACTCCCTGAATCAAAATTATCGCAATTTCCTTCTATTAATTTAATTTTTTACATTGTGCTAAATAAAACTTTGAAAAATTAATTACATTGATCGTATCCAATTTTGTATTTCTTACAAGAGCTTATGCTACTTCCACATTCTTCACAAATGCTAGAGCACCTTTAACACTCTTCATTTGAAAGACTATTCTCTAAATAAAGTTAATAAGAGGAACAGGAACAAGTGTTATCTAGTAGACTAATCTGTCTATTTAAGCTATTACTAATACATTCTAAATTCTGACTAACCTAACGTAGCTAACTATTGTATAGAGAATTATTAAGAGGAGGTTATACATTATAATCTATACAAGAGGATATTCCATCAAAATAATATCCCATAGAGCAAAGCATACAATAACCTTTTCCTTCCCCTAATTATGTTCCTATTAGTTAATCACAGTTAGATCCCTAAGTATCTTAAAATCTCATCAAAGATCCTTCAAATATATAAATATCTCTAATATTCCATATTACTTCAAATATAGTTGATTATCTTTTAAGAAATGATAGCTCATACAAGTCTCCACCTAAACAATTAGATTACCATGATGTCTCAAAATGAAATACATTTTAAACTTTTACTATTATTCTATTAAAATAAAAGTTATAATGTATTATGAAATATTTTGATTAAGACTTTAAGTGAGTAAACTAATATGAAAGTTGTTTATCACAAAAAAATAATTAATTATATTTGATTAAATTACAAATTTTTTTATGATTAAATCTAAAAGAATTAGAGTAATCAAAATTTGATTTATTTAGGGTGAGTAAATAATTAAATGAGAAAATAAAACATAATAAGAAATACTGAAATTTTGATTATATGAATAATTAATAAAAGTCAGTTACTTAAATTTATTTTCTTGAAATGAGCAGAAGTATGAGAGTGTGTAGCGATTCCATGTTTTAGAATCTATAGAAATCCCTGTTAGAAATTATATTCCTTGAATATTTAAAGATAAACTTTATGTAGCTGCTGTAGAATCCCCAATTAGACTTAAAAAAACTAAGTTGCCTGATAAATTTGAAAAACTTAATAAGATAGGTCCATTAGATAAATTATTCCATTCTAAGGTGTTTTATTTAATTCTTGCATAAAAAGATAAAATAAACTCTTATTTCTCAAAAAGATCTAAACTTTATGGAATAATAATATGGCTATCCTGAGAAAAATCCATAGTACTAATACTCTAATCAGAGTTAAACTAAGTTTATTAGAAATTAATAATTTTTGCATTATTTTCATTAAAAGAAGAATCCATTACTGTGTCTTATTAAAGGTGTGAATTTAATTAATAATGGGCAATAATTTATGGTTCTTAATTCATATAAAATTATATATCTTGTAATTCATACTCGCTGGAATAGAAAAACATATTCTTTACATTTGAGCAGCTTGATGGTAGTGAATAATTATTATCAAATGGATAAGAATCCAGAAATAAAGCTAGATTGGGTTTGTCACTGAAAGAGAATGATGGGAGATAGATTTGTGTTTAGATATATATGCCTGTATTGCCTTACAAAATTATGTTAAGATTTCCATTGTCATACCTTTTTTATTTAGAAAATAATAGTAAATACATATTATACAGAAAATACGCACTTAGTGTAAGTTTTAAAAATGATATAATTCCAGTCAATGATGCAATTTTAAAAGGTGAGTCAATCAAATTAAAAAAAATGAAAAAATGACTATAAATACTTTTAAAAAACGTTTTTGCTTGTTATAATATCATAAAATTTACTAAATTAGTATTTCTATTATAATTAATTTACTTTGTCACCTAAAGGAATAAAAAATACCAAACATTTTGAGTATTAATAAAGAGACTAACACTATCATAAGTATTACTATCGAGTATAGTTAATTAGAACTTTTTATAATTTGATAGAGTTAATAGAAGGAGCTATTTGTTAATTGATGTGCTTTCCTTTTCTGACGAAATTGAGTAAATCATTCTTTTATCAGAGTTATCTACTATAAATTAATACCATCCATAAATTGCAAAGCTTTTATGTCCATTTTATATTCCTAAGTCTGATACAGTTTTTGTGTGCAGAGGATTAGCTTAATTAGTAAACTAACAATTCAGTTAAGTATTTTCTCTAATTAACGATGTCCATTTGCATTATATACAACTCAAATGAATCAAATAATATGACAATATAAGCATTATTTTAAACTCTCTATCTAAACTATAAGATTTATTTAATCTTTATATCCATTTTGGTTTATATAGATTCATTTATCGATTAATTGATTTACCCTTTTTTTTAATAGGTAATTTTATTATTTACTAAAAAATTTTTATCTTTTAATCAAAGTGTAAATTATGAGTTTTGAACTATTAATCATTGATTACCATAAATTATATCTTTTTTATTCAAATTTAAGGAATAGACTCGACTTGTAATAATCCTATAATAAAAATGATTTGTTACTATTCTTGTGTACAGTCTAGAAATATCTTATTTAAATGAGAGAAATACTCAAAAATTGAAAGTCTAATTCATTTTTAATTTTTCCAAGTTAAATTATTTTGAGAATAATTAATATAAAAGAAATTTCAAATTAATAAATTTGACTTTTTTTTACTATTACTTTTCATTTCTGTCCTTTATTAATTTTAAGAAACAGTCAATGAATGGATTTAAAAATTTTTGTTTTTAGAAAATTTGTAATTTTTTTAAAGATTTAATTCCTTATTAAATAAACCAATCAATCAATAATTTATTTTTTCATAGATTATTTTTAAGGGCTTTAAATGTATTACTTACTATCTAGTATTAAAGAGTTATTATTCATTAAGATAAGAACTATGGTATTTGTTTAATAAAAACATCTAAATATATTAATTGAAAAATTTTCTATACAAAAATACTCTTTTTGTGATAAATTATATTTTATTTATAAATAATTATTTTTTAATTCAGATCAATTTATTTTCACTTTTTGATCTATTACTGCTTGGCTAAATTAAGTACTTTAAGTTATTGTTTGGGGTTTTAATATTATCCTTATTGCTCAGAGTACCATTTTAAACTATTTTAAATTTTAAGAGTTATGCATTTCCTATTTGACTGTTTTTAACTACCAGATTACTTGTTTTTGTATCACTTTTAAGACTAGTTTTAGTATTATTGATATTTGTTTGTGATCCTTATTATTAGAATATCATACTTGAATTTGCACTAAAATTAAAATTACTAACACCGCTATTATTTTAACATTATACTGCACTTTCTTTATCAAATTATTACATACTTCTAACTTTGTTAGAGGTTGAATATGAGGGAAGTTTTCCTATTTTATTTAATGATTCTGATAGTAGTTGAGTGTTTTATTGTGATTCATTTTTAATTTATAATCTCGAGATGGATACATTATTATTTAAAACAGAATTTGAAGCTGTGGAAACTCCAGAATAATAATATTTATTAGGAGTAAAATCTCTTTATTTATTTTGTGAGTCTGGTCTAGAAGGTGTATTTAATTATATTGGACTTTTTTATACAAATGAGTTTAATAAACTTCCTCTATTAGCTTAAAGCTATAATCTAAATGTATCTGATGTCTGGGATAATTAGTTATTAGGTTTTAACTTTTTCATATTAAATGTTGCACTTTCATTCAAAATATTAAACTATTCATCATTTTTGATTCTATTAAGATAAACAATAAATGATTATAAGTATAGATTGAAAATTATTTACTTCAAAATGATAGATTTTAATTAACTCCAGGATGTGAGATTATTTATGCAATGTGCAAACTAGGATAGATCTAATTATCTCATCTATTGTTGTTTATTTAAAAGATTATTAATAATAAAATTAATAATTAATTATTTAAAATACCAAAATTTAATCATGGAGAGATTGTACTACTTGCTTTATGAAAATGTAAAAATTGTCTAACCCAAAGACAGGATTAATTTTATTATTTATAAGAATAACTTCTAGTTATTAATTAAAGAAATCAAACACGTTTAACTTGACCCAAATATTTATTAATCCTTGAGAGTCTAAATAGTATATTCCATATTTAATTAACTAAGCTGCTTCTTATTAAATCATATTATTAAACCTACTTTCAAATGATAGTTATAAAATTGCACTCCAAACAGATTCATACATTTATTTGATTAATTTTCTTTTTTTATCAGCTTAAATGATGTCTAAGAAAAGTCTAACATTTTTGATTATATCAATCTTAAATAGATTAACACAGTCAATCTATTTTCAAATATTGAGTTCTTTAAAATAAAATAATAAAATCATAAGTAATTTACATTATATTTGCCTATTTTTATTTAACTATTTTGCCATGAAACTATCCATGCATAAGAATTCATAATTATTTTCAATTGAAAGATGAAATATTTTTCTAAAATATTCAAAATAGGAATCCTGTAATTTTCTACAGGATAACACTCCCTAATATATTTGTGAAAAACAATTATATTAAATAACTAATTTATGTAAACTTAAAGAATTAAATATGTGTTACATGTGTTACAGTAAATAATTCATTAGTTTTAGGGATGTATGTGCACTATTATTTATCTAAGATTGAGAGATTTTAATTTTGTAATAATAGTTTTAGCAAATATCTTCAATTATCCTATCATTGAAAGCAGCTTAAATTAGTATCGAGTAATCGATTTTTACTAGTTTTAAAAGGCTATAATAATGAATCTACTTTTCCTACTCAATAATGTTTTTATAGATCTCGAAGAATAGGCTAACGATACTCTCAGTGTATCTATCATTTACTAGAATCTCCTTGGTTTTAAAATTTTAACCCTCAACTTCAATTGACGATTGATCAATTTGCTTCAAGCTCATAGGATATAATTAATTAATTCTTTGAAGAGTCTCTGATTTATATCCCTAAGAGGAGGTGCTAGTTAAAAGTATCTTACTATTATAAATTAAACTATTTTTTCTTGAAATCTATTCGTTATTATTATTATTCTTATTAAAAATTCCATATCTTCCATTAGATTATTAATTCGTTTATTCTTTCTTTTCACTGGAGATAAATCTTGTTCTAATATTGCTTGAAGCTAACCTTTAATTTATAACATCCTTTATATCACTATTCATATAAGAAAACTAGTTCTTTGCAGATATAGGACTTATGGAATTTAACTTCTTGGCAGGCGTGATACTTGAAGATTTTGCTTTTTATTGATTCTATGGTGTTACTGAATCTTAAACTAATAATTTTAAATATATTTAATTTTAAACTAAAAGTATGATTGATTACTTTAAGAAATAGCAATCTTAAGGTTTTCATTATTTTATCTAGGTTAGTCTTAACTAGAATTTCTTAGCTTATTATCAAAGTTTGGATTACCATTATTCTTATTTTATTATATAACTGGGAGATCTTTTAAATCATTTTTCAAGGAACTTATTTTCTCTAGAAATGAAATCCTATTAGAGCTTCCCTCTTAGCTATTTTCATCTGATATTTTTACAGTATTAGATATTTTAAAAACTTCTACTTCACTCTTACGATGCTTGAATTCTTTTGATCTACTGGCTAATCTTATTTCTTCATCATCTTCTATCTTATCATTCTTTATTGAACCTCTCCTCATTTAAGGTAATATTTATTTCATAACTAGTGATCCAAATTTCTCAGATCCTTTTTTTTAAGAATCGATAGCTTTTCTAAGTTTCTATATACAAAAAAAATTGTATTATTTAGATTTAAAATATGTTTTGTTACACAAGTCATTTATTTTGTTTTGTAAGCTCTTATTTGATCAATATCTACTCTAAATGTATGATCGTCTTCAGGCCAATTTGGAATAAATTTATTAAAGGAAAAGTTAACCTTATTCACATCAACTTTATGTATAGATTTTTAAAGATCATACAATTCCTATGATTTATACATATTTTCACATTTAAACAAGTTAAGCTTGCTTTTGTCACAATAGAGCATCATTTTAGATAATTCTTCGAAAAACTAAGTATATTTAGCATACTACCAAAATTTTTCATAAGTTTCTATACTGACATCTGACTTACTAATAAAGTTTACACAAAATATTTTTTATAGGAACCCATTTATACTTGGGATATCTACAAATGAAATTATATTAAATAAGATGTTATATTCGATAATCATATTTAAAGTAGTTTCGCTATTTTAAATCAAGAAGAAATTCATTAGAATACCTACATGCTCCATATTTGCTGAAATATTCAATTCTTTTAATAGTTCAAAAAAAAATTGAATTCTATAAATTATATTTTATAAATAAAATTAATTTACAATTATTTTAAAATAGACAATAAAGTTCTGAGAAGAAAATCTCTATAATATTTATAGCACCACTCATTAAAAATTTATAATTATTTATATTTTTAATTAGCTAAATGGTTCTGAAGCTTCTATAAAAGTAACTATTGTAAATCTTAGGTTTATTATCATATTAATCTCTTAGGTCATGTCTAAACGTAGGAGTATAAAAAATAGGATGATCAATATGATAATGTAAATTAGGATTGCTTTTAGCCCATTTCCTAGACACTTAATATTACTTAGGCTCAAAAATAAAGGAAAGGAGGATTTATACATTTTCATAAATTCTTAAAGATTCCATAATGTAATCATTCTTTTAAATCATTAATTTTTCTGTTTTTCCTAATTTTTAAATAACAGTTTAGTTTTCCACTGATAATTCTTTTTAAAATAACCCACTAATTTTTATTTAAATATTCAATTTATTCATTACATATCCTCATTAATTAAGAATAAATAATATGATGAAGTACAAAAATATTAAACTTAATATATCATTTTAAAGCAAAAGATGTTAAATTACTCTTAATCTATTTAATTTATGAGGATATTACCTAAATTTTTTATTGAATAAAAATAGGAGTCCTTCAAACAACCTCCACAAAAAATAATATTTACCATCAAATAACCAATATTCCAATTATCTAGGAAATTAACTTGCAAATTCTAAAAGAGATGATGACCTTTGAAATTTCCCATCGCCAATATCGTCATCACTATCTTAATTTAGAAAGATATTTACACCAGCTTTTTCTACAGCTTGGAGTGGCATTCCAGTTTACTTCTTTTTATAATTTCTTTAATACTTTTTTTCATCAAAATATTCCTTCACATCTTTCTTTTTATCTATTTCAACATCAATTCTTTTCACCTCAGGTATAGTGCAATATTTAGAACTTTTTTCCATAAATACTATTTTAATTCAAACCATAAAACATATGATTTCAAGTTGTATAAAAATTGATAATAATTACTCTCTTAAATCTTCTCATCAACATCTTTATGATGCCATAGAAAATTATATTTAACTTTAATTTATTCTAATGCTAGGCATGTATTTTGTAAAATTTCTTGATCTTCAGAGTTTTTAATAAGGTGCATGAAGAAGATTAGAGGATCATTTCTATTCAAGAAAATTGCATCTTTCTTTTTAAATAATAAAGAGTAAATTGCAATCATTTTTATATAATTAGCTTACTATTGTAGTTTCAAATATTATTAAAGCATAATCTAATGCCCATCTCTTAAAGATATAGGCACACTAAGAATCAAGAATTTTAATTGATAGAACTTTATCTTCAAATTAAGATATATCTAATTACTATCTTGGATTAACAATATGACTAGTAGGAAGATCTGCAAAATACTCTAAACTTCCCCAACAATTTTCTAAGAATTAAGGGTTCTATCCAAATTTATTGTAAAGCGAATCCAAAAGCATCTCCATCTTATTTAAATTCAAAATTAGTTGTAGTTAGTTAAGTATTATAAAAATATATTAGTTTACCTAATCTGGTATAATTATGCGAGTATAGAAGAGAAATCTAACTATCTCCCTTTCTCTAATTATTAGCTCAAGCTTGTCTTCAAATGGAAGAACATCAGTAATTTTTTCAATTGCTTAAGCTAATTTTTTCAATCTAATGAAAGCATTATATTCGCTAAACTAATGTAGTTATAAATCAGAAAGGTATAATTTCAAAAAATTTCATTAAAAGCATATTGATTTACAGCCTCTTTAAATAATGTAGTAGGGGTAATCTCAATTAAAACTTATGATTCATCGTATTCTGTCATGCTAAAACAAATAGGAATTAATAATTCTATGAAATCCTATAATATAATTTCCTACTTTTTTAATTAAAATTTAAGTATATGTTTATTGTTAAGTAATTTCTAGCCAAGAATACAATATTTTACAAGTTATTATCTGAAAATAATAACAACTAATTAATTATTGATTGAATTTATTTAATAATTGTTTCTATCCAATCAACTAAAGATACGAAGTGTGAAGTGACAATCTTATAAAGTTAGAATTTGTAAGCATTTAATACAATATACTTTTCATTTAGGTCTGTTTCCGAATTAATAGAATGAAGTTATGAGAAGTAAGGATTCTTTTGTATTTTTTCTTCAAAAAATGATTATCTTTATTAACAATAACATAACATATCCTTATTCTTTTATTAATATGTAAATATCTATCCTTTTTAGGCTTTCTCGATCATAAAAATATAGTCTCTTATAGTTAAGTTTTTTCAAAATTTCATCAAAAGATAAAGTTAAATTTTTTATAAACTTTCATAAAATAATAATTGGAGGGAAGAGTTTTATTTTAAATTTTTTAACAAAAGAAATCAGTAACATACATATTTTATTTACGTTTCCTTCTATTAACAATTTTAAAGTAATTAAGATTGAAATTAATATTTTGATTTTATAATTAAAAAGATAATCTATAAATAAATAAAATAAATAACTATGTTTGAACCTAATAATAATTTTTTACTTAAAATTTAAATTTCAAATATAAAGATCTTGATATATCCAGATAGGATTTATAATATTTTAGTAGAAGAAGTTATGAGAAAGCACTGCTATTTTCATTAATTCATATTGAATATTTGAGAATAGAAAATTCAAAATTTCTAGAATTGGGTCATTGGTTCTTAAATTAATAGTATGGGTTAAATTTAGAAAAGAAATTAAATAGAATTTACGATGTAAGGAGGCAAAAATCAGTTAATGGGAGGATAGCATAAATCTGTAGCAACTTTTAAACAATTTTGTCATTTACATCAATAATGTTTTGTGTAAGATCAATAAATATTTTAGTCAAGCAATTATTTTCTGTAATTAGTTTTTCTAATAGGTTTAACAAACCATTGCTATTGATTTAATTTTAACTTAAAAAAATAATTTTTAGACATTTACTTATCAAGCAGCATAAATTATTACTTCATAAATAGCTATATCTTCTTTAAATTTGGATTAATATTAAGCTCATAAAAATGTTCTTTTAACTTATTATAGCTTAAAAAGAAAATTATTTTCTGAAAATTAATCTTAATTTAAAATGATCTTACTCTAATTTCATTTTTAGATCACTTAAATTAGGACAGGTGTATAAATTCTAAAATAAAATCACTAAATCAAAATCATTTATTTCGTTTTTTCTTCATAAGTTTTATAAAATTCATAAATATTTTAGATATTATTTATCATAGAAAATACTGCAGATTTAAGGTTAATTTTTTTAGGTGTGCTAAATTCTTGAAGTGGTAAGTGATCCAGTTAAAATCTTAATTAAGACAATCAAGAAAGCTATTTAAAAGAAAATGAAAAATGATGATGAAATATATTTAAATTGCAAAGTTAAACTACTTTATGGAGAGATATAATTCTTAAATGTTTTAATATAAGCTAATAGCTAATGAAAGATCTTTTAAGATGTTCCCAACTTATATATTATACCTTTTTTATTTCCAGATAAGTTAGTATTTTCTTATAAAAAATAGTTATTTTTTACTAAAATTTCATCTTTAAATCTATTAAATCTTCATTAAGGCTTGTTTCAGAGAGGAATCTTTTGAATTCCTGATATACTGCATTGCGACCTTTACATTTATATCTAGTTTTGAGAATGATTATTTACAAGAAAAAACAAAATTAATCAAGTTATTATGTTCTACATAAGTAAAGAAGGGAGAGATTTTGATTTCTATAAAGATTTCAAGATTTGCTAGAGGTTTTAAACACTATTTTCTTCTTAATAGTTGGATTCATTTATTAAATTAGTATTTTATTTCTGAGAAAGTATCATCATTTTAGAAAATCAAAGTAGAGATTTCACAAAGATATTAATTTTTAATTAAATAATATAATTAAAAAAGGAAGTTTTCAAATACTCAGTACACAAACAATGATTAACACTTTACTTTCTCAACAATAATTTTTATTTACTTATAATTTTTATTCATTATATTGTTTGACTTTAAGATTAGTGGTTATTGTATTCTTGTAAAGGACTTTAAATATAACTATTAAAGTAAGGTAATATTTAAAATATTTATATATTTTGAGCCAGCAGTAGGCATAATTTCAAAATAATAAACTGAATTAGAAATTGTTTAAACTGCCGATTTTAAAATGGGGGGAGAAAATATATTAGAGGAAAAATTTAAGCCTAATAATTAGAGATTTAATAATTAGGAGACACACACACATTATTAAATGGAAAAACAATTAATATTGATTTTAATTAGTTGTTTAAAATTAGAAAAATGGTAATTTTAATTCTATCAGAAATCTACATTGAGTGTTAAGCAAACACCTTGTAATACCCAATGAGAAGGATGTTCTTCTGTTCTGAGATTAGCAGTAAAGACTAGACCTACACCCATAGCATTTCTTCTGCTTTGAGTAACGTATACAGGAGTTTCTAAGGAGTCTTTAAGCTTTAGCTTATTAGCTTCAACAGGAATGATCTAAAGAAGAGGCATATCGAAGATGAGCTCTTTAGGGCTATTTTTAATAATGGTAGTGATTAATAAAAATTTTATTATGAAAAAAGGTTAATAAATTACTTTTGACGTTTGAGACAATTTTTCTAGAGATCCCATTGAGCACCTTCCAGATATAAACCACGGACATAGCAACCATGTTCAGGTTTCTTTTTGATTTGATCTGCATTTCTATAGCTAGTCACAACTGTATATAGAGTACTCTTATCGAGAGCCCATTGCTTTATTCTACAACTTGTTTAGACTAAGGCAGTTAAGTAAGATTCAGGTATGTGGATACCAGACAACCAAATAACAGCAGGCTCACCATTAGTTGTCCATTCTCTATATTATTTAACACGATTTTAGAAATGTTCCATCCAAGAGCCTAATTTCTTTTCAGTTTGAGGAGCAAGTTTAGCCCAAACAGAAGGTAGGAAACCGTTGAAAAGAGAAATAGACAATTCATCCAATTCTTAACTCATACCAATTTCACCCTTTAGTGCTCTCTTTAAGTTGTATAATGTGCTTGAAATTTTTAAGATAAGGATATTAAAACGCTCCAATTCTTAGAAGAGTACAACAGTAGTAGGTTGTAAGACTTCTCCTGCTTCCTTTCTTAATAGGAAAACATCCCAAACAGAGGGTAATTTACTTAAGATATCAGATGCAATGTTATCAATATACTCTTCCTATAATAATAAATAAATAATAACAATTTAATTAATTATTTTTCATAAAAATTAAATTTTACCTTGTTATCACTAGCACCACTAGCACTGCCTTGAACTTATAAAGTAAGCATATTATCCCACATATCCTTAGCTGCATTAGTGTAATACATAATTTCTGCATTGGGATGTAAACCAAAAATAGCAGGTGAATTGATAATAGGAATTTCATTAACAGTATTAATGAAACCTTCAAGGTTCATTTGTTTGGGTAGAGAGTAGGAAGCATCATCTACCTAAGCAAAGAAGAATTCCCTGTTCTTATCGAAAAGGAAATCTCCCATATATTCATCTAAATAGCAAACAAGTACTCTTCTATCAAAGTCATCTGTAACTCTACCACCATACATAGCCTCACCAATTAAATACTTAAGAGAGTTCCAAGGGATAGCTTCATCTTTATTAGTGTAAGCCTTGGTCAAGTAGAGATTAAGTAAATATTAAGAGATTCTAAAATCGGATTCATTGAAATCATAGGATACATTCCAACCAATCTTACCATACTTTCTTCTATCTTAGATAATAGCATGGAAGAAAGCAACAACATAAATAAGTGGCCTATTTTAAAGAAAGTTAGTTATTTGCTAAATTAATTAATTAATTTTACTTGAAAGCTTCATGAGAGCAAGCATCGAGCTCCTTTTCGGAGATCTTAGAAAGTGTACCCTTCATATTAGGTCTTAAACCATCAGGAGGTTCTGTGACAATCTTAAGGGATTTTTGAAGAATACCAAGAGGGAATTTATCAGTGGGTTGAGTAGTTAACCAAAGTCTGAAATCTTTGTGAGGCTTGTGCATATTTTCAAGCAACTTTTCAAGTGAATCTATTAAAGAAATTATATAATTAATATGTTTTATGAAATAGAAAGTAATTTACTCTTAAGCCAGTTGGGTAGCAAGTGACAGTTCATAAGCATTAACCAATGACCTCTCTATGAACTTGTTTCTACAAATTAAGTAGCTTCTTATTCCATACCCTAACCAAGTGAAAGATATTTGAACTTATTACCAGCAAAACCAAGTTACTCACCAAGCTTAAGGACATCACTATAAGGATCAGCACCAGGAGAGAGAATGAAGACAATAGGGGAACGTTCGTGAGATTGTTCAAAGATTTTGTTGAAATTTGCAGTAGGAGGTTGTACGAAATGATTATTGTTATTATAGTAGTCAATAATGAATCTCTTAACACCGTTGATAACTCTATCAGAACGGAAAACTCTTAAGAAGAGAAGTGTTTAGAATGGTTCAAGTTTGCGATAGCTGCTAGGAAGTTCTGATTCAGGTTTCTCCAAATCATACCATTTCTTCCATATTTACTATTTTTATTTAAAATTTGTTTAAAATAAATTAAGATTTAAAAAAAATTACTTCATTTTGTTCTAAATCAGTGATAACATTAGCATATTCCTTATCAATAGTGACTAATTTTTGTAAATCCTTCCAACCAGCTTCTGGTACCCACTTATAAGGTTTAGGTCTAGATACCTATTCAAGGGAAGTATTACCCTTTAAGAAGAAATTTAACTCATCATGATTGAGTAGATTTCTTTCTTCCTTGATCATAAGAGTCATTTGTAATGCAAAAATAAGAATGTGACGACCGAAAATACCAAGACAAGTATAATCATAGACATTGAGAGTCAAACGATCCATAATGTTACGAAGTCTATTTTCAAGAATATTATCTTTACGAGCATCACGGAGAGATTAATTGAAGACTTGAAGATAAGAGGCTAGAGAATACTCATACATTTCAGAGATAGCAGAGAGAGAACTCATGGCAAAGAAGAGAATAGCACCTCTCATAGCAGCAGGTTCGTATTGCTTGCAAGCAGTTTCAATTTCAATTCTTGTTAATTCACCAATCTTGATAGCTTCAGAGATTTCTATGGATTTAGTTTTGGTTTATTCTAGAGTTGCAATGAGCTCATCATCATCAAGCAATGAACCCTTAGCTTCAGATAAACGTTGAAGCAATTCATCTTCAGCTTCTTTCAATTTCTTTTTGTTTTCACTCATAGATTATACCAATTCTAATCTCTACTTTTCTTTATCAGGACGTTCAAATCCTACAACGACATTCAAAAGTTAATCACGGAGACCATCACGAGTGACAGTATAGTTAATAACCATTGTCTTACCCATAATTTCAGGAGTGTATTTAGGATTAGCAAGTTTAGTAGTGAAATATAATCTGAATTCTTCATTATAATCAAATTCATTTTCACCAAGCTTAATAAGTTTCAAACCTGCCTTGATAATGAAGTTTCTTTCAAGAATGGGATCAATTGTTGGATCTAATTCTTCATCTACACTTTCAAAGAGACAAGGCTTACCGAAACGAATACAATTTTCTAAAGGTTTTAAGAAAACATTAGCACCATCATTCAAATTCAAAACCTATATAATTCAAGATTATCTTTAGTAAACAAAAATTAAATTAAATTTATATTACTCTGAAACCAGTATCTTTTTCCTCTCTTCTCTTAATCCAATTAACTGCTTATAATTGTGGATCAATACAAAGAGGCCATCTAGAGGCTCTTGTAGTTAAGATACCATTTTGAATAGAGAGTTCATCACTAGGCAAACTTTCACTTGCCCATTGAGATTTTTCAACTTCACTGGTGAGGAGATCTTCAAGAATAAATTAAGGAGAGCAAGGAACTTGCTTTTCATTAACATCTGATCTCCAGTGCTCAAATATCATTTTCTTACGGAAAGTAAAATCGAATGGACCTGCATAAGAAAGGAAACTTGAGCAAGATAAGCAATCACCGATAAGTTTAATAACCTTAATCTTTAATGCTTCCTTATCTTCTGTCCATCTTTCCTTTTCTCTTCCTAAACCATTAATCAGCTTTTCAGCAGCATCCTTTCTTCTTCTCATGGTATTAGCTTCTTGGGTTAAATCATCCAAAATAGCCTATTAAATTAATGAAAATTAATATAATTTATTAAACAAAATTAAATTTTACTTATTTCTTTTCTCTATTTTATTCTAAATCCTAAAGTTATGAATCTAGATCTTTAAGAAGTTATTCAGTATTTAGTAAATCTTCTTGGAGTTATTGTTGCTTTACTGTCATTTCTTCAACTTTCTTTTTGAGAGGAGTAACCTTCTTGTGTACTTCATAAAGATTGACTGTACTCCTAACCCAACCATACAGTCCTGCAGCAGCAGATGAAATGCTTTGAATTTCAGCAAATCTGTTGTTAGGATCTTGAGTGATTTTATTGATTTTACTGATGTGTTAATCTTTAACTTTGTGGATTTATTTATCGAAATTTTGAAGATTAGAAATAAGTCTACCAGGATCATTAAGCATAATTTTAGCACCATTCCAACCGTCAGTTTCGTTTTCATTACCATTAGGACGTAAGATCTACAAACATTAGGCAACAGCTTTAACTGGAGCAGGAGGGTTAGCAAGAGCCTTCATATTAACTAATTCGTCTTTTTTAATTTTATTTAAACTTGCTTAAGCTTCTTCCAAAATGGGAATAGCATCTTGAAGAATTTTATCTGCTTCCTTCTTACTTTCATTAATTTGAACTGTTTCAACATCCAATTCTTTCTTCTTTTCAGTAGCTACATTTTGGGCCTTTTCAGCAATTTCTTTCTTTTCTTTAATAATATCTAAAAGCTATTTAACTTCATTGAATTCATGAGTGACTTCAACTTCTTTCTTTTAGAGTTCAACTTAGAGCTTTTTGACTTGTTAAGCAGCTTATTCAAGCTTATCAAGACCAGTTTCATAACGCTTAATCATATCATTAAATTTCTTACGGTTATCATTAAGCATTTTCTTGTAATTGCTTAAGAAATCAAGATAATTCTTTGGTGTGGAAAAGTTCTTACGTTTAAGTTGTAATTCAAAATCTACTGAATATTTCTAAACAGTTGTGTGGACTAATACGATGTGATTAGTAATATTTTCTTTATACTCGTGAATATCCTCTACTTCTTCAAGATAATTTGTAGCGACAGCATGAAGAGCCTCATCTGGCCAAGGGAAGAACCAATTGATGCTTGTATTGGAAACCAAACCAGGGAAATTTCTGCAACGAATTCTTAGAGTATCACCAGCGGGAGACATACACATAATAATATGCAAGTTATCTCTAACTTTTTCTAAGAAATAATTCCATAAATCATCTTTAGTCTCATTTATACCTTTCTTTTTGGCTTCTTCTCTTACAAGATCACCCATTTGCTTTTTACCTTCATCATCAAACAATGCAGGTACCATACCAATTGAAAGCATATTATTTAATAATTCTAAGAAACCTTCTTCTATAACATGAGAGTCTGTGAAGAGGAATGTGCAAGGACCATGACATAAGATTTCATAAAGTTTCTTAAGGTCATCTCTAAATTCTCTTTCGCGATAACCTCTTGTAAGTGTGATCATGAATATTTCATAGCCTGCTATGAATGTGGCTAATTTAGTTAAGGATTATTTACCAGAACCACCATAACCGACAAGCAAAGCATGTCCACGAGGGAATTTAATGATACGATGAATCTTTGTAATATGGAATAAAGCATCATTGAAAAGAACAAGGTTCATTTCTTTATTGCCTTCTGTTTCATTATAATCTAAAAGTAGACTTTCCATCTTTGTCTTTACCCTTTCGAAATCTCCTAAATCCTCATATAATTAAGGATCAACGGCTTCAGGGTCAGAAGGAGAAGCTTGGAAGTAATCACCTATAAGTAGGGGTTCTTAAAGGATTTATTCTTGAGATTCGGGGAAGTTTTCGCTAACAATTTGCTAGTAAAGTTTAGCTACAAGATTACGATCATCATCACTAAGAAGACGATCTTAAAAGACACGCATAGTTTCATTTCTCCATAAACGAAGGAATTATTCTTTCACACTGAATTTATCTATAGTTGAACGGCAGAGACCTTCATAAACACGAGATAGATCACGAAGATTAAATATATAATGGAATTTAACAGGAGTACGAGGTAATAAATCTACAATTGATTTATAAAGGAAGAGAGTTCCTGTAGTAATTTTTTTAACTAGAGCTTTAATTTCTTCTGGGAAGGACTCAACGTGAGCCTTTAATATACTTGAGTAAATAACTTCTAATGTTTCATTTGAAGGGAAGATGAGAGTGAAAGTGGAGTAAAGAGATAAGAAACGAGGATCTACTGAGTTGGTACCACCACCTGGAGGAAGCATGGCAGAAACGAAAAGAATATCTTTAATGATCTTCTAGTCAAGGTTACCTTCACGTTCATAGATATATCCCTTCTCGACAAGGAATTTTAATAAAGCAATAGGTTGTTGGGTACCATAAGTATCAATTGTAGGCATGTGAACATCATCAATAAAGACTACTAATTATTTACCAGGATTCTTAGGACCAAAAATACGACCAGTACGCTTATCAATATTATCTTCAATGTTACGTTAAAGATCTGAACTGGTAGTACGAGAAGAGAAATTGATATTCAATTTCATGTATGAGTCAGCACTCAAAGAATTGTTTAAATAGTTTGAAATGATGACACTCTTAGCTGTACCTGATTCACCAACAAAGAGGCAAGGTCTTTTAATATTAATGTGTTGACCCAAAATGAAAGAGAAACGTTAAGTA
Source organism: Tetrahymena borealis (assembly GCA_000260095.1). Taxonomy (NCBI): domain Eukaryota; phylum Ciliophora; class Oligohymenophorea; order Hymenostomatida; family Tetrahymenidae; genus Tetrahymena; species Tetrahymena borealis. The sequence continues at coordinate 273,459 of AHAN01000963.1, forward strand.
TCAACTGTAGGGACAAGAATCTTTGAGAATTTACCATCGATAGGAGGTTGGTAGCCTTAAACAAGCTTTTCCCAAGTAATGAAATTCTTTGATTTTTCATAGTCGAAATAATTGTCATAAAGAGAGGTAGCAGGAAGAGCACGACCACTGATACCACGCAGGAAATCTTCAAAACGCTTACGTCCTTCAACCTTAAGACAAGCACCTAGAGACCAGATGATAGAGAAGATGTACATGAGTTCAATAATATCAACTTCTTATTAGGGTTCATCTTCATTGAGCATAGAGTCCATAATACGTGTCATTTATTCAACTAAATTGAGATTGGTACGAGGAATTAAGAAAGGAATAGGAGATGTGACTTCATCATTTTCAATACCTTCAAATATCAAATTAATGAGAGGAGGAATATACTTCTAGAAGAAATCAACAAGAGCTTCATGTAAAGCTTCAAACTTACTCCATTTATTCAACCACTTATCGTAGTAAGGAGCATAACCTAAATCTTTGGGATCTACGTAAACCATACCACAACGAGAGATAGTAGCAGGAGAAGCATATTACAAATCGTAGACTTCAAAAAGAAGTTTGCAGTAACGTTCTAAACGAATACGATCACCATTAATAAGAGTTAGCAATTTATTATCATCCATGACGGAGTTCATATTTTCTACCCAGACAGCATCGACATCACCATCGAAAAGGATCCAACGCATTTCATTTCCTGGACCAGCATTTGCAACACGGAAAACCTTAGATAATAAACCATCCTTCCATTCTCTTGTTTACATATCCATTGTACCATATAGTTCATTAACGGTGATAGCCTTAGGATTCATGCAGTATATGGTAACACTTTCAACTTTCTTTAAGATTTCAATGATTGTAGATTTACCTGAACCAGTAGGTCCAACAACCATTGTAGTATGACGAGTTAACATAGTTTCAAAGAGCTATACAACCTTATCAATTTGCTTGGGTAATTCCTTTTGTAAACCAAGACTCTCCATAACTTCAATGATTTTATCTTTTTTTTCATAGGGCTTTCTCTTGATATCCATATTAGGGAAGAGATCGGTAATAAGACCCATGAAAAGAGGAACATCTTCGAAGATAAACTTTGGCATATTCATATCTCTAAGAGCTCTCATAAGAGTAAGTTCTTCAGCCATATCTTAAGCTTCTCTCTTTAATGCACCAGCCATAACTAATACAGACTTTAAGGCTCTAAGACCAAAATCGTAGTGATATTGTTTAGAAAGTTATTCTTTGGCTAGTTTATATAAAACGTTCATCTTTTTGGCAAGTACTCTATTTAAATTATAAAAAGTTAGTTTTATAAAAAAAATTAATGTTAAAATATAATACCTAGCTTCATTAAAACCTTCAGACATGAGCATAATTTCGCAAATAATATTAGTATCAGGGACAACCATAGTAACAGGTCTGAAAAGAGCCTTAAGGTTATCGGGAAGTTCAGTACGACCAGCATAACCAGGATTCATTGTTACGAAGATACCAATAGTAGACTTAAGGTTTAACTCCTTTTTCATGAGCTCGACAGTATTCTTGCCTGCCATTAAATTACCTTAAATAGTTCTAATTTGTACGGCAACAACTGAAAGCACATCAGCGTTAATTCTATTGAATTCATCGAAGCAACCCCAGAAACCAGTTTAACAAAGACCAGAGAAAATGAAACCCATAGCCTTATAATCCAAACCATCACCACAATTTGTAACGCAACATCTAATAGCCAAAGATTTAGCAAGATCTTTAACTGTTTCTGTTTTACCTGTACCTGCAGGACCAGCTGGAGCACCACCTTTTTTGATAATATAATATTAATAAATTTAAAAATTATTAAAAGGAAAAATTATTACCTAATTTGAAAGAAAGAGCAGTAGTAAGAGTCATAACACATCTATCAGTGAGAGGGGTGATAACCAAACGACCATTAAGACCTTGATATTCATAACCATAGGTGAATTAACCAGTACACTAACGAATTCTAATATCATTTTCGTTTTGAATCCAATAGAATCTCAATTAGGATTCCCATTCAAATTCTCTGGCATCTAAGATAGAGTCTCTGACGAAATTAGAAACAATATCTCTTGCGTGGACATCAATAATAATAAGAGTATTTACTTTCTTTCTATCTAAATCATTCAAATCAGTTCTAACTAAGTCAATCAAATCATTCAAATCTTATGTTTATTTAGTATTTTCTTATTTCATTGCATGTTTGTTACCTTCTCTAACTTTACGGAAGACGTCTTCTACACGCCAAGTCCACCAAATTTGAGCACCTACAATTGCAATCATACCAAGGTTATCAAGTACCCATTGAATACGCTCTTTTTGAGCATAATTGAAAACACCTTCCTTTGTTTTCTTATGAAGGGTAGATTACATTTCTAAATCAACTCTCTTCATCCAAAGTTCTACAGCACCTTCAGGCTTCTAAGGTTCAAAGAGATCGAACTTTTCATATTCTTCTGATTCTAAACCAGTAATTTATTTACCACTTCTACCAAACTTCAATTCCTTGCAGTTATCGAAGAGCTTAAGCATATGGGGTTGAACACCAGAAGGTTCAGAGTTACCGAGAATGGAAAGGAGATCATCATCAGAAAGTAAATAGAAACGAGGGAAGATACCTCTCTTAGTATCAAGATAATCTGACAAAGATTTTTAACGCTTATCTAGTTCTTCAGAAAGATTCTTAAGTTCCATAAGACGAGTTTCGTTGGTTACACAGCAAGTGTATATATTAGGGGTTTTATAAGTTTGCTCCATAATTTTAATAAAAGTTTTATCATTTTTATCGAATTTCTTAGCTTCTTCACGCAATTGTTAACGGATATCTTCAGATCCAATAAAAATACTTTCTAAATATTGCCATTTCTTTTGGACTACCAACCAAACATCAATAATTTCACTAATTCTGTTAAGTGCTTATTCCCAATGACGGATTTACTTGATAAAGGCAGCAACATAACGAGAGGAGGCTACTGTTTGCAAGTTAGCTTATTGATCTTCTAAAAGTAACTTAATTTGATCAGTGTTCTTAAGCATGTAGCAACGGCCCTTCTTTTACATGGCTAATTCAAACTATTCAGTTTTCCATGCCTACTCAATTTTCATGATTTCTTCTTCGTTCTTGTGTTCTTAGTTGGCTTCATTAACAATTTCACTAACTTTTTCAGGGAAGTTTTGCAAATTGAGAGCAAAAACTTACTCAAGAGTAAGAGTCTTGATGTTACTTTCAATTTTAGTACCAGTTTCTTTCATCAACTTGTTCCAATGTCTATCAGTGATAGCACCGCTCTTAAGTTATTGAATAAGAGGAATAGAATTCTTAAAATCTACAATTTTTTGAGATAATTTCTAGAATACACAGTTATCTTCATACTATCTATTTAATTTCTTTCTCTTCTTATCATATTCTTCAGAACCTTATCTAAGCATTTCAGCATCAAGTTTAGCCCAAAGCATAGTAGACCATTCTTTAATATTTGATCTCAACTCTCTATAAGTTTCATATAAAATATTTAATTTCTTATTTTCTTCTTCGATTTAAACTAATTCCTTAAAGGTAGAAATAGGTAAGTTGAATAGCTTTTCAGCGAGTACTAATTCATCCTTTCTTTTATTGAATTCAATAACTTTTTCCTTGTATCTCTAAAGACTTTCCAAACCATCATCCAAGCTTGTGTCTACTGATCCAGGACCACTCTACTTATATTCTAAATATAGTTCCTTTAAAGTTTCCTTGAACTAGGAAACATCATCCTTGGTGACATTAGCGAAGGTTTCCTTTGTTTCCTTTAATTTTTTATCCTTTTTCTTAGCTTCCTTAACTAAGTCTTCCCACTATTATTTTATTTATTTTGATAGTACTTTAAACATATTATTTTTTCAAAAATAAAAAATTTACCTTTTTTCCAAGTCCAAAAGCTTCTTCCATGAGTTCAGGGTCAACATTTTATTCATATTGTTTGAGAGTTCTGAATTTTTCAGTAACATCAGATATCTTGAATTCCATGATCATAGATTGATTTAAAATTTCTGTAATTTCATTAAGCATTCTTTTTAATTCTTCAATATGACTTGGTTCACTGTCGAGTTTCTTGTGATATTCATCAATTTCTTTGATTATAATTATCATTTTTATGAATAAATAAATTTTTATAAAATAAAAAAAGTTGAATACCTTTCTTAATTTCGGCAAGTTCCTTTTCACCAATAACTCTCATAACATTACCGTGCTTATCTAGCCATTCTTTAGCTTGATTCTTGAAGGAATTAATAACATTTCCAAAGTGTACACTGATAAAGAGAGCATTTCTTTCTTTAAGCATTTCATCAAATTCCTATACTAAATTCTTATATTGCATCATTTTTCTTTCAAGCTAGACAGTTGATGGTTTCTTTTCAACTAACTTTTCGATATTAAGCTTAGCTTTATGGTCCCAAAGAGATTTTCTTTTATCTTCTTCCCACATTTCTTTGAATGAGGTAGCCTTATTGAAAGCCTTCTTTTGGATATCAGCAATTTAGAAACAAATTTAAGTAATGACATGGTTTTCATTTACTTAATCTAAGAAAGTGAATCTTTAGACTTTTTCATCATTATTTCCTACAGAAGGTTCACAAAAATTTCTTCTGCCATCTTTCCAACGCCAAAATTAACTTGCAGTTGCAAGAATATTAGTTTTTATTTTATTGAGGTAACTTTCTACCTCAGGGGTTGGAGGATTGGTACTAGGGGTAGGATGGTCATATTCTTAAGTAATTTAGAAGAGAGGAAGAGTCTTAGTGCCTGGTTGTTGCATAAGATTCTTTAAAGATAACAAAGCACGTAAAATCATTCTAATAAGTGAGTTGTAAACACGACGTTCCCAATAGTAATAATACTCCTTCATCTTTTAATGACTATATCCTTAATAGGACATTTGAGTAGCTAAGATTGTTTCCTCGATATTCTTTAAGAACTAATCTCCAATCATATTATATTTTTCAACACATTCACTAACTACCTTATTCATATTCTCATCAAAGTAAGTCATAAACTCATTTGCGGTAGGTATGTTGATCACATTAGAATTAGGGTCTTTTCTACTTTCAAAATCGTAATCCTTAAATATCTTAGCCTCTTCAATATTTCTAACGAATTCTTCAATATGACTAGCACTCTTTTCTACTTTCTTCTTGGTTTCTTTGAATTCATTAATAGCCTTGGTGCATTTGTCAATGAAATCAGGAATACCTAGAGAAGAAAGATTCAAACTTTCAATACCAGGATCTAATTCCCTAATTTAAAAAAATAAATTAAATAAGTATTCAAATAAAATTCTAATTGTTTTAAAAAATAGATAAGTACTTATTAAGCTTTTGGATAGGTTAATCAAGTAAAATCTTTTCAATTTCAGAGAGAGAATCAACTACGTCATAATATTCATTAAGCATACTGTGTAACTTATCAATGTAAATGTAGTATTCCTTTTCTTATAAGGAAATGTTAATAATAGTCTTGGAAATTGGGTATCCCATCTTTTCTAGATGCTTAGCTTCCTTAATGAGAACCTTGAATTCTTGAGAGAAATTAACTTCATATCTTTCGTTTTTGACTAAAATCTTTTATTTAAGGAATCCCATAGCCTTTTCTCTGATCTTTTCATTCCATTCTTTGAAATTAGTTTTTTGATATTCATCAATGCTTTTTGCAAGATTCTTATATTCATTCTTAACAGTAGAATAGCTTTCTTCGTCTAATTCATCCTCTTTCTTTTGGAATTTCATAATAGGTCTTTTGACTCTATAGAAGATAGATCTAGCCCAAGCAATTGAACCAGCTACAGGAGGTTTATTCTTGCTAATAACTAAGAATCCCTTGTTGTTCTTCAAGAGAACTTTACCATTTTCGAATAATTATCTATTTTATTCAACTTCTCTTTGGTATCTGTATAATACTTCAGAGTATTTCTTTTGTAATTACTCTTGGATATCTGAATTAATTTTATATTAAAAATTATTTAAATCAATATTTTTTAAAGTTTTTAATAATCTTTACCTTTAATGGTGTGAACGTCCTTGAATTTAAGTAAGAGATCGAAAGCACCTTCCGCAGATCTAAGATCACGGAAAGTTTCATGAATAAGTTTAATGGTTTTTTCGCTAATTTGACTTTTATCAGTTCTAAATTTAGATAAAAGCTAACTCCATTAATGAGATTGATGCTTAGAAAATAGATTAACCTTTGGATTTTAGAATGGAATAACTAATTTTTTGACTTCTGTAACAAGGTTATCAATACCTTCTGAGTTACCAGTTACAGCTTTGAGATTAGGACCCAAAAATACCAAGAAACGTTTAATAATATCAGTGATAGTTTCTAATTCAGTAAGAACATTAACCATGTGTTCAATACGGCTGCTAAGTGCAGGAACAGTAAAGTCCCATCTATCAAGACCTTCTTCTTCAATTTTTTGCTTAGTTTTTTTATAAAGAGTCTTCCAAGTAGTTAAAATACGTCTACCTTGAGCAATTAGCTCAATAGATTATTATAACTAAGTTTCATATGAAGGGAATTCATCAGAAAGCTTGAAAAGTTCTGTGATTTTAATTTCATTTTCTACCTTATCAGCAATTTCATCTGAAATCAAGGAAAGTAAGTTTTACATTTTATCTTCCGATTAATAGTGTCTAGAAATAATCCAAATTGTTCTAAGACCTGTCATTAAGGAGGGAAGAGTTTCTTCTACTCCAACAAGACCTTCAGAAGCAAGAATCTTAAATTATCTTTCAAGAGTATTCAAGAACTTAACATTATCTTTAGCTTCGTTGTATAGCTATGTTAAATCTTTCATCTAAGCTTCAAAGTCCATAACAATGGTAGTGTTTCCACTGTCTGATTAGAAATCACGATATCTAAATTTGAAAAAATTGTTTAAATTTTAAGAAGATTTTCAATTTGAAATTGAGCGGACTTTAAGTTACAAAAATTTTTATGTGCTTAATATTTAAGATGATTTATAAGTATATTTAGGATTTTAACTCTAATTTTAACTGGTTAAACGCTAATTAAATAATAAGATAGATTAGTCATTCTTATAAAAATTAGTCCTCTTGCAGAAAAAGTTATATATTTCAAAAATTTTTACCTTTGTTTAACAGTTTAAACAAGATGATGACTCAGTTATTAGTGTAGAGTTGATAAAGTAGCACTCTTTGATCTTTATAACTCAATTTCTGCTAATGCTTAAGAAGATTCGGGTTTTTATTCCTTCACCTTTTTTATAGTCTCCTTTATAGTTTGTGACCACATTTCCTATTTTGAATAAATATATATTTGGTTAGATTGTTACATCCACTATGATTCACAATATGAATTGCATTTATGAATAAATCTATTGCTGTTATATTAATTTGATTATTTCTGTTCATAAATCTTTTGTCTATTTATATTAAAAAATATTACAAGAGATGTTTCATATTTTATCATGAGATCAACATTCTTTATGGCTTCTTAATCGCTAATCTCCTCGATTGGCGAGGGGAGTTCTATATTTATAGTTCCAGAAACCTACTATGCAGAATGATTAATTTAGGAAGTGAATTTTATAAGAGTTGACTTGAGGTCATTCGACTTTGTCTCAAGAGGAGTAAAGACAGACTTAATTACTGCTGAAAGAGAATTAAGAAGTCTTGTATTTTAATATTTGGACAATTTATCTTTCTCCATTTTGAAATTTGCAAGATACTATTTAGTTTTATATCAGAGGAGCTTGTTCAAATGGGATGAGATTTATAATGAAATATAAGCTTACACTTCTCTATAAATACTATTATAATATCTAAAATTATTTTGGTTATTATAATTGTATTTAAACTTGTTTTGAAAAAAATCCTTTTGATATTGTTTTTTCTTCTTATTCTTATCTTTTATTTATAGAGTCTTCAAGCTCAATAATCTTTAAAAAAATTTAATTAATTAATTCTGTGTCTTTCCTTATTCTTTTTTCTATGCCCACATTCATTTCGCAAACAATCATCTATTAATCATAGAATGCTTCAATTTTTTATTTTCAAATTTTTTTTTGAAACAGATATTCCTTTTATACAAACAACATACAATAAATTGGTTAGTTTTTAAATATTTAAGAATATATATTTATTTTTATTATTTTTATTATATGCCTTGCTTACCAATCTCTTTAGTATCTTTCCTATCATTAATTCCGAGTCCAATTTTATATAAATTCTACTTATAAATTTAATAAAAATTTTTCCCTTTTCAATTATGATTTCTACCATATTTAACTAGGAAACTTTAATGCTCAATTACTTAAAAATTTTAATACTTAACATTTCATTAAAATTTCTTTTGATTTTAATTCTTATAATTACCATATTAATCATCATAATTTGTACTTTTTTTATAATAGCTATACTAATTAACTCTGAATTGAATTATTCTATATTCTTTAAAATAAAAGCACTTTAGAAATATATATTCAATCTCCATAATTAATATAATAATTTTTCTGCAATATAAATCAATGTAAAATTACATTGTTTTTTCATTCAATTTATAAAATATGTTTAAATTAAAATTAAAAGTGTTTTATCAATAATATTACTTACTCGTTTGAGTATTTTCTTCTCCATTGTCCTTATTAATTATTTTAATTAATTTTATTAGTGTAGGGATTTTTCTAGCATTTAAAGAATTTGTTTACTTTCTATCTAAATTAACTTTATAATAATTTATAAAATTCTAAACCAAAAGTAATTTTAATAGAAATATAAATAAAGATATTTTATATTTAATCCAAACTTAAAGTTAAGATATTTTTTAATATTCTAAATTTAAGAAAAATATGTCTGTACTTTTACAGAATGAATATTCAAGAAAGGGGGCAATATTCTTTGTTAAAGTTGAGTTTATGGTTATATCTTTAGTAAATATTAAAAAAATGATATAGAATATTTAGTAAATTTAAATTAAAAATTACTTAAATAAACAATATTAATAATAACAAATAATTTATTAGATGTGTCTCATTTATAATATAAGAAAATAAGTAGTAAGAATTATTTTAATAAAACTTTGAAAAATCTTTCTAACTTGTCAATAAAAATAAAATGGTATGATATCATTTATAAAAAAATTCATTTAGATTTAGATGGTGTGCTTTTAATAAAATTAATATCTCATCAAAAATAAACAAATGACAAAGAGAATCAGAATCTCTTTTTGGATGAGGATGATGATATTCTTATCCGAAAATAACCTTTTTCAATAATATGATGATGATAATAAGGTAAATAAGGGAAGTATTGATTTTTTAGATTTGCATGTGAATGAATATTTATTGTGTGCGATTAATAAAAAAAATTTTTATCTTTATCTCTAGCAATTTAATTTACATCAAAAGAATATAAATAAGTCAATCAAGTACCATAATAAAAATAAATATGGAGGACAAACATTAAAAGAATAACAATTTAGAAAGTAAGAATGTTGAAAGCGGACATTCTGAACATGATGAAAAGATCATTGAATAGCTTAAGCAAAATTAATTTGATCTCCCTAAGACATAAGTTAGAGAAAGATAGAAGACATGTACTTTCAGAGATGTTAAAAAAGATGAAGTAATTTTTATGCCTTTAATTTATGAATTAAAATATTTGGTTATTAGTTAACAACACTAAAATGTTAACCCCAAAAATCAAACACTTTTAATATTCCTTAATCATTATTTCATTATCAACAGCTACCTACCTTTGCCAGAAATTTCTAACCTGCCAGAAGAATGACACTTTAATAAATTATTAATAAGGTATTTTATTTTTTCAACAAATTGGTGATTAGGTTATCATTCTTAATTTATATAAATTTAGGATAGATAAGATCCATCGTTAATGTAATATAAGAAAAGTCTACTTGGTGAAGTTAACGAAGAAGAAGTTGCATAACAAAAGAGTAATAGCAATTAGCAAATTTGGAATATTTAATTTAAGTACTTATGTTAATCAAATAGCTACTGAGGTTGAGATTATAAAAATAGAAATTGTTTGTAAAGATAGGCCAGAAGGAAATATCGTCCTTGATTTTACTGTAAAATAGTTAAATTTTAAATGGGAAAATAAAAAAATATTTTATTTAATATCAACAAGGATCAAAATAATAGCAAAGATAAAGAAAAAGAAAATTTTATTATAAAAGAAGGATCTGTTTACTTTATGAGAGTTTTCTTTAAGGTTAGATATGACTGTGTTTATGGTCTTAAATTCGTAAATAATGTATGGAGACATTTCATTAAAGGTAAATATCTAAACAATCAATAAAGTAAGAAAGAATTAATTAATAATATTATAAAATATAAAAGTTGATAAGTATGAAGAAATGATGGGATGTTTTGCTCCTAAGAAAGATATTTAAACAATTGACTTAGCTCCAGAAGAAGCTCCTTAAGGATTATTAGGAAGAGGTACTTATAAAGGAAAGATCATGGTAAATTATTAAAAAATAATAGAACTAATTCAATTATAATTTTAAAATTCTATAGTTTTTAGATAATGATGGTATAGTTCATATGTAATTTGAATACAATTGCAAAATTTGCAAAAAATGGACTGACTGATAAGTTTACTAATGTTTTTTATTGCTTACTTATTTGCTAGAATATTAAAGAGGATAGTTAGTAAATGCTCACAAAAGTATCTCTCTCATCAATTTATTTTTTAATTGGTCTTATCAAAATTTATATATTAATGTCTCTATAATCTTATATATTATATTAATAATAATCTTAAAATTATCAGGATATTTCTCATTTTCACATTCTTTCTATTCTCTAATTAACTAACTAATGCTTTTTCTATCTATAATTACTTCTTTCTAAATATTCTATTTATTAAATCGTTATATATCCTTAGATAAATTATAAATATTCTAAAATAAATATTTGTCATTTAAGTAATTTTCATCTTTTATATAATGTTACTTCATTCATAAGATGATACTTAATAAACGTAAATAACAATTAAAACAATAATTATATATAAACAGTAATCTGATACTATTTCAAATGAATAATTAAAATGAAATAGTTTTCTAAATTCCTATAAAATCTTGAAAAAGAAGAATATAACAAGTAAATTGAATTAAGCAACAAAATAATATAATAGGATATATAAATATTAAAATCTTAGAAAATATGGAGTGAGTGATGTGAGATTAGTTGGGTTACCTGAAGACCACTATCCAAATACTTTTAGAACATTTCTGTATGTAATTGGAATCATAGCTGTTGTTATTGGTTTTTAAGTTGGGCTCTATTTACTCTAAATTAAGTAGCATGATATGCAATAAGATGAATACTATAAAGTATGGATATTAATTTTATTTATTGCAGTAGTTACTTTTATCTTTGTTCACTACTTTGCAGTTAAGACAGAAATCAAAGAAGAATAAATTGCATATAGAGATCGCATTTTGCAACAAAGATAAATCTTCATTAAAAATGCAACATTCTATTAAAAATAAGAGAAGTTATTTGCAAAAAAATAAACAATTAAATAGCTCTAGCAACAAACAACAAAGTTCGATGACTTTATCAAAGCAAAAAGACAGGAGATCGAATAAATGAAGCAAGATAAACCCATTAAACCTAAAAAGAAGAAGAAGAAAGGAAAGAAAAAAGAGTTAGAAGTATAATAACAAGAATTAGAAGAAGAAATAAATGTTTGAAATAGAAAATAAGAAAATGTTAAATAAGGAATAAATTACTAAATATAAATGAATAAAATTTATAAAAAGGCTGATTGATTGATAATAGGAATTATTCAACAAATGGAGTAAATTAAAAGCATTAAAATTATGTTAAAAGAAAATGTTGTAGTAATTTATAATTTATTAAATTAAAGTATACTCTAATTTACAAAAAAGAATTTAAACTTTTTAAAGAATTATCATTTACTATTAAATTTTCAACTTATAAACCTCATATTTCTTGCTTAAATAATTTTAAATTAATTTTATTTTACCAGAATTTTCTTTTAATGATTAAAAATTTGGTGATATTAAATTATTAATGAATCAAAGAAATTAAATTTTTTAGAAGTGATCCGATCAAGAATCATATTATTTTTAATAAAGAAATATGGCTTATGAGTAACAAGAATATTCAAATTATTGTTGTAGAAGTGTTTAATATTATTATGAAAAATACTATATTAGAAAGATTTAAATCACCTTATTAAGGAACTTTAATCTCTATTATTAACAGTATAATAAAAAAAAATTTAGTTAAATACTTCTATTATTTGCTTGCATCTTACTGACTGCCTATACTTTTTTATTTGAATTAATAAATATTTAAAAATATTATTTACAAAGAGATTAAACTTTAAGCCATTATTAAAATAAAACCAAATTCGTTGATGAAAGAAAAATAGAAGCTTTATTGTTAAGTCAATAATACAATCAAGTGGTCTGTTAATGAAAATTTAATTATAAAGAGTAGATATTTACAAAGTGAATTTATATATTATTGAATGAATATACTCTACTTTATTGATGGAAATGTTTAAGTATAGCATCTATCTATTTAATGAGATAAACAATAATTTATGTTTTAAGTTATTATTTTAAAATTATTAGTGCTTAAAATTATGTTATTACTTAACATAATAAAAGCATACCTTCAATTAAATGTAATACATTTATTAATTAAGATTTTGGATTATTATTAAGAATTTTATATTTGGTTATTTAATTAATTAAGTTAAAGTAAGAAAAGATCATTTATGAATATCTTAATTCAAATATTTTATTAATTATTGTTTGCATTAGAATTATTGTGTGAAAGATAAGAATTATCGATTGAGTGGAAAAGGTAGTTAGGGTTTCTATTATTCGAAGAAGAAGAACGAGAGTTAGGCCTAGAAACCGTTTAGGCATTTTCCTAGTGTTCGAAGAAAATTAAAATAAATGTAATATCGTCAACCACACTATCATCATCAACAGTCCAGCGAGCATGGCTTTCTTTCATTAATAGATCGCAAGCACCCTCAATGTCATTATTATCATAGAATGGAGTTATCATATTAATAATTTCTTCATTTTCAATGAATTCCCAAACACCATCACTTGCCACTATCATAAATCTATCGTCTTTGTCTATATCGAATTCAAATATTTCAGGTTCCCATGTAACTCCAACAGAAGTAGCTAAATTATCACCAATACTTCTAGACATAGCAAGTCCTGGTATATTTTCAGTTTTTAACCAAACTCTTAATGGGCCTAGGTGGTTTCCTTCTTAATCTCTAAATGTGTCTATACGGCCACCACATTATATAATTCTTTCAGCTTCTCCTTAAAGACCTGGTTTGTGATCTCTTGTTAAAGGACGTGGAACATATTTTGGATTTGATCTACTTTAGCTTAGACGGCCAATAGTAGCTCTGGAATCACCAACATTAGCACTGTATAGTTTATTTCCTTAAAGCAATACTGATACTAAAGTCGTACCTGAAAACATACAATCTATATCAGTTAATGAGAGTTTATGATTGGCAAATCCAATAGCATTGTACAGAGCAGCTTTAGGATTATTGGCAAGTAATTACCAGTCGTTTTAAAGAAGGATTGGAAGCTATTATTTTATGAATTAAGATACATGATGACCATATGTTCCATGGCCATCACAAACAGAATAAAAATGTTGGTTAGTTTTATTCATTAAATTTTATGATATTATGAAAGAATCTTAATTGGTTTTATTAGGATTAGATGCAAGAACACCTTATTTAGTACGATGAGCAATATTTAAACGAAAACTAGGTCTGATTTATTCTATCATCGAATTGTCGATTGTAGAGATATTTAATGAACGGCGTATAGTGGATTCATTTTTCTCCTTCGCCTCTAAGATCTATTAATAATTATCAAGGCTAGAATGTGGTCCTCCCTAAATTTTTGCATGGCCATTTTCATTAGAAGTACCTCTACCATATTTTCCTTAAGAAGATTTTAATCTACGTTGATAAGGAGCAACATTTTTATTTGGGTTTTCAAAAGAATTTCTCTTTTGATTTAAAGTATTCACTTAAGCATTTTGAGCAGATGAATTAGGGCGAGAGTTTTCTTTGGCATTAGAACTAGTTGAAGAAGGACCATCAGTATTTGGATTATCTAAAGAATTTTCTTGCAGGTACTCTTGCATATTTCTAGCTGGCTAATTTAGCTATTACATCTATGCTGCTTAAACTTACAACTTTGTTTAAGCATTATTATAGCTAACTCCGTTCAAGCCAATATATTATCTGGATTATTTAGCTTAATTTTATGCTTCTTGTTGTTAATCCCCCTTTCCTGGTAGTTTTTTTTACCCTTATTCAATTTATAATTACTGGTTTCTAATCAACTGCTGTATAGAAGCTTTACTAGATACATTATTCTTTGAACCAGAATTATTTCTACCTTAACTATTTAGGCTGTTTGTATTTGTACTTGGAGTAGCTATTTAGATTCTGCTATTCAAACTATTGCTACCATTGTTGCTATTTTCGATAGCTCCTTTAGGATTTCCCATATTCAAATAATTTGTAAATGTATAGTTATGTTTTGAATTTTATCTATTTTTCATTAAAAGTTGCTTTTAATTAGTATTAATGCCTGTAGTACGCTAGCCATTTCTAGAGTTTGATGTTTATTGTTAAGGAATTTATATTTAAAAACTATTTAAGTTATTTATTTGAATGCCATTGTTTCTAGGTGAAATAGGCCTCTTCTATTTATTTTATCCGTTGGTTATTCCATTTACATTAAGCTTTCTCAAAACATTATTCTCTCTTGGAGTGAAAGAACTCATCTTATTAGGAGTAATAGTACTAGCTGCTGTATTGGGAGTATTTAATTAATCATCAATACCTTTTAATTAATATTAGAAAATAATGTTTTAATATTGCACAAAAAAACAAACAAACATAGACACATATTCTGTAAGTTAAACTATCAAATTTTTGACACTAGTAAATGGTGATTAATTAATTAATAATCTAACTTCTATTTGTATCTTCTAAGTTAATTTAAATTAACCCCAATAAAATAGAATAAAAAATATAATTACCTCTATTTCCATTTCTACTTGGATTTAAAGAATGAGATTTTGCATTTTATATGTTTTATTATTGGAGTGTACCGTTAATATATAGGCTATGACCTTAGTTTCCAGAAGGATTAGGATGATTATTGTCCATAGATGATTAAGTTTATCTTTATCCATAAACACTTTTTAGTCTCTCTTATT
Source organism: Tetrahymena borealis (assembly GCA_000260095.1). NCBI lineage: Eukaryota > Ciliophora > Oligohymenophorea > Hymenostomatida > Tetrahymenidae > Tetrahymena > Tetrahymena borealis. Next base: position 288,788 of record AHAN01000963.1, read on the forward strand.
TTTCATTATAATTATTAGCACTGCTATAACTTCTAACATGACCTGCTTGCTTTCTAACATCCTTATCTACATTTATTGTATTGTTCAAATAGTTGTTATAAACAACATTTACTCCATTATTGCTCGTATCCTAATCATAGCTGATTGTATTACTGTACCCGCTACCTTAATACTAAGGCGATTAATTCTATGAATTATTGAGAGATGTACCTCTATTGTTAATTCCATTATAACTTCTATTTACTGTATTTGTGATTGGTCTCTTTTGATTTACTCGCCTGTCTAATTTTATAGTATAAATAGTATTACAAGACGATAATAATATATTAACAATGCTTTATGTATTATAATTTTCTCTATAAAATTTTGTAAATCATTTTACCTTAATTATTTAAATTATAATTTGCACTTTATTTGTATCTATTACTAGCTTATTATCCATTTTACTAATAATTTTGATGACTATAGCTATTATTTAGACCTACTCCAAAGTGATTATTAACATTAGACAAGTGGTTAAAACTATTATTTGGATTGACAAAGCTGTGATTCTGCTAATTTTAATCGCCATGTACATCAAGTGATTTACTTACATTATCCCTTATTCCACTAATATATTGGCGGTATGGCTTCATTATTCAGCTTCTATCGTAATAATTAATCTATCTATCCTTAGTTCTTATGTTTATAGGCGCTATTTTGTTTCTTTTTAACCTACTTATTACCTAATAGTTTCTTGTTTAATTCCTTTTTATGTGAAAACTTCTAATCTATAAATTTTAGCGATTATTATCAGAATTATTTACTATCTTCAAATTAATTTGGAGAAGATAGGAATATATGGAACATCTTAAACATAATTCACTTATACATTAACAATTTCGTTATCTTCTTAATCACAACTTTCATTATTAAATAATTAATAAATTCTCTCTTCATTCCTTTCTAGCTATCTATCCTTTACTTTTTTTTAACTTTCATTTACTGTCTTCTGTTGAGTATTATAGCCATATTTTACAAAATTTTAATTTTTGAATAGATCTTTACATTTCTAAATAAAAAAATTAACTTGAATTCATTATACTAATTTCTTAACTACTTTCATCTTTTAACAAATGCCATTAATTATTTTCTTATTAAATTTTCAGGAATAATTTCAATCATTGATTCAAATAATTATCTTACATATTTTTATAAATCTGGAAAAGCATAAAATACAATTTATGATTGAACTATATTTAAAAATAAGTATCTTAGAAGTTAGTTACATAATTATTGATTTCTTTCTATTCTAATTCCCTAAATATTATTTTTATTTTATAAAATAATTATAGAAATATTATTTGTTTCATTTGAATAATCTGAAGAAAAAAATAAAATTATGATAGAAATATTGAAAAATAAAACATTTATTTTTTTTCTTCATATTATTAATATATTTATCTTACTTATTTATTAAATAAATTGTTGAAATAAAAACTTATATCCATACTTAATAATAAAGCTAAATTCTTTATTGTTATTAAATTTTATTATCTCAAATTTTAATAGGGTTTAAATATTAATAGATACTATAAATGTGAAAAATCAGGTAAAAATGAAAATGACAGAGGAAATAAATAGCAAAAATATGAACATGTTTAAATTTAATTAATATGTTTATTTCAATAAATAAATTATGGATTTACTTCAGGAAGATGAAACTTTATTAATTTTAAAACAAAAAAAGGCTAATGAGATAGATTTTAATTTTTGAATTTTCTGAAAAAATAAATCTTCCAAAAATAATAAGGTGATAGCAAGCAAATAAATGTATATTTAGAAATTTATTTGAATTAATTTTATTTATTTATTTTAATCATATTTCTTTTTTTACTAATTTTTTATTTTTTAATTTTCTTCTTCTTCTCTAATTATTTATTTATTAATTCTTTTATATTAATTAATTCTTTCTTTTTCTTCTTTTTATTTTTCTTTCTTTTTAATCTTTTTATTATTTATCTTATCGCTCAAGTGTAGGACATCGTCTTCTCTGATCTGACATTTTATCTAATTTTAAACAATACTTTTTATATATTAATCATGCTAAGAGAGAATACATACATCAATAAATGAGTATGATTTTTTTTCATGTTATTTTTTATTTTTTGACAATCAGATCAACTTTTTTTTACGATAAAAGTTTTAAACGCAAATAAGATAATTAAGAAGTCATTAACGATATGATAAAAAACTAAAATCTATCATAAATGAAGCATATAAATTCTCTAGACCGAGTTTAAAAACTTTATGGGATTAAAAACTTTCCTGTTAATGGATGACACCTTTTACTAGAGTTTTTAAATACTTCATTTTATAGATAGATTTTTTAAGGAGCAAGGTGATTATTTTTCGTATGTAAATTTAATTTAAAAACTTCCTCTTGATATGATCTTCTTTTTTACTTTTTATTTTTTTGTAATTATTTAATTAATTAATTATTATAAGAAATCAAAAAATTGCCTAAAAAGAAATACAAGATATTATTCAATTCTTCTTTATCTAATAAAATTTCACAGGCACATTAATTAAAAGTGAGATATTTTAGATAATGATAAAATTCAAATCCCCCAAATATTTAGTCAACCATTAATAATTTTTCTGCTTATCCAAACTTAAATATTTATAAATTTCTAAAATTAAATGTATGTAGTTAGTTCTTGAATAAATATTATAATAGAATGAAGTAAAATTAAATATTTATATGTGTTATAATAAATGTTTAATAAGTTAATAAAAGAAATAAATGACAATTAAAAAATATTATGAACAATTAAAGAAATAGATGATAGATTCTTCAACCTACTTCATTAAATTTACTCTTTGCAATTAATCATAACTATTAAAATACAAATGAAAATTTAATTATTATAATTTTATTTTGTAATTTTTAACTCTACTCTATCATTTCTTTGCAAAAAATAGAATATTTTAGGACTTTAAAAATAGACATATCATTACTCCTGCTAAAAAGTAAATCAAAAGCATTAAATAATCCAGGTTTTCTGTTAATCATTAAAATAAGGATTAGATTTTTTAACAAAATAAGTATTTACTTTTTGATTTGATAGTTTATTAAGAAACTTCCTTAGATTTTTACTCATATTATTGTATCTCCTTTTGTATTTTCAACTATTTTAATAATTAGATAAGATTTGTAATTGCTAATTATTTTATGTAATTTATACTTATATGGCTTCTTGTTCTTCAAGACGTTACTTTAATATATTATACCTATATTCCATGTCTGTAGTTTGCATTCCATAATACTGTTTTTTAGAAGGGAGCTATATTTACTAGTTTAATTATTCAGTACTTCTTCTATCCAAAGAGTCTCTAGACCCTATTTATTAATTGAAATTGCCTTGAAATTATAAGCTTCCTCTAGCATTTTCCTATTAAATTATTATTAATATTAAATTCTATATTGAAAATATGAAATTTTTAAGTAAAAAAATAATTACATCCTAGGTTTCATTCACTTCTTAAATCTAAGACATATCAAGCTTATCTATTTATGCAACATGAATGTCTAATACTTTTTTTTAGCACTTTTGCAAATAATCTCCTTTAAATAATCCATCGATTGCTGCTTAATCCTATAATCTCTTTTTGTAATTTTAGAAATATGTTAATTATTAATTAAAACTGCATGAAATGACCATTTAAAGTAACTAAATAAAAAATTTACTTATTTTTCACTATCTTCGACTATATATGCCAAAACTTAAAGCTTATGTGAACTAGTATTTGCTTTTAAAGCCTTTATTAAAAGATATTAACCTTAAGATAAATATTTATCTCTTTCCCTAATTAATTTACATTAACATGCATTTTGACACTCAAATTTAGTACTTAGTTAGTTGATAACAATGATGATACTGGCTTAACAGAATAGTATTAAGGGTAGTTTGACTTGATCTAATTATATTTGAAGAATAGTTCAGTTAATATAAGATTTTTGTTCTTTAAAAGATAAATCTTCTTTCTAAATCCTTTTTTCTTGTTACCTTAATTGCTACTTCTGATGAATGCTTATTCTTAATTTCTAAACTACCAGAGTAGGTCTATCCATGGCTATCTCTTTAAAGATCTAATCTTTTCTCTTTGATTTCAAGTACTACCATTTTTTGTGATCTTAATTTTTAGTGAGTGAGGATATATGAAAGTGTTTGATGTTTGTAAAAGTGTTTACAATTTGTTATGCAAGCTCATTTTATATTAGTTTTTGCTAAATAGTTGATTGAAGTAAAATGTAATTTTTTAATTGAGAATATTATATTTTAGTTGAATCTGATGCAGGCAAACAATTTTTAGAATTACAATACATCATAAAAGAAATATTAAAATTAATGTTTGAAAAATCAACATCTATCTATCTATCTTCTGGATAGAAGCTAATAAATCAATAACACATACATAATTTCATTTTAGAAATTAATAAAATTTACTATAAAAGATTATTTTTTGATCAGAGGATATTGTTAAATTAACAAACTCATTCTATTATTTTAACTCATTTACTTTAAAATCTCTCAAATTAATTTATTATAATCATGTTAGAAGTTTTTTATCTATGTATTTTTCCAAATAAAAAATAATACTATAAAATCTCATTTTTTATAAATTAAAAAAAATATTATATTTATTAATTGGTTTGAAAATCCTCTTTCTTCAATTTTATATTAAGGGAATACTATCATAACTTTGATCATTAAGTTAGCCATGTTTTAATTCATATAAAAGAATAATTTAGGATTTATAAAAATAATATATAATCCTTCATATTTTATTAAGGTAATCTCTTTACTCTCAATTATGCTCATATAAATAATAAAATGAAATATTAATTAGTTTTAGGCTTAATCCAAATGTTTGCCATATCAATTTAAAATAAGGATTTGTATCAGTATTAATCTAGGTATAAAAATAATAATGATATAATTTGTTAAATAATAATATCTAGCTTATTTAACTTTATATTTGCTTATTTGTTTATTTTTTGGTTTGTTTGTTGTTTGCTTATTAGTTATTTTTTAATCAATTATCTATTTATTTATTAGTTTATTTATTATTTATTGTTTATTTCTTATTTTTTTTTAATGTATATTTTTAAATATATTTTATTATTTATCTTTTTAATAATTAATATCTAATTTCTTTCTTCTTTTTCTTATAGTCTGCTGCTCAACAAGTATCGCTCAATGCTCTTCATATCAATATGCTCAATCTAATCTCTTTTAAACAATATTTAAAAAAATAATCCGAGGGAAGGGGCAGTGGTAGGGGCGGAGGATCTAAATTGTTCAAGCTGCTTTTATTGGACTGGATTCCGAGTATTGGATTTAATTTATTTGTTTATTAATCATTAGATTAGTTAAATAATCTATGTAATGGAGATTTAAAAACTAGATTAATAAACAATAAAAAACTTATTTTATGTTAAAAGCCTATTCTTTTGTTGAAAAGACTGTTTATCATGAGCAATCGGCTAAAGGAGGCAAAAGGAATTGGAGATTTGAAAAAAATTTTTAGTAAACGTGTAGACAATCAATCGTTTCTTCCAATTTCTTTTTTCTCCTTTAGCAGATGAAAATAAAATTAACAAACTAATTAATTAATTATATATTTTTTTGAAATTGAAGGTAAATAATTAATAGAATCACATTTTTTAAAAAGTTAAGCACTAATTTGAAAAGATCATCTCTGGATAAAATTAAAAAATTACTAAAATTTTGTAAAAATGGATAGAGTAGAAATTTTAATTTTTATATTAGAAATATAATAATTTGTTTATTTAACAATCTAAAAAATGACAATATTTTATATAGTTTTATCTTTTTTAAATTGCAATTAATATTATTTTTATTATTTAACATGCTTTTTATATAAAGATATTCTACTTTATTTAATCATAGTAAGTTGATCAATTGAAAAAGTAATAATTTATCTAATCAATTAAATGCGGTTATTTGTTATATAGAATAGCGTTAAATAAAAATACTATTTGATGGATAATCTATCATAGATTATGCCAATATTATCATTAATAAGCAAATATTTATTTTAGAATTTATATCATGGAATTCTAACTCTTCTATTAACTATTTATTATATTTGAAAATATGATAGGTATTATAAATTCTACTTCTTCTAATCATTAATATTTATTTTATAATCTAATATATTATTTACAATTGATTGTAGTAGTAGTATAGCTATTTATAAAATTAAAAATGTGGAAAATATTTAAACTAAAATAGATTTGTATAGACCTATAGAATAATTAAATATTCCCTTTTTAGGAATTTACAATGAAAAAATAAATATTTTTTTTGTTATTATAAAATTTTAAATTAAATAAAAACTTTTTCTTTCTCTTTTTCTGATTAACAAACAAACATCATTATTAATTTAAATTTAAAAAGTCTTTCTTATATGAAAATTACTATAGGGGCCTGAAAACTGTTAGAAAAAAAAGAGAAGTATTGGGTACAGAGAAAAATTGAAAATACTCTATCTTCAAAATAATTTGTGAAGTAGGTGTATCCTATAATAATTAATTATTTTTTTTAGTTTAATTGATTTTTATCTCATTTGTTATATGTTTAGGTGTATTTAATTTTTTTATATTTTCTAGGTTTAGTTAGTTTTATTTATTTATTTTAAGGTGTTTTATTTTTATTTGAGTTATATTTGGTTTATTTTATTTTTTATATTTTTTTATTATATTTGGGCTGATTTCATTTTTAATATGATTTTATTTATTTATTTATTTTATTTTTTGGGAAAAGAGAAGGGCTGATATTCAATTTTTTTATTTATTTATTTATTTATTTATTTATTGTAATCTGAGCTTTATCTTAGTCTTATAGTATCTTATTCTTAATTTTTTAATCTTATATTATCTTTAATCTTATAAATCTTAGTCTTATTTATTAGTCATTACTTAATCTTAATCTTTCTACGATAGATATTCTTTTCTTCTTAGGAGTCTAGATATCTCTCTTCTTCAATAACCTAAAGAGGGAAAAAGATTTAAAAAATATTTTATATATTTTAAGGGATAGAGATGAACCTGGGGACGAAAGCATGAGTCACTTTAGAAAATCCGAAAATTTAATACTTAGAGCAAGTTATTTCGAGCTACGAATTCAATTTGACTTTTTTAAGCGGGCAATACATTTATAACCGAAATGCATTAATATCTTTCCATTAAGAAGGCGATGAGCTATTACGAAAGCTTCCGAAAAAACTTTCTGCAATGATAGCGGGTATTAAAAACTTGTTTAGGACCATTGCGTGTAAAAACCCCCTAAAATGGAATACCTTGCAAAAACTTTATTGGAGGAATGGTATTTTGGATTGGAATAAAAACTAAAGTCTCTTTGATTTCGCTCTCAATTTTATAAAAAGCAATAAGTATTTCTATAATCTTCATCCGGCAGCAATCTCATACAACCATCTTGTCCAGGTTACCTGGCTAGCGAAATGTAATGCTGATTTATCTTATGCAAATACATTCTATATTAAAAACTTCTCCCTTAGATAAAAAGTGGAATTAGCAACGATTTGCTATTTAAAAACTTTGTTTGGTTAAGGGAGCAAAAGCACTTCCAATAGATCCCCTGTATTGGAATTTTTGTGTGCTTTTAATTAATTATCAAAAACTAGATAAAGACTTTTTCGTATTTATATTTCAAAATTAAATACCAATCTATAAGAAAAAAGCTGTTAGATATGATTTAATTTGAAAGAAGATTTTAAATAAAGGTTAGTAAATTAAATCTAATTTATTTGATAAAAATTAATTTATAAAATAAATATAAATGATACTCCATTAGTTAAATTAATTTATTTAAACTGATTTAATTTTATTTTAAGTATATTCAGTATTAAGCCTGCATTTTAGTAATAAAAACTCATTTCAATATTAATTTCACTACTATTAAATGTTACCAACTAATATATTACAAACTTTTGTAATTGTTAAGATATAAGGAATAAATAACCTTTTATATATGTTTTCAAAGAAGAAAAATATAAAGTGGCTTGGTAGAAATTGAGGAATATTGACTTTAGAATGATAATTTGTTTCTAAAAAAAATAAATTTATATTATTTATCTTAGTATTTTAGATAAAAAGGCATCAGTTTTCACTTTTATAAGTTAACTCTACTTTGATCTAAATTTTATAAAACTAATGATTATTTATTGTGAAACTTAATAAAGTGATAGATAGATGATAATTCATCATTTAATTCATTTTTATCAATAGATTTAGCAAAGAAAAGTTTTATTCACTAAGATTATTATTAACCTTTAATATTAATTAAACATCATTAAATACTAATTAATCTTATCAATTTATAATTTGTTGCAGTAATTCGATAAAAAATTTGGTTTATAAAGTTAAAATGGGTGACGCTGATATGATGAAGTGTAATTTCAATTAAATAAAATCATTTCATGAAATCATCACATTAAATTGCTATTCTAATAAAAGAGGGTATTGGTAATTATAAAGGTCTTATGATTTGTACTAGGCCTAATGATAAGATCCAATAAGTCTTCAATAGGTATCTATTTTCATTTAAATCACTACATGAAAAAATTTTGAACTATTTTTATAAAAAGACCATTTGTATCCAGAGTAGAGGCAAAGTAACAGATTGGTCTTAATCCTGCACCAAAGATTTAAATGAATAAACCATTAAAAAGTAAAAATAGACTATTAAAATCTTAAACATAGGATTTTATTTTATCTCAACATATATTTAGGAATACATTATGTTTTATCAAAACATAAGTAGTGGCTTGAAGGATATAAGAATTAAATTAGGGATAAAATTTATAATAGGAATCAAGATCATTTGGATAAGATAAGTAGATAAGAAAGAGTAAAAATATTTTAAATTGAAAAATTAAAAAAATCAGTTTATATTTACTGGACTTGTTTAGTTAGTTAATGTTTTGATTCTAAAAATGATATTAATAGTTGAGGGAATAATCAATTAATTTGATCAACAGAAGAAGGGAGTAGCATTTATCAGAAAGCTAATAAAATGACTTCCAATCATATAATAAAGCAAATCATGATTCTTTTGATAATTATACTAATTCATAGAATTATCATTAAGACAATAACCCCTAATAAAATGATGATAGTATAAATATCAGCCCTGATTAACTTGAAAAAATCTTAAAAGAACCTGTATAAACATAAAATCACTACGAGGAGAAGAAAGTTACAGCAGAAAGACCAAGACCTTAAACTAGTATTTTAAAGCAAAAGAATGTAATTAAATGAGTTTTGTAACTAAATGTAAAAAATTTAATTTCATTTAATATTGTAATAGAAAAAAGAAAAACCTTCTTGGGCAAAAACTGAAAAGTAACTGGAAGATGAAGAATTATAGGAATGTGATGATTTATTAAATTTTGCTAATACCTTAGATTATGATAAATATATTAATGATTTGGAAGTATAAAGTATGGTTAAAGCAATAAAAGAAAGAGTAGAAAATTTGAAATAAACTCCTTCCTAATAGAATTCCTATGTTAATGCAGATGATAGGGAATTCTAAAGTTAAAAAATGAAAGGACATATTGATTAAATTGATGAGAGATTATCAAATTAAGGTGAAAATCTTCACTAAGAAGCTAGAAGTAATACATCAGCTAAGTCAAGATGTAAGAAAATTTTAATTTATAACTTTCTTTTAAATTAAAATGTATTTCATAAAATTAAGTAACTATGTAGGGTATAAAAGAGACTGTTGAGAAAGTAAAAAATGAAGGTAAAGAAGAATGGGATAAATCAGTAAATTATAATTTATAAATGTTATATATAACTATAATCTAAAATATTTTAATTAATAGACTACTGTAGGAGATCAAAAGCATAAGAGCAATATCGAAGATAAATTAGTTAAGCACTTAGCAGAGGATATACTTAAAAATAATAAATACTTAAGAGGAATTCATTCAACAAATTCCATAAAATAAGTTTTAATAGGAGAAGCTAAGAAGTAATTCTAAGAAAATGCAACAAAGAATAGTTAGAATGTTTATTGAAAAAGGTATATTAGATAGATAGATAGATAGATAGATCGAAAGATAGTCTTCCTAAACTAAAAAAATAAATATAAAATTAACCATAGAAAACTAATATAATAAAAGATATATATAATTTATTTCTTATAAATGATACAGTATTTTTAACTAACTAACTCATCATTTTTATCATCATTAAATTATTCTTCTTCTCTAATTATTATGTGTGAAATATATATTCTAAGAATTAAATATCAAAGTAATATAAATGTAAGTCGTTATAGTAATTATCAATTTAATAAAATCAACCCCCCCATTTTTAAAATCTATTTAAATTCCTTATAATAGGATCTATATTTCTGTATAAGGTAAATACTAGCTAGCATACATACATGCATACATACATAAATTAATTTATAAAATATTTTTAAAAAATATAATTAGATAGTTTTATATAAAATAATTAATTTAATTATAACTACTCTTACAGGCAAAACAAGGATATATAATTTTAGATAAATAAAATTGTAGTTTTGGAGGCATATATTTGCCATTTAGTTTTATAAAAGATAGCATAGTTTATAAAATTAATGATATCCTATTATAGGCTTATCAAAAAAAGGAGTTAAATAAATTTTTACTTTTAAATATAGGTTTCATTAATACTTTAAAAAATAGAACTATGTCTCAACTATAGTTTTATTATCTGAAGAGATCGCCATAATATTAATCTTGATCATCAAATTGTTATTTACCTTCCTATTTTATATTCATCATTACATTCTACTATTAAACATCATTTTAAGGAGGGATACTATTAATAGAAGCATACTTCATATTATTAATTTCATTTAAAGAAGAATAGCTTTATACTTTTTTATTTTTATTATTGCTAATTGTTTGTCTAGAATTTTATTAGTTTGAAAAACTATAATTTGGTATTTCTTCTTCAAATTCTCTTAAGCTTTCTTATTGGCTTCCGTTTTCTGATTCAGGTAACATTTCTGGAATAGGATCTTTTAAAAATGTCTCCCAAACTTATTCATTAAATTAGTAAGGCAATTAAATCATAAAGTGAACAACTCTAGCTGCATTAAATATATTCTTCATTTCGTCATCCATAAATATTTCAGAGTATCTTATATTTTATCTACTCCATGGACTGGCTCGATAATAAAACAAATACTTTTATTAAAAATTTAATTAAAAATTATCTAATTTGATTTGTTAATTTACTCTCACTAATATATGGTTTTAATTCTTTAAAGCATAAAAAAGGGCAGTTTTATTTGTTGAATCAATAGTGTCAGGATCTGAAAAATATTTTAGTAGGACTAAGCACACCTCAAGATTATTATGATATGCAGCAATTATTAATCCTGTTTAATTCAACTATTTTATATTTAAAAAAAATAATAAAAATGTTTTGATAACCAGACAACAATTAATTACTTCATTAAAATCATTGACATGGTATTGATTTGTTTTTAAAATCTCTTCTATCTATTAAATACTTCCACTTTTGCATAGACTCAAGAAAATGTATGCACCAGGTCTTTCATAAGGATTAAGTGGATAAATTTTCTTTTCTACAATCTAAGATTTTAAAAAAATTATATTAATTTAAAAAGAAAGTAAGTAAGTAAATGACTATTAAATTATATTTTACTTCATTGATATTGATATTGAGATGCTTCACTTTTTATAAATATTTCACAATGCTTAAACGGATTTTCATCAACTTAGTTGCCTTAAACTTTAAGAAGGGATTACGACCATAAACATAACCGATTTCGTCAAACATCTTCTTAGGTAATTTTTATGTTACACCTTTTTATTTTCTTCTCTCTTTCTTTAAATTAACTCTAGTAATCTTATCACTGGGTACCAGATATTTGTATTTTTCAAGGAGCACGTTTTCCTATTCTTACACTAAATCTTAGTGCTTTTCTTCTGGGAAAATAGTATTTAATAATTCTTAACTCTTTTTTAAGTGAGATATAATTATTGTTTTTGATCTATTACCTAGACTTGATTGACTAACCTAATTCTATGAGTTTTGTTCTGGAATATAAGCCAGAGAGTTTACCGTTTAAGGATAATTTCTAGTAGTTTATGATCCTTACTTAACTTACCTTATATTTATTAAATTAGCTCTATTTCTATTTGACTAACTCCCACTTCTTTAGATATCAGGTTAAGAAGAAACTAATTATGTCTATGCTTTTTTACTTTTTCTGAGAAATCCTATAAATTCATCTTTTTAATCTTCTTTTTCTTATTACTACATCTTTATCAAGTATGCTTAGGAAAAGTTTGAAAAAGATTTTTAAGTATCACCTTATTAAGCTAATTCTAATTTTATCTTTACATCATCAGCATGCTCATCTAAAATTTGATTTTAAGATGAGAATTTTATTGTGGACTCTCCTCTCTTTTTAATAGGGCTTATGGATTTTAAACCAGTAATATTAGGAGAAGGTTCGATTGATATAAATGATTATCTTTCATGTTCTCCTGATTTTTATTAGCTTGAATCAGCTTAATTGAGAGGAATAAGTAGTTTAGATAAAGGAGAAAAGGCTCTAATAGAATTTTGAGATAAATAATCGTTTTAAATTGAAGATTTTTATTTAGTAAGAGAAATTTATTTCATTTCTAAAATATTTTAAGTTTGTTAATTAATTAATGAATTAATTTTTTTAGCCTTTATTATAGATGATGGGCTTTAAACTCTTTATCCTCCTGAATTTGTATTTTTATCATTTTATTTTAAAAATTCCCCAACTGAAATAAATTAAGTTTGGTTGTTGATATTTTAAGTTATGTGAGTCTTTGTTCCTGGAGTTCTCGGTGTCTTATCAATAGAGGAATTTCTACTGAGTATATTATCTTAAATCTAATTAATAGGGGAATTTTAATTTTATGCCATATTTTTTGAATTGTAATTTGATATATTATTCGTTCTATTAGCAGAATAATCACCAGAATGAAAAGTTTTATTATCAGATTGCTGCTACAATTTCTTTTATTCTTTCTTAATAGCTGATGAAACAGCTTCATCAAGCATTTATTAATTAAATTTATTACGAATATGCTAGTTTACTTCATTCTATTATTTAATCTACCCTAAATGTTTCTTTAAGTGGCCATTTGGCTCAACATCAAATTTTCGACAGTAGAGAAGAACATTTAAATTCTTATCTGCAAGAAAATTTGCAAACAATTTTCTTTCATTTTCTGTAACACCTAATACTCTTTTACCTGTATTACTGTCAAAATAAACTGGCCTATCATTAGGGTCTACCATTTACTTAAATCCACTACTATTATTTTTATGGTCTGAACTAGTATAACCTTAATTTTGTAGAGTTACATTATCTTTGAAAACAGTTTCTTAATATTCATCTAAAACATCATCTTTAATATTTGAAAACTCACTCTATTATTATTGAGAATTCAGATTTAGTCTCTTTTCATAGAGCTACTTGTTCAATTATTTCACTTCATTAACCATATTCTATCTTGATAAAGCATTATACATCCAAGGACTTTCTTATTACATTTCTTTTTTTATTCTTTCCATTCCGCTATTTTTATTTGCTGATTATGATCTAGATATTTACTTACTTTTAGTGGATTATCCTTCATTTTAAAAAAATACAGGGCATTTTGAATCAGACTATTATTTTATTTAACTATTTTCATAACTTTATTCTATTTTTTAATTATATGCCTTATCTGTTAAAGGCCTCATAGATTATTTTGTTTCTTTCTAATTAACTCCTTAAGAAATAACAGTAACAGCATTATCTATGTCCTCAGAATCCTTAAATTCTTTTAGCTAAATAAGAGCACTTGTAAGCTGCTATTTTAAGTTTTAAGTTTGCACTTTACTGGTTATCATTTTAATACTACCTGTACCTTTTTATTTCTTTTATTCTAGTACCTTTTCATATTCTTAATATTTAACGATTCTATATTTAAGGCACTCAAAATTTCTTGCAGATCCTTTACTAGTGAACTAAGCACTCATATTTTTATTTAAGCATTTTAGTTAATTGTTTGAATTACCATGATTATTGTCTTAGTTTATTTTAGATTAGTTTGTATAATAAAATTTAGAATTCTATAAAATATTAGTCTATTCTATAGATTAAGTAGTCTGTTATCCTGATGCATTGATTATATAATTTAATGAATCAGATCTGATTCTACATGTATCATCTGTTGAGATAGCTCTCTTAGATTGTGAGCGATGAGTAGATCTATTCATAAAATTATTTTCATCTCTTTAAAAATTATTTTATTAAGCCTCTTATTTTCTAATTTCCCTCATAAATAATTAAGATGTTGAATCAAAAGGATTTTTCCTTATAGTCCTTTTCAAGTTCTTTATCTCTTTGTTAGAGTAAAGTTCATTTACTTTTAACTAAGCTTAATTTCTTATTTATCCAGTAGAGGATGATCTGTTATCATTATTACTTGTGAGTTTCTTTACTGAAGAGGCCCGTCTAAATACTCCTAGTTATAATTCTAGTTTTGATTCAGCTGAGGAAAGTTTAGCATTTTTTAATAATTCCATATTGATTTTAAGTTAGCTTTTAATATTAAGTTAATAAAGGTTTAAGAAAAGTGTTTCAACCAAAAAAATTATAAAATTTTGCAGATTAATTAGAATTGAAAGATCTTTAATATTATTGGATGATCTTAAATAAATGTATTCCTTCTCATAGTAATAAGAATAAATTGAATTTACACAAACATATTAAATATATTTAGGTAAAATATATCTTCCATCACTCGAAAGCTGAAACAGGATATTTTTATCTATAATATATTAATTTTATAATAATCCTTAGCATTTTTAAATATCACAAAAAAAGTTATACTATTTTAGGGAAGTATGTGAAATTTCTTTCATTTCTCGCAAGTATTCAACTCCTAATAATACTGCTATCCACTTCACAAAAAATTAAAATGAAAATTAATTTTCGATCATTTTAATATCAATTTAATATCCTCATAAAATCTAGTATTAATATTCAGGTTATAGTTTAATTTAAGATTTTGGCTGATTGTTTTTGTCTTTATTAATTGTGGAAATTTAATATTCTATCAATATATAAAGTTGTTCTTCAAGAGATAAGCAAAAGGATATTAGAAATTTTTTTCATAATTATTTATAATTTTTACAATGAAAATGCATTTCTTTAATTTAAATTAATTCTCTAACCCTTTTTATTAGTATAAATTATATTTAGGGTTAACAGTAAGTAAATATTAAAATTAGTAAAATTGTTTGGTAAATTAAATTCTGTCAAAAATCTGCCTATTTAACAGATATATTTTCAATCTATTTTTAACAATTCATTTTACTAAATTTTGCGCATTTTTTATTATTTACACAAATTACTTTATTTTAAATATTTATTAAACAAATCTTTTTGTGAATAGGAGCAATATTATATCAAATAAATATGTTAAAAAATTTTAATACAGCATTAATTACAGGAGCTAGTAGTGGTATTGGATTAAGTACAGCTAGATATTTTTGTCAAAAAGGGATTAGAGTATTAGCTAACGGGTTGGATAAAAGTATACCAGATTTTAAACATGATTTGCTTAAGTATGAATAAGTAAATCTAACTGATGAAAAAGAAAGAAATGATTATTTAAAGACGATTACTAAATAGTATGGAGGAGTAGATATATTAGTAAATAATGCAGGTCGCTTTGATCTTTTATCAATAGAAGACACAACATTAGAAATATTCCAATCCTAAGTTGATATAAATCTTAAAGTCCCTTTTGCTCTTATCAAATATTTTCTTCCATATATGAAATAATAGAAATTTGGAAGAATTATAAATATGGCTTCTCAAAAAGGTATTCTTTAAAAATACCTAATATAATTATTTAATTCAGTCATATCTTTATTAAAGGCTTAAAAGGTGATGGTTATCACTCTGCATATTGTTCTACAAAACATGGATTAGTTGGTTTGACAAAATCAGTAGCCATAGAAGTAGCCCTTGAAGGTATAACTTGCAATGCTGTATGCCCGGGATGGGTTTCTACACCTCCTCTTTTAAAAGAACTTTAAAGCTATGCTGTTAAAAATAATATTACATTAGAAGAATAAATAAAATTATTCTTAAGAGATAGAAAATCACCTAACTAAGTTTTAACTAAATCTGAAGATATAGCTGCCACTGTATACTTTCTTACTACTGATGCTGCCTCATAGATTACAGGTACAACAATATCTCATGATTCGGGTAATGCTTTTGACTGAACAGGATAATTCGATATTAAGGGTACAAATATAACTTTTACTAATTTTGTTTACTATTTTATTAATATTTAAATATATTAGAATAAAATAAAAAATAAATTAATAAGTATGATAACTATTTTTAATGTGCTAAAATATATTTTAGTGTAAAGTTTGTTCGATTTCTTTGATAATTATCAATCAATCGATCAATGATTATAATAATATTTATTGTGTAAAATTTAAAACCAATAAGGAATCAAGATGCAAATAATTTTTTAGTTCAATATATTTTATTTATTAATTATTTATTATCAGAATTAGTATTAATATTTGAATGATCAAAATCCATTCTTTTTTTAAAAAGTGATAGATAAATTCAAAATTACTATTCGATAAAATCTCATAATTACCATTTAAAATGTATTCTTATTTGTATTGAATTAAATTTGAATTAATTCGAGTCGTATTTTAATTTCTTTCTGAAATACCTTTGATAATAGAGTGTTGGAAGAAGAAATAAGTACAAATCATTAAAAACAAGTACTCTTATTATTTATAAGTAATAATTTTGAATATTAAATAAGAGAAAACATGAATTAAAGTAGATCAAAGCTAACTACTATAGTAAATAGACCAGGTTCTGTTAATAACAGAAGTATGGGATTAGGATATAGCTAAAAATATTAGCTGCAGTACTCTTATTAGAATGTACTTGATTAGTAAATGAAGAAAAAAAAGACAAATAACTCTTCATAAAATGCCCTTAATACAAGTATTGCTGTTAATACAAGCTATGATGGAAGCAGAAAACCTAAATATATTAATGTTAAGAATTCGATAGATGGAAATAATAATAGCAGTAGTAGCAATCTTAATCTCTAAAACGAACTTTAATAAAATGTTAACTAGTCTACCAAGAACATTCCTACTTCATTTAAAGCTTACCTTTCTTAAAACTAATAAAGCATACATTAAAATGATTAGTATCCCATTAGTACAACTTCATCTAAATAAGTTGTTTAAGCTCACACTCCTAGCAATAATACTCTGAACCACCAATCATTCTTTAATACTTCTACATAAATTAATAGTAATTATTTTCAAAATAATAATCCTCATGATAACAGCATAGTTGTTCATACTAATAATGATTCTCCTTCTCCAGCTAAGATTAAGCCATCAAAAATTTTTAATAGGCAATCAGTAAACTTAGGGTCAAATAATAATACAACTCTTCGCTAATCCGTAGAAACAAGAATTAGTTATAATAGATAAAATTAAAGTATGGACAGAGGTTCTTTCCATCTTACCCCTTCAAATGGTAACTAAGGAAGTAACAATAATAGCTTTAACTTGACTTATAAGTAGTAATAGATACAATAAAACATGCAGCTAAACAATAAAGATAATTCAAATAGAAGTTTTACTTAAAATGGCAATACAATATAAACCCCATCTTAAAATAGTACTTAAATAAATTTGATGAACTTATCATTACCTAGAAACAATAGTGGAGGTAGCAAAGAAGGAGGTGTCAAATAAAATTAAAACAATAAAGTTGTTGAAGATATAATAGATACAATTCTGTTTTAATAGAGTGAGAGTTAATAAATTCAAAATTTGATCGAGTAAAACAAGAACTTACTAGGTATTTAATTAATTTAAAAGCAGCATAACTAAACTGCTTAATTAATTTCAAATCTAAAAAATTGTATTTAATTATTTTAACAGCAACATAATAAGCTCTAGGTTCAGAAATTCAAAACCTCTCAACAAAAGTGTCATAATACGAAAAAGAGATTGAGAAATTAAAAGATACAATAATTTAAGAAAGGGAATAGAGTAAATAGTAACTTAAAGAGAAAATAAATGAAATGAGAAACTTTTAGCAGTTAATATAAATGCAAAACAGTACACACCAGATGGAAGATGAATTAAAGTAAAATAATTAATTAATTAATGATTAATTTTATTGAAAGAATAATAAATATGTTAATATGAATTTAATTAAATTAAAAACATTATCAAATAATTTTAGATAGTTAATTATTAACATTTTCGAAGTAGCTTTCATCTCTAAATCTTATGAAACCAGAGATCAATCTAACACTTAAATTGAAAGTAAATTATATTATTTTTTGCTTTCTAGAGCTAAATAAATAAATATATTTTTATAATTTAGTGTAAAGCATATTCTTTGGAATCTTACAAGGAAGACTGAAAGATTTAATGTAAAAAATTAATCCATTTGTTGTTAATATGAATATGCAAAATTAATTGACTGAAGTAATTTATTAAATTCTTTATTCTTTCTTCTTTTGAAATTTGAGCTTTTTATTTTATTTATAGCATGGAAATTAAATTAGATCAGAATTAGATCTTTAGATCATGAAGATAAAGACTAGTAATATATTAAGGAACAGTGATTAATTAATCAGCCCTAAAAGTAAGATAATATCATTAAAATCAGTACACTAAAAGAAGAACTCGAGTTTAGATACTACTAATAACTCTAATTCATGTAAATTTAATAATTATTTTATTAATCTGTTGTTAATTATATTTCTTATATGATAGTTAATTTTGGTAAGGCTCATAGCAGGCATATAAGCACAAATAGTAATTCAAATGATTATGGAGCTAAGAATTATCTTTCAATAGAATCAGTTAGTGGCTTAGAAAAGGAAAATAATTAAAATATTTCAAATGTACTCCCATTTGGTTAACAAACTTTTTCCTAATAAGATTTTGATTAAAATAATGGATAATTTATGTAATATTTATCTCCTCCATTCTTTAGAGAAGATGATTGCAATAAATAAAAGAATAATTTGAATAATATTTATAACTAATCATTACCTGTAATTCCTCTAATTAATGATTAGTAGTAAATCTAATAGTAATAATTTTAAAATTTTGAAACACTCTCTGCTCTTTAATCATAAAACTAAGCTGGATTTTGTTAAATTTAGGAGTAAAATTATAATAATTATACACAGTTATAGAAATAATAAAGTGGATAATAAGTTTTTTATGAAAACTTTAACAATAATCCAAATATAAATAACTAGTTTATTGGATTTACTCAAAATAACACTCCATTGCAAATTATACAAAACAATGGATAGATAATTAACTAAAACTTATAAGATATAACATAAATGTAATAATAATAATAATAATAATAATAATAATAATAATAACAATTCTTTTAAGGCTAGTAAGTTAATTCTATTCCCCACCATAAATCTCAAAGCTAGTAGTTTGTGAAGATTAAAGATAATGATAATCTAGAAGGAAATAATAAAAATTAAATACCTAAGTAGGAATTGAAGCACTTAAGTAATAGACATCACTCAAATCCTCCCCATTTAAATTTATATAATGTGAATAAAAATAATAATAACATTTAAGAATAAAATATAAACTATTAAATGTAATTCCAAACATAAAAATTTGAGCAAGATAATGAAAATAATTCAGATAAAAATTAAAATACAGATTAAAAAATTGATAAAGAAATAGAAATAAATAAACTCTCTCCTTGCTTTAATAGTTCTTAAGAAAATTCTAAAAGAAGTTTGAGTTATTCAAATGCCCATAATAGCTTAAAGAAAAATAATAAATAAATTAATGGAAAAGAGAGAATCTCATAAATATTCCTAAAGAACATAGATAAACACCCTAATATAAGTTATGATGCCATGAGAAGAGTAAAAACAGAAGCTGATGATTAGGCTAATTTAGATGAAGATGGAGAGTTTAATTATTCAGATCATAGTTTATTCACAAGTAAAGCCTCAACGAACTTAGTCTTAGCTAAATATAACTACAGTAGAAGAAATGTAAATTAATTTAATAGTTTATTTGATTAAATTAATTTTTTTATAAATTTAAAATAATAGGAGAACGAATTATCTTTTAACTAAGGTGATTAAATTCAAGTAATATAGAAAAATAAGAAAAAGGGATGGTGGTATGGAATATGTAAGCATTAAACAGGCTACTTCCCTTGTAACTATGTAGAAACCTTCAGCATGGAATGATTTTAATTTTAAAATTTAACCAAAATTTAAATAAGTATTTTACTTTATAATAATTTAATGTCTAAAGATTTTTTGAACTTTAATTTCAAAATATATTTAATTAATTTATTACTATTAAAACTTCTTTTTTCAATTAAATTCTCATATTAAATTAAAAATATTTTTAAAAGATGTGTTTTTTAAATTATAAAAAATATAAATTAATCTTTTTGTTTCTAATTTTTTATTTTTTATCAGCTGAATTCTAAAATAATGTAAATATCTCCAGTTTTATTTTATATAAACTTGCTTTTTAAACAGTATATCTATTTTATAGAAATTCTAAAGAAAAAGATTAAGTAACAAGTAGAATTAATAAATTTTTAAATATTAATTAGTAGAGATTAAATAATTATATTAGATTACTCTAAAATATTGCTAACAAAGAGTAATTATAAAAATACAATAATATTAAAAGGTTATAGTACAAATATCTATCACAAACTATTATTTATACATTTATATCAATATCTATTCGAAATCTTCAAATATCTTGAGAAGTATTTATAAACTAATTTCCCTTTTATTTTATAGCCATTTATTATAGCTATTATTATTCAAACTCGGCTTAGGTTTCTTCACTCTACCACTTTACGATATATTTGAAATCACTAAATCCAACTTAACCATCATCATCTTAATCTGCTCTCTCTAACATTTCTATTAAATCTTCATCTTCTACATCCTCACCAATTTCTTTTGCAATATTTCTTAACATTTGTATAGAAATTTTACTTTTTAAAGGATTAAACTATTATTATTTCGACTATTTATTTGTATTATTTTATTTTTTAGGACCTGATCTTAAACTTGGGAGCATATCATCTTCATCATCATCAGCTAAAAATTTAGAATTTCCTAAATCTACAAAATAAGAGAATACTTTTTATAAATCCGCATCTGTATCATTTTCAGCTATATTTGCATACATGAAACCCATAAATTCATCAAACTATTAAAAAGAAATTAGAAAATATAAATAAAAAAATCAGAACTAGAATGTAAATAGAAGTTACACTAAGCTTATTATTTTTATCTGTATCTATTGCTTCAATAATTTTTGCTAATGCGCTATCATCATCCTCAATAAAACCTAAGATCTGCATAGCATCTTTTAATTCTTCATATGATAAAGTTCCACCTTAATCTTTATCAAAAATGTCAAATGTTTATTTCATTTCAATTACCTAATCAATTGTAAATCCAGATCTCACATACTTTCTTGGATTAAATATCTATTTCTTTTCTTACTATTACTATTATTATTAAGGTTATACCGATGGTCTTGGTTTAGTTACTTCATTAAAATTAAACATTTTAAAAAATTTGTTTGATATGGACAATATTAAATTGAAGTAAATTTTGGTTGATATTTCTAGCTAATCAAAATAAGTATATTTAAAAACAAGATTTATTTAAAAGTGTTCAATAATTATCTCGATTATTTAAAAACGAACAATAATATGTTAGATATTCCACTCAATCCATCCATTAATTTAGTTATTTATTATTCTATAATCTAATCATTTCTATCATTGATTTTCTTTTAGCTGTTAATATATATATTTGGTGTTCAAAAAATTGCTGATTACAGATAATCTGCCTATTCAAATTAACTTCATTTTTAATCATACTAATTCTATTTTTTTCATAAAGATTTTAAATATTTGCAGGAGGTTATTTTTAGGAAATTTAATCCATCTTAAAATCAAATACTGATTAAAATGTTCTTGTTTCTGGCTTTTAATTTAATCCAAAACAGTAAAACCTCAACTTTCTCCCTCTATTCTAATTATGTTATTATTTTAAATAAATATTAACAAATTGTTAATTAATTTTTAAAAATGAAAAAGATCACTTGAATTTATTCCTTCAACTTATAGAATAAAAAATATTTTAAAATCATGAACAGGATTCTTTGGCTAATTTCAACCATCTAATAATTAAATTAACAGAATTTAGATTAAATTATTAATTTAAAAATGATCAAGTAAAATTGAAAAAGTTAATCAGTTTAATTGATTGATTGATTTATTGATAGATGAGATAATTTTAAAATTGTTGATTCAAACAATAATTGATGCTAGTGCAATTTATTTTGAAAGTTTAGGGAAGAAAAGGTTGATTGAATTGATTGTTTAAGAAATTAATAGGATTTAATTTATAAAATAAAAATAATTGATAAGTTTTTATTTAAATTACGATAAAAGATATATCAAAGATTTCTTAGATGATATAAAATACATATAGTGACGTATTTCAAGGAGTATTATTTAAATTAATTGATTCATTATAAATAAATAGAAGTGGGTCTAGAAAATAGATTTGAGAGAGAAGTATTTCTACTATATTATTAACAAAACTGCTTATATCGATAGAAGATACTTGTCTCTCTTATGTACAAACGATGTACGCTGATAGAAAGGAAAATTTTTATATAACTTATTTTGTTAGATTATTATCTATTGGTTATTAAAACTTTTATAAAATTACATTTTTTTATTTCGTTTATCATAATCAAAGAGAAATACAGCCCTTGCTGCAATATCTTCTTCAAATTGATAACGTTTTTTACTATATTCATTGAGTAACTTGGTTTGTTTACATATACATCTTCTTTCTCAAGATTGAAACTTCCTCCTTTTACAGTTTAGCAAGTTAAATAACCTTCTCTAATGAGGATGCCTTAAAAATATCCATTAAACTGGTAAATATTCTGCTGTTTTAAATATCTTATTTCTTTAAAACTACATACTCTTCTGTCATAGTTTTAACGAATTTCCATATTTATTTTTCAGTTGGCTTTTCATTTTCTTTGAATAAATTATTAGGAGAGCATTTTATGACTAAATCTTCCAGAAATTTAAGGAGTTTAGTTGTTTATATATTTCTCAGTTCATATTCAGTTGTAGATTTGCAGAGAGGGTTGTGAATAAGATTTAAGTTTTAAGAATTATTTTCACATGGTTTTGTTAATTTTTATTTAGGGGAAGTTTATCTTTGAATAATAGGGGAAATAATATCTTATTATTAATAATTATTAGATATGGATACAGTTTTAATACGCTAACTAGGTGAGTGAATTTAATTTAACCCTATGGATTAACCATTACTAGAAATAGAAGTAGTAGTGCTAGGAGTGTAGCTTTGGATTAGATTAATGCTGCTAAAAGCATTTACTTCAAGCTATTATTGCTTTAGGTTAGAGAAAGTTTGAGTGAAGGCATTACTTAAAGAATTTTAGATTTTTTATTAATTAACCTCAGCGCAAACTGAAGTTGTAATTCCAACTTATTAAGAATTACAAGAGTTGAAAAGGGTGTTGCAAGCAGATTGAGTATGCTTGTGATTGAGACTATTTTTTATGTTATTCATGTTTTATACTACATTCTCATGCTTTCTATTTAACTCTGTTTAGAGATCTAAGATCTCACTTTTTAATTTTTCAGTATCTCTAGTATAGGCATTCAGTAGATTTTAATTTTTCTTTTTTTCTTCTATAAGCATTTGGATCAGTGAAAATTTATCTAAATTTTAGTATTTTTGGAGCAATTGTTATTGAGGGGTTGCTTTAGAGATTGATGATGAAGACTAATGAATCTGCTTGCCTTGAGGAGAAGTTGCTAACTATTTAAAATGAAAGCTATACTCCTTTCCTGTCAGAGGTTGCAAATCCTTTTCATAACTATTAATTTATTGCATAGATTAAGTTGATGATGAAGTTAATGGACTATCCTCTTGCTTTATCTCAAATTGTTCAGTTTAACTTTTTTGAGACAATGTAGTAGAGTTAGTAGCTAAGGAATGAGGAGTGGCTGGTTGTTGAGAAGAAACTTATTTGAAAAGAGACTCATGAGTTATTTGTATTAGATCGCACATTTATTTAATATTTACTTTTAATGTTATTATATTAGATGTCTTAATTTGGTACTATAATGATTATTAATATCAATAATATTGGAAAATCAAATTATTTTTTATAGATTCCTAATATTTATTAGTGCTTAAGGGCTGAAAAAAGAGGGTAATAATTGTGCTAGGGAGCGTTGACTTTGGAAGTGATTTTAGAATTGGTGATATGGCTACTCTAAAATAGAGATATGAAGAGGACTGTTCTGAAATAAAGTTATTAATTTAATTAATATTTGAAATGATATTTTGTTTATATATTTATGGGCGTTTATTTTTTATGGAGATATCTCTTATGCCTATTACTTTTTTTTTTGTTTTAACACTTCTTAATTTTTAGTAATTGACTGATTTATCAATTTACAGAATGTTAATACCTCCCCTTTTATTGTATTTAAATAAACTTTATTAATAGGATTTACTTAATTACTTTCTAAAAGTTACTAAAAAAAGCCTTACCTTTCTTGTCGTCTCCCCTTTTAAATTAAAAATCTCCTCTCAAAATGAAGAAATCCCCTTTAATTAGTCGTTTATAGATATTCGAAAATAAGCATTTCTTTGGGAGAAAAAATAAATTAATTATTTTAACAATTTTATCAAGTTAAAAAGATAAATAAATAGATAGATATCTTTTTTGATTGTTTGTTTTTTATTTAATTGATTGATTGATTGACTGACTGAGCTGATCAAATTTTTAGAATTATTCTTCCTTTTGATTGATTGACAATTTATAAACAGTTCCTCAACAAACTGAATTTTTTAAGTTGTGCGTATCATTAAGATTTTAAGCATACTTTTAAGAAATTTCAATTTGATTTTATCAAATCCAATAATTAACTGTTAAGATTGAACTTTGTTGGAGTGTCAAGAAATTGAGAGAAAATTATTAAATTACCCAAAAAATACTTGGTTTATTTTCGCTAATAATCTTCACTGGATTAATTTACCTAAGGATATCATTATACCTAATAGCCCTTAAACTATACTTTATTTAAGAAAATCCTATATATTTCCTCATTTTTCAAATCAATTGGATCTATCTTTCAGTGTAAACTCTAGAAATAATTAGATTGTATAAATAAATAACATCTTTTACTCTAATATCGATTAAAAAAAATATCTGGATTAATTATTAAATTCAGCAACTTCTTTTCTGTTTTTCTTTCTATAAACAAAAGATAAAGAAGTATAAATTAATATTTATATTAACAGTCAACAATCTGTTAAATATTTGTAATTGATTTGATTTTAATCGAAAATAAATGAAAGGCTTTCTTTTTGATAAGTTTTAAATTGAAAGAAATGTAATGGATTACTTATTATTTTATGATATTGTTGTAAAGACTAAATAAATTCAAATTAATTTTGTTAAAATGTTAAAGATTTTAATGATTTTATTTTTTATAGAAAGAAGGAAATTATGTATGCATGTATGTATGTAAGTAGGTAACCATTTTTATTTAAAATTTAGCTAAAAAGACAATAATTGCTGAGATTTCAAACCATGAGTAGCAAGCAACATGCATTTTTTATGTTTTTCATAATTTTAAAAAGAAGCATCTGTTAACAAAAGCAAATTTTCTTATTATTTTGTTCAGTAATTATTACTTTTATGCAGAAAAAATCCATCAATCAATCAATAAATTAATAATAAATACATATATCTATGGGATTCTTTAACAGAAATATGATTTGAAGAGATATAAAAATTTCTAATTTAAATGAATATTGAAATTTTTAATAGATAGTAAATACATATATTAGTAGACAATAAGAAATGAAATGAAATTAAGAATAGAAAATATATCCAAAAAGCCCAGACAATACTTATATGCATAATATATTCCAACACCATATTTATCAGTTCTAGTGATTATAGATAGTATTTGTTTATCTATTCGACATTATTAAATCTATACAAAATTGAAGCGCATGACTTAACACTTGCTTGCTTTTTAAATCAAACAAGAGAAGCAGCATTTAATTTGTTGCAAGTATCTTCCAATAAACCAAGGAGGGTTTCTTCAGTCATTTCTCTGTTTTGATAATTTTAAAATATTAATTAATAAATGTTTGCAAATTATAAATTTTCTCTCAATTAAACATCAATATATTTTACCTGTTCTTCTTTTCACCTTCGATTTCAGTCTTAACACGGTGAACTACTTCCTTCAACATATCGAAAATAGATTATTCGCTTTCTTCTCTATCTTTCTTTTCTTGTTATATGATATTTGTGAGCTTTACAAGTTCTTCTGTGGTTTTCTTCATGATATTCTAATCCATTTCTTCTCTTTGTACCTTTTCATTGTTAACTTCATCTCTAAGCTTAGGTAACTCAATCTAAATTTTTAAATTAGAAATTAAATATCAAAGAATTAAGATAAAAACAAAAATCTATTAAGATATCTTGAGAAATTGGTTTTAATAAACTATATAATATAATATATTTCTGAAGTTATTTTTTAATTTTGCTGCTAAATTAAAGTTAAGGGACTATATTAATGCTGTTTTGGCTGATAAAATAATTATTATTTTTTAATTCTTTATGTAATTTAAGCATAATCTTCAGTATTCATTAAATTCCTTATACAGCTAATTGTCAAGATATTTAAGGGGAAAATAGTTGATTTTCAAATTTTATTAATATTACTTCTAATTTGCGGTTGATTTCTTCAATAGTTTCATTTCTAATCTTAGATTCTCTTGAGATTTCTTCTCTGATAACACTAGTCTTTTCATCAATAGCTCTGGTAATTCTATTTTCTCCTTCCTTTCTTTACTATTTATATTAATGTAGTTTTAATAAGATGATTAATATATAACTTAATTTAATATCCTCATCTAAATTTTTCAAAATTTTTATTTGATTGTAAGGCAGATAATTGAAAAAAATCATTTTAGAAGTTTAGCTATAATAACCATTGCTCTGTTTATGTGTTTTATAATTGGGTTTTATATGAGATCATGCTATATATTGAAAGTTTTTATCTTACGGCGATTTCACTATCAATGGCTTGAGAAAGCTTTTGGTCAAGGCCAACAATTTCCTTCTACTTTTATTCAAAGTGATGTTCTCTATTGAGCTTATCCTCTTGAACTAACTTTGAAAGCTTTTAAATGGTTTCTCTAATTGTATTGACCTTTCTTTCAAGCTTATCTTCGAATTCAGTAAATGATTCTTCTAATAATTTAATTCTTTATTCACCCTATTCTAATTAAGCAGAGCGATTTCCATCGGCATTAGATTAAACTTGGCTCAACTTTTCACTAATTTTAGCGATTCTTTCGTTGTAAGGGGAGGAGACTATTATTTTTAAAGGTACAAATAAATGAGATATTGGAATTTAGATGAATGCTGCTAGTGATAGTGATGGAATAATCTCTATTAAAACAATAAATATCTACCTCTGAATGACATATCTTGATAATACTTTTATTTTTTTATTGCTATCTTTCGTCTGTTATAATTTCAAAAATTTTATAGGTATCAATGAATTATAAATAAAAAATTTATTTCTTCCCTTCTTTTTCATTTTATGAACAATATTCATGAATACAAAATATGATCTTTCATATTATATCCATAATAAATCAATAAATCTTTCCAAAATTGATTTTTCTTTTGTTTTCTTCAATTTTTTCCAGTTACCCCTTATTATTTCATTAAAATGAGAGCATATCTTAGTCACTGATTTTTAATCATCTAAGATTTATAAACTATTCTAATTATTAATATAAATTTTAAAAAACTAGCTCTTAAAATAAAATAAGAATAATTAAATGATAGAATAAGCAATGATAAAAAGATCTTATTATCAAAACCATTAAAAATCAAACTTTATTTCATCAAATTTGTTTAATGGAAGGGAATTAGTTTTTTTTGTGATATTTAAAAAATATTACTGAACATAAAGAAAATGACTGTTCGAAATAGTATGATTCTAAAATTAATAGTTTAAATATTTTTATTTAATCAAGAATATTGACAAACTAACTATATATATAAATATATAAGAATATAATTTTATTGAATGTAAGTTGTTAAAAAAATTAAATTCTATTTCTTTTTTGGCTATGAAGTTTAATTAAACACGTCATAAAATTCCAATATCATAAAATTTGAACAATTAATTTTATTAAAAAAAAGTGTATCATTAGAGTATTAGCTAGTTGAAGCGAAGAGTTTAAGTTGTTTTAAAAATAATACCTCTATTTTTATTACAATAAATTTTATGTTAGACTTTAAGAAAATTTTAAAGTTTCCTCCAATGTTATTACAAACTGATAATTAAAATATAAAACTCTACAAGTAGCCACTAATATTTGGTCTATTTTAATATTCCTACAAAATTTAGATGTTGTTAAATACTTTTATAGGTAATAATCTTCACTAAATTAGCAATTAAAGTTTTTAGATAATAAATAAATGGATTATATAATTTACTTTTATAGGTACAATATTAGAAGAAAGCAACCATACAAGATCATTTTTCTATGAGTTAATATATTTCTAATAGATAAATTACGTTCTTAAGTATTATTAACCACAAATGTTGACGATTTTTTAATACTCCTATCAAATTTAAGAGAATTCATTCATTTTGAAAATAAAGTTATTAATTAAGTACAATTAAAGAACAGAACTTAAATAAATTGCAATTTATCAAATAGTTCATTCACTCCATAATATATTGCAATAGGAAAAGTATTAAAATTTTAAAAGTCAAATATTTAGTATGCTGTTTTTGTGTGATACTTCATAATAGCTTCTAATCATCATAACCATCAATTTTATCTGATTTTTTTAATATCTATCAAGCTTATAACTGTTGAAAACTTTATGAGATTGGATAATAATTTTTTTAATACCCAGCTACTGTCTTTATAAATTTCAAGTTTTTTTTTAACACTGTGCAGTAAAACTGCTAATACTAGTCAAAAGATAATATTTGAGCTAATTTTATTGAAAGCAAAAAATATTCTACTACATTTATTCAGGTCAATTTTTAGGGATTTGAAGGTTATTTTGCAATAAAATAATACTTCAAATTTTTTCTTGAATACTCTCTTAGTTAAGAAAGTTTTTCATTGTATCATGATGTTTTTTTAAATATTAGTTTCTTTTATTAAAAAAACGCAAAGTTAACTCAGATATTGAGAAAGAAAAGATTATAAACATATAAGATTAGCCAGCAATAAGTGGAATTTATTAGTAGTCACTTTATAATGGAACTTATTTATGCATATATAATGGCAGTGGAGTTTGAAATATACAGTTATATTTATACTCTACATAAGATTCTGCCACTTTTTAAATAATCTTATTCGCTTTATAAACTATTCAAACCAAATTATCCACTCTATGAGGTATTCAGTAAGAACTACATTGTAAATAAATGTAATAAAAATTTAAAAATAACTACATAAATTAGAAATAATATGGCATTTTTAAAAAATTCTCGACCAAAATAATTTATTTTATTTCCTTTTTTGATGATAAAATGCATTAATGAAAAGAATTAGAAAGTTATAGTAAATATTTAGATACAAATTTATCGTTAATTGTTTTGTTTTTACCCATATATTTGAGGACTGATCGCTTGGCGATATTTGTTAATTATTTGCCTTTTATAATAAAAATAAAATTGAGGCTCGAAGAATTATTTCAGATTTTTTATAGATTTTTAAATGGATGAGAAATAAAGAACCTAAACACTTTTTGATTAAAAATATATTGTTTTTATTGAATTTATAATCTGACTCTGGATGATTATGTAGATTTTAAATAGTATGATCCTAATTTTAAAGTAATGTAAATTTTATGAGTGTAAATACATTTTTCATTTTAATGAGAAGTTAATTCTTTTAGTGGTTTGAAGGGAATTAATATTTAAAATATTTTTAGAAAAAGAGAGAAACATAAAAAGAGAAGGAGTGGATTTAATAAAGCTAAAATATTGTTACGTCTAATTCATCAATGAGTACATTTTATGAGTGAAGGGAAAAATAAAATTAAGAAATGAAAATAGGGTTTTTATTTTAACTCAGATTAATTAAATTTACAAGTATTTTTGTTCTTGATTAGTTTTAAAAAATGAACAGAAGTAATAATTGAGATTTTCAGAAACTCATTCTTAGAAAGTAAAAAAGAATCTATAAATACAATAGTGGTATTAAGAGAAATAAATTTCTAAAATCAAGAGGAAGGATTAATAATTAGGAGGTATTAATTGACTCACTAACGTGATTTAATATAATATCTAATTTAACATCGTAGTCTTTTGTAAATAAGGGTAAATTTCTTTTTACATATATTTATTTATAGCAAATTCTCTTAGAAGTATCAAATGAATTTTGTTAGATCTTTTTTTGTATTTTAAAAACAAATAGTTCATTTTCAATTTAATAAACCAAAAAAAACAAAAAAAATCAAACAATTGAAAAAAAAACAAACTCTTATCTTCATAAAAGAGCTTACAGCTCCAAAAATTAAATGAAATAAATATAAAGTGTATATTAAAAGCATTTCCCTACCGATGTAGAACAAAGCTCCATTTAAACTTCAAAAATCAAAGAAATGCTTTTAGAGAACAATATCCTTTCTTAAAGATTTGCTTAGAATGAAGAAGGGCTGAATTGGATAAAGGCGGAGACTCTCCCACATCGCATGGAAGTTTCTTTCACTCGCCCAATGAAAAACATAGAGTATGAAAAAAGTGGTGATAATGTCGGACATTGGTCTGCATACTACAATGTTCAGCTCCCCGTGATTATTATCGAAAGTTTAAATGATGAACCTGAAAACAAAGTTACCTTGAAAGCTGTTCAAGTCACTCAACTTAATGGTGTGATAGAAAAAGTAACTGAATTAGTTGGCGAAAATACCGAGTTAAGTACCAATTAAAGGATTGAGTTAAAAGGTTTAAAGTTGAATACACCTTAAAAAATACAGAATAAGAAGGTAATAAAAAATAAACAATCCTTATTTGTTAACAACTTAGATTAATTATTAAAAAACAAAAGCTTGATGAGAGTCTTGCTCTTTCTCTATTTTTTATTAATTAATTTTTGACGGATGCATATTGATAAATCCCAAAGCCCGTCCTATGTTACAAATCTACAAAATGTGAAGAGTTAATTATTAAAAATATAAAATAATCAGAGGGTTTATTATAATTTTTTTAGTACAATTACTCTATCTCAATGCAAAAATTGGAATCATTGAATATATTCTGAAATGATTCTAATTTTTATAGCAGATAAAAAATTGTTTTTATTTCAACATAATTAACGCTTGATATAGTTATTGAATCTATTATGACTCAACAATAAAGTTTATTTCTTTTGAGAAATTAACTATTATATTATTCTAAAATAACTGTCTGCTTTTATTTTCTTATCAAGCGTTCAATTCGTTTATTTTAACATTATAATTTTTTTATAATCGATTTTTAAAATAATAGAAATGCCTGCACCACATTGCCATTTGTGCTTTCCAACATTGCAAAGTAAAGCCCTCTTAAGAGCCAAATCTTGTTGGGGTCTCCATCTGCGGAGGTTTCTCCCTCAAATCAAGGAAAAAAAGTCATCAAGAAAAAGTAATTTTATAACATCCTTTTTATTTATACTGAACAGGATTTAATAATAATATACTTCTAAGAAAGAGTTTTTGTTAGGGTTTAAATTGAATAAATAAATCAAAAATTAAATTTCAAGATAATAGAAAAAATTTTAAATTGAATAATGTGTTCTCATTACTAGCAAATTTGCACAGATTTTTTTAAATAAGATTGCCAGATCTTGTCAATTACAAGTTTGCAAAAATTTTCAAATTGCAGCTTATGAAGAGACGATTAAATAAAATTCTTGAAAAATTGAAGCGTGTATATGCCTATAAATTTTGATTGCTAGTTTGTTAGTAAATGTAAAGAAGTAATTTACAATATTTTCTTCATATAAAGTGTAATTGAGGAAAATTAAGAAAAGCGAAATAATTATAATAATTAAGTGATTTTTCTCATTTTTTATTTGGAAAGAATGAAATTAATAGCTCAAAACAAAACAATTTAATAAAGTAATAAGCAAAATATGAAATTGATTCTATTAAATTAAAATTTCTTAGTTTCTTCCCTTCATCAATTTAATAGTTTCGATATGTAAAATTATAATCGGGTGTATTATAATTTTGATTATCAATTTTATTCTATTTAAGGATTATTGAATACAAATCATTAATTAATTATTTAAAAATCTCTTTACTAAAAAAGGGCCTCGACACCAGCTATTTCAAACCTATTGAACTAACTTAAACTCTTCAATAAAGAAAATGCAAGTAGTAGCCAGTTAATATCACAGAAGACATTGACGGATTGCAACTTTACTTCACCTCTCCCAACATTAGACACAAAGTAAATTCATTTAAATTTTTACTACTAATTTATCTCATTTCCCACATATCTATTTCTTAAAATGTTACTAAAATGAATTTTACCCATATAGTTCTCACAATTTTAAACAAAATTAAAATATACAACATTTAAAAATAGATTGTTCATCCTCTATTCCTATCCATAAGATTCTCTCAGGCCGTTAAGCTATATTTATGCAAAAACACATTCCCTTAAGACTCGAGTGTAAGCATTTTTTTATTTTGTTTTCTAATTGAATGTTTACAAATTTGCCAATCGCAGCTTTTTTCTACAAAATTACCATATTCTAATTTAAAAATATAGATGGAAAACCTAGTGAGGAAAATCTGTCAAGAATTCAGTACCTGTACAACTGGTAGCAAAAAATAAAGGCAGTAAACAATTGCGATTGTAATCAGTGACAATAATAATATAAATAACCTAAATGAAGAAGAATGTAGAGTAATATTATTATTTCCATTTCATTTATCCTTAAATATGAAACTCCGCTTATTTTCAATCAACAATCCTCTTAAAGTTTAATCTAAATTATGTGAATATTTTATTGAAAAAAGCTAAATACTCTTAAAACTATCTCTTTCCAAAATTCGTGTTTCTACTTTTGTAAAGAAATAAAAAACAAAGGAGAGAAAGAGTAAGCAGCTGGGATGATAATAATCTCAAGAATGAGAAGAAGTGCACAATAAAAATGCTAATAATTTAATCTCACATGTTAGAGACAGTTGATAGATTAAAATTACATATCCTTTTTAATAGTTAAATTTTTTCTTTACAACTAAACTAAACCTCTCCCCTTCTTTTAAGATTGATTTACAAGAATTAAATTAGAGGATATTATTATATTATAAATTTACTCTTCTCTTTTCCCTCGAGATTCATTAAAACTTTAAGAATATAGTTTATTATCTTCTAAAAGGGAATAGATAATGTAGGTGGGAAAATTGAGTTGGATAGTAATGTTAATAAAATACACTCACAAACTGATTCATATCTAATTTTATCAAAAGCAAATTTTTGCGTAATGCTTTAAAAAATAATACTTACTCATTTAAAATAAATTGAAATATTTTTTTAAGTATACTACTGAATCTTCGGCACTTTCTCCAAAATATTTTTAACACACATTCAAAGTCCTTCAAGGATAAGCCCATCACTCTAGCTATTATAAAGCAATTATCGCTAATAGGATAAATTTTCTATTAGGAATTAAAATAAAAGGAGTTTATTAGTACTGACTATTATTTATATTCACATTCTCATTATATTACAATTAAACTAAAATAATAGAAGTAAAAAAAATGCATGCAAAAAATCTTTAAAGCATTAGAATGCGCTAAGGAATCTAAATGTCTCTACATCCTAAAAAGTGAAAATAATGAAATGGAAGAAACCACTAAGTACTATCCCTATGAAACTCAAGATGTGAAAGTAATTTTAAATATTTGCCATACTTTTTTCTTTCTCATTAAACCCCCCTTTACTAACTATACTACTCTAATAGTTAGACCTTTTTATTAGCTCAAAAAAGGCTGTATTTATTCTTCCTCTATAATTTCTAACTATTGTCTACTAGGTTTAATCCCTAATTTAAAAGAAAATGAAAAAGGCTGTGCTAGTAGCCAAATTCAGATTAAAACCAGCTTTTTGATAATCCAAAATGAGAAAAAGCTATCGATTATCTTAAAAATGAGGAACTTAATTAATATTTTAACAAATAATGACCATCCATTTTTAAAAAAATAGAATGAACTCATCAGGGTGTACAAGGCAATATGTTAAAGCCATTCTGGAGTAAATGATAGTGAGTGGTACTACTAAGATAACTATTACAATGAAAACTTGAGCAACAATTCTTAAACAGAAGAGAAACAATATTCCAATAAGAAAAAAAACCTCAGCACAATTATCGATGTCAACAGCTACAGGCTATAAAACGATAAAAAGAATTAACACAAACAATACTAAAAAATTCATGTGATTTACTAGGAAGATACTTAATCGCCTACTCATAGTTAAGAAAATTAGAAAAATTTGATGAATTTCAATGATGATTTATAAGAAGAAGCACTTTCTTAATTGAATTCATCTGGTATTAAAGAAAGTCAAAGGACTATTTTGGAATAGTTTGATATAAATGGATCTAATGAGAAACCAAAATGCAAAACGAATGATGATGAGACCAAAGAAGTCTTCTCGAAATAATTTATTAAGCAAGAAGAATAATTTTCAGTTTAACACTCTACTTCCGCTATTTAATCAGTAAATATAACTTAAAGCGAGAAGGATATAATAAACTCATTAATTATTTTAAAATACTAGCCAAAAAATATCCATTATTGCGTGCCACGCTAATAACATGCCCAGCCCTATAAAACAATCCCACCTCAATTTGATCAACATAAGCGAATTGATCAGATCAAAAATATCATGATAAGGGATTAAATTTAGTAGAATGACTGTTATCCAGCTTCAAATTGTAACCCCTACTTTATATATAACCCTAATAGCGCATATTAACAGCATTAACAACAATTTCCTAGTAATGCTTTTTCCCTTCCTTAAGGTTTTCCTGTTTAGATGTTCTAGTAATAAATCCGCACCAATTAGTAACATTAAACTATCATGCAAATTCCTTAGAATTAAATGTACTATCCTATTTAGAGCTAGATTATGCCTCATTAATAGTTTTAACCTATGGGGAAAAACAATTAACAACATGATTTAATGAAATAAGAATTTTCATACCCATATAACCTACATTCTCACTAACAAAACCACAGTTTTACTATGAACATGGATCCATCTGTTTATGGCAACAGGTGAAAATGACTCAAACTTAATATTTAAGATTTGAATGCTTAATATACTTATTTTTAAATAAAATCTACCCTTATTTATATTATTTCTATTCAACCCTTATATTTTATTTTGATAAGCTTCCAAAGAAAATTAAATTTCTTATCCAACTTAATTCTTGACCACTTACTATAAGATTTTTACAGAATATTTAAAGATTGAAATATTCAAGAACCTAAGCTAATACATAGAACTTTGGACTTTTTTAAAGAAAAGTAAATAATAGACCCAAATAGTTAAAAAGTTGAGAAGAAATCTACTTATATCACTTGAAAGAAAGTATCCTTTTAAAATGAGAACAAGAAATAAATTTCCTTTAAGCAAATCAGATAAGGATTAAAAAATGATCAGTATGCTCCTTTACAATAATACGAAAAAACAATATTCTACTATTTTACTTAATAAAATTAATAAATAAATAAATGATTCCTTAATTTATAAGCCACACACATAAATAACCACCCTCTCTTTATAACCAAAATATACTTAAATATGCAAATTATCCTTACACCTATCTATCTATAATTATTTATTTTACTTTGTATCTTATTCATAAAATACCCTTCTTTTCCTTCATTTCTTCATTTGCTTTGTTTGGAAGTCTTTTTTTAAAGTCAAAATTTTCTTTATTCAAATACAAATTTATTTTCTTATAATATTAATTTTTTCTAAAAAATCTTTGTCTAAAGGTAATCTATGGGGGAAAATTCTCTCTTCTATTTATTTTAGTGATAAAAGAGTGACTTAAATGAAATAACTACTCTATTTTTGAAAAACCTAAAGAATATCTTTATTTCTTTTAACCTTTAAATGTTGAATTTTAAAATGCAAACTATTTATTGTCTTCCTTTAATAAAAATTAGCTATCTCCAATTTACGCAATAAAAATTAGATAGCAAAGAATATTTGTTTGATGTAAGTATTTCAAGGAAATATGATTTTTTCTAAAAAATTTTAAGGAAAGAAACTTTTATGGAGGATACAGTAATTCATTAGGAAGAAATTCAAAGATTACACCTAATTTTCAAGTACAGTGATCAAAAAAATAATCACCCAATTTAATTAGAAGAAGAAATTTAAATTATAAAGAAATGTAAGAGCTTTCAATGGTCATCTGATATCTAAATATAAATATTCATTTTTTGTAATTAAATAAACACTTAAATAACTGTAACTCGCAGATCAATATTAACCAAAATTAAGTAATTATTTTAAATATATTCAAGACTGTCGTGAATTAATTCCAAAAAGAAAAGTGCTTGCAAACCTAAAGCCCCAATTAGAATTGAATTATTGAATTTTATTTCAGATAATATTAATTAGTTTATTTGTTTTTGAAAAATTTTTCCTTAATTATTAATAAGAAAGTTTAGTAACCATATTTAGGAAATATTACAAGATAAATATTTATTTATTTATTAATTATTGCAGCTGCTAAATATATCACTATTTTATTTGGTATACAAAAAGATTTTTCAAATGAGTGCGCACTTTTTTTGCTTTTCTAATTTAATTTTTTAGGAATGGCTATAAATTAAAGTATTTTATAAGAAAACCTAAAGCGATATAATAGCTAGAGGTATTTTTTAGTCAATGCTGTATATTACGCAGAAATTTTTTATAAATATACAATTTATGAATAATTTTTGGCTGATAAATTATAAGTATCAATTTAAAAGGCTGGTTCTTTATTTTAGGATCCCAATTATAAAAAATTAATTTTGAAAATATGCAGTAGATTATTTATTTTACCTCAAATTCGAAGGATACATCAACCTACATCAGGTTCTATTAATAAAGGCCAGTAACGATTGATAAAAAATGAGTTATTTTTATCAAAAAAAAATATATAAATTTGAGTGTATCTTCGGCTAGTAATTTTTTTCACAATTCTATATCATTGGCATTATAATTTAAAGCTAGTAATTTAATTTTCTTCTTGCTTTTAAAGCATCTGAAACCTTTTTATCCCTATTTTCTATTAAAAAAATTGGACTATTGACTTGCAAGGGGAATATCATCAAATAAATTTATTAATTAAAAACTTTTTACAATCAAATATGTAATAATTGAAATCATCGAATCATGATGTTAGAAGAAAAATCCTAAAAGACTTATCTTTGATTTAATTTGTCTGATTTTAATTTCTCTATGCAATCACAAATACTTGTAAAAAATGAGAAAAATGCAAAAAATTAAATTATTATTACTAATTTCCTCTTTAAGGGTAACTTATCTTAGTGATCATTATTATTTTTATTTAAACCAAAGGAAAATATTACATCAGGTTACAATAATATAGGTAATATATTTTCATTTGAAAGGCAGTGATAAATAAATCATCTTGAGTAACAAAATCAAATTGTTGTGTAATTTTATATTCTATTGAGCTGTTAACACTAAGTAATTATACAGCCTTCAACCTTTAACCTTCTAAATTTTTTACAAACTCTTAATTCTTATAACTGTAAAAAAAAAATGTACTTTATAATACTTTCTCTTAACATCCAAATTAAAATAATTAATACTTGTAAATTATATCTCATCTTTATTGATATTAACTAATATTTGTTACTCTCAAATAAATTTAACTTAAATAAAAAGAAATAAATAAAATTCATCTTAGTTTATAAAATATATTAGGAGTGAGCCCTTACTACCAAAAATTTAAATGTAAAATTTTAAAAGTCTTTAAGAAAAGTCATCCAATTCGTTTAATTATCCAGAATTTAATTATTTTTTATCTATTCTTTTCTTTTGATTTTAATAAAAATTAAGTTGCTCTAAAATTTCTTTTAGTAATGTTTCTTTAGGAGCAATTTTCTGTTTATATATATTATGAATAAAAGATACTAAAGGAAATAACTGTAAAATAGAAAATTAGGGTTTTAAATGAAAAATAACTTCTTTTTGCTTCCTAATTAATGAAAGAAATATTAATAAATATTTCTTTTTATAAAATATTTATGCAGTATTTAGTAAATATTCTCTTTATATTTTTATACGAGTGCATACTTCTGAATAAGTTTTTGATAAAATAAAAAAATGTTTGATTTTTTCGACAAGCAAAAGTACATATAATTATTATCTGAAAACTATCAGAGGATAAAATAAATAACCAGATCATAGAGAATTAGGAATAATTTAAGAAAATAAATTGAAAAATGGTGTTTACACAAACAAAAATAGTCACTAATACAGATATAGCGAATATAATTGAATAGCAAATGAAATAATAATTAATATTAGGTACTTATTATTTAATTTTAAGAAAATTAGATCAATTAAGTGATTTAGTTTATTAAGATTATGTTTGGTTTGTAGATAATTATTACATTTTGCATTAAAAAACACAGTTAGAAGAGAAAAAAGTCATTTCATTTATATCTCTTCTGACTATTCAGTTTTTTCTCATTGTTCAATATCCATATTACTTCCATTATTATTTTGTTGGTTATTAGTATTATCACCTTCAGTTTACATTTTAGTGTCAGCAGCAGGCTTTTCTTCCTTCTTGGGTTAAGGTTTAGGCTTGGAAGCAACTTACTTGTAAATCTAAATTATAAAATGAAAAAGATTAGTAAAATAAGAATGAAATTGTGAGAGTTTATAGATGTTTGTTATGTTTTTTTTGTTGATAATAAATAAATTACATTTGAAAGACTATTAATGTTATTGGTGATTTCTTCAACAGTGATGACAGGATCAACAGAGGTGGAAAGAGATTTTTGAGCATTGTCAGCATTATTTAACCAAATTCTGAGTCTATCAATTTCGTCTGAAAGGGGCTTTTTGTCATCCTTGCTGATGTGAGCAAATTATTCATCCTATTAAGAATTAATAAAAATGATTAGTTTATTGTTTTACCATCAAATTGTTAATATTTAAATGCTTTGAATTGAATTATTTCATTTTCTCAACATAAAAAAATGATGAATATTTATTTTATGGTGTTTATTAACTTTTTACTATACTGTAAATTTCTATTGTTGTAATTCTAATCTTTTTCAAGCTTAAAATGATTCGTAAAATAATAAATAAAGGGAAAAAAATGATTACATTAGAGATATAGAAGTTTTCAGCAGTGGCAATTGCACTCTTTAAACCACCAATAGCTTCAGGGAGACTGTTATATTGATTGAAACGTCTTTCAATAGGGTTAGTTAAGGTTTAGAGCTTTTCTAAACGAGTAGAATATTCTTGGAGGGTAGAGTCAGCTCCCTAATCATAGAGCCATGATTCAGCTTGGTTAAGGCTTTCATTAATTTAGTTACCAATTTCAGCAGTGGTATAGGCCTTGTGAGAGGAAGAAATGTTAGATCTCCATTTGTAGATGAAAGATTCTAATTCATTCTTCTTATTCAAGGTGTTAATAACCAATTCATCACTGTTAAAGTGAGCAGATTAAACATTAGTGAGTCTTTCCAATTCTTCCTTACTTTGTTGATAGAATTAGCTGAAGAATTCAAGACTAAGATCAGTGTGTCTGGTTTTCTTCTTTTGCTTAATTTCATATTCAATGGGAGGTTCTACAGGAGCTTATTGAGCAGCTTGATCACCATTTGCAGCAGGGGCAGGAGCAGTAGCAGGCTTATCCTTCTTGACGGGAATCTTCTCCTCGATAGTGTAGTCTTCAACAAGTTGAGCTTCTTCAAGATTGACAAGACCATCTTTATCAAGCTTTACCTTAATCTTAACACCGAATTCGGTTTCTTTGGGTTTGCAGGGAGCAATAACAAAGTTAGCTAATTGAGCTTCAAAACCTTCAGGAGGGTTAGCATAGAAGAGGTTAATGTTAATACCATCATTCTTGTTGAAAGTAATTGATTTAACATTAGGAACAGTGCAGCCCTTATCGAAAATAACACTGGTCTTACCTTCATATTCCATCTTTTCACCCTTTTCGTTTCTGTTAAAGAAGTCCCAACCCATCTTAATACTGTAGTAGTTGGATTCTTCTAAATTGTATTGAGCAACCTTGAATTAAGGAGACATCATAGCACTCATCATAGCACAACCTCTAGCAATACATTCAGATTGGTTGAGGGTCTTGTGAAGGAGAGGAACATTGAAAGATTCTTGGATGATGGCTTGGACAGAGGGAATTCTGACAGCACCACCAATAATTTCAACACTGTGTAATTCAATCTTCTTAGACTCTGTTTAAATTAATATAAATTGAGTTAATAAATGAATTAAATAGATTTGTGGTTATCGTCAATCAATAAAATAAGATATTTGTAATTTAATGTTACAAAATTCTTCTATAATAATTATTATTCTAATTTCTTTTTTTCTAATTCAAATTGGAAAAATATTTAATCTGTATTAAGAAATATTTTGATAGATTGATCGATTGGAATGTTTGTTTGTTAGTTAGTTAGTTTGTTTGTTTGTTTATTTGCCTGTTTGCTTTGCTTACTTATAAATTGATTTGAAATTTAATAAAAAACTATCTTATTGAGAAAAAGTTTATCATTTTATATTTTATTTTAAAAATGCTAATAATATCTGAATTGCTCGACTCTATTTAATTTTTAAATTCTTTCTTTCTCACTTTATTAATACAATTGATAAATTTCTTTAGATTCCCTATAATTGGATGAATGTATTCTAAAATTAATTTTATTAAAAATATTTTTTTCTTTTTCTTCTCTACAATCAATTATTTTATCATCATATTATAAGTGAGAATTTATCTATTTATTAATTATTATTTTCTTTTCTTATTAGAATATTACAAGAGTCTTCTTATTATTTCATAAATTGGATTGACTTAAATATAAATGTAGTAAGAATATTTACTCAAATCTTCAATGATTAAAGTGATGGATTCCTTGATACGAGCAAGAACGGGTTGTATGAGCTTTTCGAAATCAACTCTGGTAAGGGTTTCATTCAAATCACAGTCTTCAACCAAATATTCACAGTTGCAATCAGCTTCAGTGTTAGCAGAGAGAATCTTACGTTACTTTTCAATGGCATCAAGTAAACGGAGTTGGCCCTTTTTGGATTCAGAAATAGATAAACCGTGTTAGGCTTCAAATTTCTTGCTATAATGTTGGAAGACAGCCCAATCCATATCTCTAGCACCTAAGTTTCTTTCATGGACTTAAGAGACAATATTAAGCTTTTCCTTAGTGAAGGAACCAACGAAGCAAGAGAACTTAGAGTGACCTAAGTCAACAAAAGCAACATTACGAGGGGTAGTGTTATCTAATTCATTTTTTCTGAAGAGACCATAAGAAAGGCAAATAGCAGAACTTTCATTGAATAATCTGATAGGATTTAAACCGGCAATACGGCAAGCATCTCTTAAAGCCTTTCTTTCTGGTTCAGTGTAATAAGAGGGAACTGAGATAACAGCTTCATGGTTTGGCAAGTTGTTCAAGGTAACAATCTTACGGATGTCACCTAACATGGCAGCAGTAACTTATTCAGGGAATAATTTGTGGTTTTGTCCCTTGTAAGTAACTTCATGGACGATCTTACCTTATTCATTAGTACCAACCTTGGAAGAAATCCACTTGGTTTCATTTTTAAGATTAGGGTAGTTAGCAGATAAACCTAATAATCTATTGAAGAAGGAAATAGTATTCTTGAAATTACTCTTGGCCTATATGATTATTATAAAAAATTAATGATTAATATATTATGCAACAAATAAAGAACAAGATTTGCTAAATATCCTCCATAGTTCTCTTCCTTATCACTAAATTATTAACTAACTGTGCTTCTTATAGAAAAATGATGTAAAAAATGATAGAGTAAATAACTGAAACTTAGTTGTTGTTTTGCTATAGGGAAAGGATAAGTTTTATAGATTTGCCTTTAATAATATTCTTTTATAGTAAAAACTGATGATATAGCTCTTGTTTAATAATGGCTATTAATATCTAAGGGATTTAAGGGTAAAATAAGGAAGGTAGAATTAATAAAGAATTATTAGCAGTGAGTAGAAGGAATAATATTATACTTGAGCATTAGCAGCTTCACCAGAGAAACGTTAGACAGGACCATAACCAACAATGTTTCTGGTTTCTCTTAGGGAGGCTTCGTTGGCAATAACATCAACACCTCCTCTCTTAGCAACAGCAATAACTGATCTGGAGGAACCGAAATCGATACCGATAGCACCTATTTACAAAGTGGGATTTTGAGACATTTTGTTTGTATTTCTTTTTTATATGGAATATGTATCTAGATTTTCTTGTTTTTAATTTCTTTTTAGTATAAATTTAAATATTTTTTTTATTTAATTTTCTTATTCATATATCTTTTAAATATCCCCCACCTACTGCATTAATTATTATATAAATATTGGAACAAAAAAATATATTTTTTGATAGAAGAATTCCATTATTCTATTAATTATTATTATTAAATATAGAATTCTTCGAGAAGCTTCGTATCCCAAATTTCATTCGAAATTTTGGTATTTTAGAATTTAAATATACTTCTTTTTCTTTCCACTTGAATATTCTTTTCTCTTTCTAATTCTATTTTTAGAAGCATTTCTTTCACCATGCATTTTATACTTTAAATTTGGCCATCCTCCTTTTTCAGATTTCAACAATCTTTTAACCTCTTTCTTATTTATTTTAATTTTCAATTTGAATTAATCCTATTTTTGATGAAATAATCCTTTATTACCCAAATTTGCTTTTGTTATACCCACTACTATCTCCTATTTTGCATAAATAGTATATTTCTAACAATAAAAGATATTTGATTAATTAAATAAATCAAGAAAGTTATCTATTTTCGCTTTTTAGATTTATTTTACTATCGATTTGTCACTTTTAATTTTTTGAGGATTGATTTGAGAAGTTAATGAATAAATAAATACCTATAAACTATACCAACTATTGTTACCTTTAACACGTAATTTAAGAAAATAAGCAATTACATATTTTCTTCTATTTCTTCCTCTTTATATTTCTAGATGCTTAAGTATATTACAAATGAATATTTTTAATGAAACGAAATGCTGTTCTAATTATAGGCATATGTATTTCTCTAATAAACGCAGTGAAAATAAAAAATCTTTGCAAGTATCTCCTATCGTTTACTTTATGAAAATAAATATTTGATACTTATAGTCTTACCTTTTCTGATGATTAATTATTTGAGTAACTTATTACTAAAAATAGTAAATTTTTTACTTTGATTTGATATTATTGTTTAATGCTGCGAATAAAAATATCTATAAATTGTTTAATTAACAATAATTACTTTCTTAAAAGAAGCAAACACATGTTTATCCAAATTTTTCCCAACTTTAAATAGTATAAAAACCAATATTAATAATAGAAAATCTTTAAAAGATCTCTTATTATTTTTTTTGTCAGTCTATTATTAAAAAAGCTAAATTTAACCTGAACAAATTTGTATTTT
This sequence comes from Tetrahymena borealis, assembly GCA_000260095.1. NCBI lineage: Eukaryota > Ciliophora > Oligohymenophorea > Hymenostomatida > Tetrahymenidae > Tetrahymena > Tetrahymena borealis. The sequence continues at coordinate 332,842 of AHAN01000963.1, forward strand.
ATTATTTTTATAAATAAATTTTATTATTTGGATAAAATAGATTTGGGTAATAATAAAGATTAATGCAAAGTTAAAAAATTCTAATTGTTCGATGAATTAATTTTAAAATTATTTATCATATCAAAAATAACTTATGAATTACTATCTATAAAATATTTAGGGAACATCTAGTTTCTGTGGAAAAAAGATTTATTTCTTATAAGTTCTTAATAGAATTTCAAAACTCGTTTGTTTTTAGCATAGAATTATGGTTATTGTGTAAAGAAAAATATTTATTTTTTACCCTATGTTTTTAGCAAAGAATAAATTTTGTTATAAAGATTATGTATTTGCAATTAATTTTCTATTTTAGTAACATCATTTCTGATCATTTATGAAATCTAAAGCTTTATCTTTAGAACATTATCCTTTTATGATATTAACTTGAGAATGATTGGTTTATTTCTTTTTACTCTAATTTTGAAAAAATGAATGACAAGGAAATTGTGTATTAAAAAATAAATATTTACGTTTCTGGATTAGATTCAGAATAATTTATGACAGTTTTTAACTAATACAATAATTAGTTTGTTTCCAAAGAGATAAGTCAAAGTTGTAAAACAAAGTAAAACAAAAAAATTATTTATATAGCTTTATAAATTAAAAAAATTGATCTCCTCAATCTTAGTATTATTTCTTAATCCTAAAAGGAATAGAACACATAGTTATAAACATTAATTAGGGATATTTAGAAACAACATGAGCGATAATGAATAAATGATACATATTAAAAGCAAAAGCATTCCTCAAGATGATATAGAGTAATAAAATTTTTAGCAAAGTCAAAGTCAGGCAACTTTGAAATAAATCTAAAGAGAAAGCGGAAGACCTTTATTGAGATATTAAGAACCAGATACTCATAAATAAAATAGATCAACTTGGGAGTGGCTTTTTGGTAGTTGCATGAGCCGCACCTATGATTTAGATCCAGAAGAGATTTAAGCTTTTGGGATGTTGAAAGAAGATACTTTAGAAGGATTTGATTAAACAAACTAAACTCATCTAATGATTTTAGCAGAGCTTTGGGAATTATTTACAGAAACACAAATGGATAAAGAAAACTTTAAAAATGAAGAATGGGTTAAGTTTGGCTTCCAAAATAAGAATCCAAGTACAGATTTTAGAGGAGGTGGTGTATTGTCTCTACTTTAAATAATACATTTTACAAAGAATAATAGAAATTTAGTAGTTAACGAAATGAGTAATCCTCAAAATGATTTTTTTTTTGCATTATCATCTATCAATGTTACATTCTTCTTGAAATAAGTTTTACATTTAGCAATTCACTTAGATCCTAAAAAGGATAGAGGAGTATTTTGCGATAGATAAAGTTTAAAGAGCTTTTGTTAAATGCTAGTTAAAGATGATGACACTTTTAATAAATTACACGATGTTGTCTTAAAAGATATGTTTAACTCCTGGGTTGCTCTTCGTAAATCATAACCAAAGACTACTTTGATGGATTTTCCTAAAATTGAAGCATAGTTTAAAAAGAAATTTAGAGCAGTCCTTGCCAAATAGGAATATTTTAATGTAGCAGATTTTGAGAGAATATTTCATGCTACTTAATGATAACTATTAGATTAATTTATAAAAATAATAGCACATGAAATAATTGGCTAAATAAAAAAAATAAAATCAAATGAGGAGTAAAGTATACTTCAAATAAAGTAGCAAAATAATAATCAAAAATTTATATACTTTCTATTTTATATAATCATTATATTATTGTGAAGAGCAAAGATTATTAGTTTAATTTATTTAAATACTATACCAACTGACTATATGTTTTTCTCAATTGTTAAATAGAATAAATATTTTAACCATCTAGGAATCTCTGTATGTATGTTAGGTAGCTACATTCAAAAATCCATTTGCAGCGATAAATTCTAAAACCATAAATAAGTTTAGAAAAAATTTTATGACAAAATTTTTATTGTAGAAAGTTTAATTAGAAAGCAAATTCCTTATTTTCTAGTGTTAATAAAATAATTGAATTTCATAAATAAATATCAATTAAATAATAATGTATCATTTTTAGGTTAAAATTATTGTAATAATATATTTACTACCTTAGTTAGTTCATTTTTACATAATTTTATAGATAGAAAGATTTTATTAGTTAACTTTTTTAGAAAAACTATCAAATCCTTAAAAAATGTTTAAACTAAAGATTTATATACTAAAATTGGTAGTATGGCTATAAATTTATATACAAAATAAATAAAATTAAATAGTATTTAATCTTTATAAGTTATAAATAACATAGAAATCATTATTGATGAATCTTTCTAGTTTGAAGAAGCGCCGTTTAAATTCTTTACATCGAATTTAAGTATGCTTATTTTGGGTTCTTACTTTTATCATGTTTATCATTTTCTATCTTTTTTTCAAGAGGGTAAGGAGGGAAATTATATTGAAGCTATTTCTATTCTTAAGGAGTATACACAAAGTGTTTGGTAATAAATTACTTCATTTCCCTTGTATATCGTTTTACTTTCTTATTTTCAGTAGTTTTAACTTTTTATAAACTCTTAGAAAAGTCTTTTGTTTTTTCAAACTCATCTTTTGTTTCTTTGGTAAGATTTTCATACTTTTCTTTATAAAATACTGTTTAAGGTCTTTTTATGAAAGAAGAGCTAAATGATTTTATTCTTTTTTCTATATTATGAGTAAGAATTTAATTTTATTCACTATCAACATTATTTAATTTATCAATTTTATCATGGTCACGATATTAAAAATTAACCTTTTTTTGAAGGAATTCATTTTCATCAAATTTTTTCATTTCAAATCTTGGTTTTATTTATATTGGCTTAATTCCTTAATAAATTTTATTTTTAACTAGCTCAGGATTCTTTTATTCAGTATAATCTTATATGATTTCATTCAATTAAGTTATCTTTTCAAAAGGGTTAGGACAGTAATCCTCCAACATATTTGCATAATGTTAAAGTTATTCATCATGATCTAATCCTATTTCCGACATATAAGGGATATTCTGAAGCTAGAAAAATGTTTAATATTATTTTTTTAGCTTAGCTGGAGCTTATTCCTGGAGTTTCTTTTATTTATCCTTTTGGATTTAAATAGTAGTTTTTCTTGATTAAGCTGAATTTCGATTAAAATCTTATTGATTAGTAATGCTTGATTAATTAATTAGCTTTTAAGAAGAAGAAATTGATGATTATCTGCTTAGTTATTAAGAAGGGGTTCTGTATATTTGAGAGTGATTTATTGATTTTTTAAAATCTCTCTAAGAATTCTATGCAGAGGGAGACATTAAATTAATAAATTTATCTTAATCTTTTTGTTGATTTAGAGGTGTTTCATCTAGCTTAAAAAATCTGCTTTTATTTTATCTGTCATGTGGCTCTGTTTTTGTTTCTATAGGGAATAGTTTTTCGTATAATTTATTTATAGCATTTTTTTTCTTCTTCAATTCTTAAATGCTATTGATCTAATCAAATTCAATTTCTTATAAATCTAAAGCTTGATTTCGTTTTTTCAGTGAAGACTATCCTTCTAATATAGTAGAATATGTGTCACCTATTTGAGATTTTGTGGCAAAATCTTGTGTAGCAGTTGTTGTTAGTATATTATTTGAGAGAGGACCTTAATCAAATTTCATCATTTTGCTATTTCTTTTTCCTTAGTTTATAGAATAGGTTTAACTTGTTTGACCTTTAAAACCCTTAGCAATATCTGTTTCATCAGTTGAAAAATCATACTATTACATTTTTTCTTTCATCTTTTTTTATCTTTCAGCAATTTCCAACATTACTTATTCTTGTTCCTTTTATTCTTCTAATTACTTTTTTCTCTCCATTAATATCTTCTACTTTTTTTCATCTCTTACTTTAGCTATTTGTTTAGCATTATCAATTCTATCTTTAAATCTTATCACCTTAATCTAATTTATTTTATCTTAAATAGTCTCTGATATATTTGTATCAATTAAGGATTAACTATGTGGAAAATTTAAATCACTCTAACTTAATCTAGCAAATTAATCAGGAGTCCTTATAGCATAAGCATTATTTTCTTTTGCAAATAAGTGAGCCCAATAAGAATCTCTTCTAATAAAATCTTTATCGTCAGCAAATGCTCCTTCTTATTCAAAATTAGGCTTTTAAAGAGTATCTTCATCCTTTTCATAATGAAGGTGATTAATTATTTTTTCTTTTTCTTTTGGATTTTTAAGCTAATAATGATCAAAAAATTATTCCATTTTTAGCATAAGTTTATAAGATAACTTTCCACCTATAGTATCATCTACCATCATTTCTCTTCTAATTTATAATTTAAATTCATTATCTTTTTCTTCCTTCCTTTTTTACAACAGATCTTGCTATACTTTTACTATTAATTTAATTTTAATAGTCTTATTTAAGTACATAATTTATACTCAATAAATAATAATTTACAAGAAGAACTATTCTAAATCAATGGAGGAGGTATTTCATTTTCTATTTCTTAAGTTTCATTTGATTACTTTTTAATACTATTTTTGAATTACGATGGAGCAACTCCAGTAGAAACTGCATTCGATTAAGAATCTTTTCTTATAATAGTACCATTCTTATCTTTTAATTAATTATTATTTTCAGAATTTGAGTTTTCTCTAGGTCTCTCTTCTATATTTGTTTAATTTGGCTAGTTTATTTTACTACTTCTTTGATGGTGTAGTTGTTTTTATAGTTTCCTTTTAGTTTATTCTGAATTTACGCTTTCACATTCCATCAAAATTGATGTTTTCTTGATTTTATTATTAAATCTTTCAGCTTTTCTTCTATTCCTTTTTACCCAAGATATGAACTTTATAAACTTTTTTTCATCTTTTACTCCTTTACTTTTATGGGTTTATTCTGCTACTGTAGCTTATTAAGGTTATTATACTTATAATCTTTAGTTCATTGATGAAATGTAATTATTTTTGGAATTGAAATGGAATTATTCTTTCTCAAAAAAAATATACCTCAATACCAACAAAATTCGTTTTAAATAATTTTTCTGATATAAAAATCAATCAAATTAATTGAATTATTTTCTATTTATCAAATAGTCAATTAACCCAGTAAGATATCAAAAACTATCCTTTAAAAGAAGAAATATTAATATGAAATTAAATTCACTATAAAAAATAAAAATTAAACATTAAAGTAAGATTATTATGTCTAACATTGCATAATTTTAACTTATTCCAAAAAGTAATAAAGTTTAATGATAAATTTGAAATTCATTACTCTATACTTTAAATTATCATTAATTAAGGAGTTTATATATTTTTAAAAGATTTTTATTTAAGATATTTTAATATTTATGTAAAAGGTTGATATTTTAATATTAAAGAGAAATAAATTAATTGATTAAGGTAGGAGGAACAATTTTTTTAATTGAAAATTAAATTCCATAAAATGTAATGTAATTAATCAGGCGACCTTTCTTAAAAGTTAAATTATTCCACAAAAACATGAGAAAAAAATATCATACTTAAATGTGTGGTAATAAATTCATTTTTTAATTTGTATGGATTTTAGAATGTCCAAAGATAGTGAGATAAGGTAATCAATTTTAGAATATTAAACTTAATGAGAAATAATGAGACATAAAACAGAAGAAAAAAAGAGTAAAAATTTGATTATATCTTTAAATTAATTGAATTCATTTAATTTTTACAATCAAAATAATTTAATTAAATATCCTAAAAAGATAAAAATCATGAAAACTAGTTTATTTATTGTGATACTTTTATGTATTTGCTAGACTCTTGGTGACACAAATTGCAAATAACTAGGAAAAACGGATTGCCTTAACAACACTTAAGAGTGTTCATGGGTGAATGTTACTCCTACTTGTAATGAGAATTAATGTTCCTAATCAGAAATAGAAGCGGATTGCAACAAAGACATTTGCAGATTTATTGGCAAATCAAGTTGCTAGTAAGAAAAAGCTTACTGCATCAATGATTATGATAATTGCAAACCTTAATGCCTAAAGACTACGACCAAATCATGCATCCCAACTAATTATTTTGCTAGTAAATGCCAATCTCTTACTGGTAAAGATGGACTATGCATCAATTTTAGTGGATGCTAATATAATGCCCTTGAGACTTATTCATGCTAATATAATTATAATGAGCAAAAAAAATGTCCAGTGAATGTTACAGATAAAAGTTAATGCACTACTCCATGCACTCTCAAAGTAAAATGCATTGACAAATGTAATTCTTTTTAATATAATTAATGTAGTGGAAATTGTAAGTGGGATGGTTCATTATAATTATGTGTTAGTAGATAGCCTTGTAGTACAAATATTTTAGATGATTCAGATTGCAATAAACTACCTAATCAATATTGTGAATCTTAGTATTCATGTAATGGAGGATAGACAGATTCTTTCTATACTAACTATTGTAAATCTATTGATAAAAACTCTTGCACTCTTTCATTAACATCATCATTTTGTAACTGGGGATAAGATACTGAATGTATCCCTAGTGGTGAATACTGTGCTCAAAATCTAAATGACGAAGATATTTGTAAGGCTAATATTTAAGCAGATACCAGGTGTTAATAAACAATAATTAAACAATGTATTAACCCTGAGGAAAGTTGCAATATTAAAAATAAAGATGATTGTACTCCAAATCTATGCAAATGGACATCTGCCTGTTCTTGTTCATAAAAGGAAGGTAAATGTTCTACAAAATCAATAGATGGTACTTTTTCTCTCATCTTATCCATTAATCTATTGTTTATTTTCTCAATATTCATTTGAAAAATAATTTTGCATAAAAAATCAGTCAAAAATACTTAGTCTAACGAGTGAGAATTAATTCAAAACAAAAATATAGATTTTCAAATTTCACTTAACCAATTATTATTAAATTTAATTTCTTAGTATTTAATATTAAATTTATTGTTTGTTGCTAAGGTTATATATTTTATGATTGTATGGATTTTCGAATATTTTGGCAAAGAAAATCTAATAAACTCTAAATGAAAAAAATATAAATTTTATTTAAAAGAAATTATCTAAATTAATTAGCCATCTTTAATAGACAAAGATTATAAGTTGAAATTATATATTTGCATTAAAAAAGAAAAATTAATATTTAAAAACAGAGTTTAAGGAATTTTTTAAAACAATCCTCATATAATTGTAGAATAATCAAGTTTTTTAAAGTTAGGAAAGAACCCACAAAATATAAAAATTATAAATGTAAGAATAAATAAACATTATAGAAAGATTTAACTATCAGACTATTTTTTCAGAACCTCCTCTATTGTCAAATAAGAATGAGGAGATTTTAATGGTTTGGGAGATATTCTATGAGAGAACATTAGCAGATTGCTTAAGATTCTCAACATGGTAATTCTTAAGAATTTGTTTATCAGCCAAGGAACCTGTGCTATTACTTTATTCATACCATAAAGGAATCATAGCACTATCAATAGAAGTAAATACATAAATATCTGTAAAATCATACTATTATCTCATAAAACTAAAGCAACTAAAAAAAGTATCTCTCCAACCCTTATCATTAATAAGACCTGCAGCACTTCCTGGGAGACTAAAGATTTCAAACTCATAAATTCCTCTAACATTAAAGAATTTATTAATTAATTCTCTTATTTTACTATCACTATCTATAATAGCCAATACTCTAGTTGGTTTTTATCTAGCACGAGTTTATTACACATTATAATTAGGTAATTCATTGTTATGTTTTAAAATAGCTTACATAGGATTTAGGATAGATTTAGCAGCAAGTTAACTAAGCTTTGAAGGTTATTATTGTTGATAAACTTAACTTTGGTTTTCAATAACTTCTTAATCCATTTTTTTATATTAAGAAGGTAAAGGAGTGTTAAAATACTTAGCATTAGCAGGAGGGGATTAGCTAATTTACTAATCTTAAGGTACTTAAGCAATAGGAGTCTTTCTCATTTCAGGGTAATTTATATCTGGTTATTATTGTATTTACAGGCTCATATTTTGAGGATTTTAACTAGAAGATGGTACTCTTGCTTGAGAAATTTGAGATTGTTGTTGATTTATTTAATTAATCAGAGCTAAATCATTAGCATACTATTCTGGTTAGTATTAAGCTGAGTTATTGTTGAGGTTTTCTCTATTCACATTAGCAGATTTTCTTTACTATTAAGATTACCTCTCTTACTCTATGATCATTCTTTCCTTTTCTTTTAGAATCTGGTCTCGAATTCTAATTTCTTCTTGTAGCTTAATCTATTGTTCCCTTTCTAATATTCTACGTTATTCTTCCTCTTACCTTTGTATACGTAACTTTTCATCTTGCTACTATTACATAAGTCTCATTTATTCTTATTCTCTTTATTTTTTTATCAATTCTTATTCCCTGAATTCTAGTTCTCTACGTCTTTTCTCCTATTCAATAATCTGCTATTAATCCTTGAATTTCTTCATCTCTTACAAAACAAGTTATTCCTAATATTATTTTTCACTCATCATTTTACTACCTTAGCCTTAACCTGCTGAGTAGTGGTAAATAGGATTTCTCTAATACTGTCTTCCATAATCTACACTGCTTCTATTATTCAAAATCTAAGGTGATTCTCCAGCATATTCTATTTAATACATAGATTTTTCTCTACCTTAAACTTAGGAAGGATTCTATTCAGGTTGGTTATCAATCTATTGCATTGATTATTGAGGCATTTATTGTGCAGCTTAATTCATCATCTAAGACTGTTTAGGAGAAAATAATAAGAATTGGATAGATAAATATATTTAAATTGAAGCTTGGTTCAATAGTTAAACATTAAATCAAATATAGTTCAGAATATAATTATATATTTTAGGAATTGATTATTTCTAATATAGATTTAATGAATTTTATTAATATATATTACAGAATAAATATCAGGATTTCTCATGGGTATATTCTATTAGTTTATATTTTGAGGAGAAAATATATTAGATTAACTGTTATATTATTAAGCCTTTGCAATTAGTTTTTGCTTTTCGAAGTATTTTGGGCGAGCTCCTTCGATATCGTCTGTTCTCAATGACATTTAGTAAGTTTTATTTGCTATTTAATTATGCTTTATTTATGATTCTATTAATAATAATCGCGAAAATATTAATAAATCCAACTTATTTACCACAGAATGAATCCAACTTTAATGTTATTATAAAAATAATGAGTAAATAAAACTTATTTTTTGTATCCATTATAAAGAATAACAAACAAGCAAGCAAGCATCCTAAAGTCAATTAATAATATACAAATTTTAGAAAGATATCTATCTTTAGTGAATTAATATAATAAAAATAATAATATCTTTCAGTCTATAATAAACTAACTTTCTATATCATAAAATCTCTTGAATAGAATTAAAGTTAATAAATAATTAGTAGAATGATAATTCTTTTTTTTAAATTTTAAAATTCCTAATCAATAAATGTTATTTTATTTATTTTTGAAAAATAAAATCTGACAAACAAACCTATCTTATTAATTGATTGATGGTACTTACTTAGTTATTGATATTTGGAATTTAATATTGAATTATTTTTAAGATATTCTTAAAAAATATTATTTTTTTAGAGATGGGGTTGGGGTTGGGGTTGGGGTTGGGGTTGGGGTTGGGGTTGGGGTTGGGGTTGGGGTTGGG